>CM031237.1:140509810-140949719 GCA_018340775.1 Taxus wallichiana var. yunnanensis
TAATGTTGATATCTAAGTTTGGTGGAGAAAATTTGAGACGTATTTCGCCATTAAAATGGTCCACTATCGGGCTCGATATGATTTTCTTTTTCTTAGATTCGGATGATTAGGGGTGGAAGTGGTTGGAAAGTTTGAGAAAGAGTGATCTACTAGAAGGAGGAGTTGAATGTGGGAGATATTCGAAGAGATTTTCCCCTCAACACCGGTGAATTTTTGCAAATCTGATTCTAGAGATCACGATGGTGATCATGGCGAAAGCACTAAGTAGCACTCAATTTTAGGATTTTTGGGGGAAAAGGGGCTATATTTTAAATGTTATAAATGGAACAAATTTTTTGTGCAAATGGTTGGAGTGTTAGAGGTCAAAAAAATTCCCACTTGAGGAAACTTTGACAAAGCTCGTCTTTTGAGAAGCCGTCTGAGAAGCCTAAATATGTCTTTTGTATTAATTTTGATCATGTTAAGGTGGTTGCATGTGTACAACCATTGACAAGCTCTAAGATATTTATAGGCACTTTCCCCTGCTGATAGATTTAATCTAAGTTGAGTTATTCTATGTTGATCTTGAGCTGTGTTTGTTTCATTTTGAATGTCTACAAATAGTTTTTCTTGTTCCTGTTGCAATCTTGTATCAAAATATGTCTCAATTACATAGGTTTCAATCCTTGTGATAGTTTAGAGGGAATCCACAATTTCATTTCTCGGAAGATATTTCATCCGGGAGTGAAATAAATGATTTAAAATCACCTTTCTCTCATCCGTTGACAGAGATTGTCTCTAAGCCTCTCGGGTGTACCTTCGGTGTGATTGGGCTAAGGTCTTGATGTTTTGTTGGGTTTTCCAACTCGAGCCTTTGTGTTATAATCTCATAGATTTTGTGAAAAAGTGCTAATAAGGGCCTCCATTTAAGTACATATCTTGGTTAAATGATTATTTTAGCTATTTTGAAGCATTTTGTTGTCTAGACTTTCCATTTTGTAAGAGTTCTCAGAGATTTGGCAAACCAAGTTTATTCTTCCTCACCTCCCACCAAAATTTATTTAAAAACAACTAATCCTACCCATACTACACATGTTTGTCATGTGTGTATAAAAGTGCATAAATTTTATTACCAAAACATGTAGAAACAATCTGGATTCCAAATGTTTTTAGTACCCGAACCTTGCCTAGAGAATATCTCCTCTATCTAGAGTGAAAAATCGTGAGAGTTAGATTTTTTTGCATTGACCGTATTTTCTTCAAGGTCTCCTTAACAACTTCATTAGGAAGGATATCTCCATCTCCTCCATATAAAACAGGCTATAAAAGGGTTCTCTTACCTTGGGTGAAAGGCACAACCTAAAATAGTGAGGATAGAAAAAATCCTCTTAAGGGTGCTTATCCATTTCTCCACATCTGAGTGATAGAGGGCTAGTTAGATCCCATCCCCAGCTACAAAATGACTCACAATGATCTATCTATCTCTAAGCTTCTTGCCAAAACTTGTGATGTTGCTCAAACTTTGCAGGAGAATCAATTTGGGTACCAACAGGTACAATGCCACAATGAACCCCCAGCCATAGTGTACCCCTAATGCCTTAGACAAATTTATGTAACGAAGAAAAATATAGCTAGGTGTTTGACCCAGCCACCTTTTGCTCCTCCTATCACAATGACAAAGTGATAGCAATTACCATGAAAAATATTGGCATGGTGAGTCTGGTGGAGCTACTATGATCAATTCCATGTCACAACACACCCCCCATGACTGAGTTCACATAATATGACATAAAATTCCTTTTCGACACTAATATAAGATTGAAAGACCCAAAGGATTCCAATTTCACTTAGTGGTTTGGGAATAAAAACATTGGATTCATATGTACCTTTATTAGAATTCAAGGATGGCACAACAACAACGAAAAAATTATTGAGAATCAAGCTCACTTGAATGACGATGGAAAGAGGATTCCCTCATAGCTTGAAAATGTTAGAGCATGGCGTATTTGGTTCTCTCCAATAATAGTCTTTTAGTTAGTTTTAACTCGCTCAACATTTAATGAAAGGTAGACAACTATTTACTTCACAATTATGACCATACTCAATTCCTACCTAATATCTCCTCATTAGGTAAAGAGTTTAATATTCCAACATAGTATTCTAATCCTAACAATAGCTAAGGTCGATATTCATTTTATTGCGTTGATGCAACATAATGAACATTTGAGATTAGCGACCACTAGGATAGTTATTACCTTTCCTAACATTATATTTTTGATCAATACCCGATTGTTGTGTGGAAGCATAGAATCTTTTATAATGCACTTAAAACAGACCTAACGTAAAACACAAGAAACACCAACCATGACACTAATTAAATTTCGTGGATCATGAGATGAGAAAATAAAATTAAAATAAACATCTGAATGTTTTCTAATTCGTGAAAAATATGTAGACAAGCTAGATCAAGGTCACATTGGCTTAGAGTGCTTTTGGGTAGGTACAAAGTCATCTATATATAATAACTCTCACCTACACCAACGGTTTATACAAGGACTATGTAAATGAGATAATTTATGCATGTTATTTGAATGTTATGCATGTAAGGGTCACTAGAACAATATATGTTCCAAATTCACTAGAATAATCACTACTATTAAATAAAATTATAGATTTTGAAAAGCCTTGAAACTTTGTAGAAAATAATTTGGTTTGGAAATAACACTAACAAGCACTGTGGGTATTGTGGGGAAGGTTTGAGTCACTCAAAATTTGAAAACAAAGACAACTAGTCACCTCACCATTACAACCACACTGATTCCACATGCTTTTAATATGCAACTCCACGTTACCATTAAAATTGATTTTCATTTCTTGGGAGCATTGAATCATCCACAATATTGTTGGGTGAGTTTTTGATTGAATACATCTATCAACATATGTTGATATTCCACAATATTTAATATCTTTGTGGATTGACATATCTATAATTTATCATCGAATTCCAGATTTTGAATTATCTGTTACACAAATATTTCTCATAGGATTTATAAATAATAATAATATATTGATCACTAAACCTTTGACTATTATTTACTATTCAAATGATATTTTCAAAATAAGCAACATTAGACCTTAGCAACAACTAAACCATTCCTTCTAATAACCAATAGAGCTTAATGGTCACCAAACCATTACTTCTATTCCATAACCAAGTATTTTATATTTAGCATAGGAATAGAGTATATGATCATGATATGAAGGATCACTCATTCCTATGTCATGAAGAATAGGATTAACCGGTCCCGATTTTTGCAAATGGGCTTGTTCATGAGCACGTCATATTTGGAAATCTACATTACTTTTTCCATATTGATGAGAATGCTTAGATTTATGAGTGCAATTATGTTAATAGCCTACTTTGATTTATGATTGTGGTTATGATTATAGTTATGTGATTAATGTTGTCTATGAAATTATATTATTACATTGGGAAATGTGACAATTAGATCGTCAAGATTTCAACGTACACATCATTGTTACATGTAAATCGGTGGTAGTTTAACATATAATGATGAATTTACGTATTTAATTATTTTATTTGCGTATGTGTTAAATGTTATTCATGTAGTTTTAAGAGTGGAATATCAATCAATATTTTACATAAGGGTAATAATTAACATTAATCATAATATCCTTGATGGATTAGAAATGGTCAAGTGTGAAATATTGTATTGGATTGTATCATTAATAAAACTCATTTTTCCATTTAATGACTAAGGTCTTTTCTAACGTGTGCTAAAGCATAGGGGCCTTTTTGATGGGTTGTCCAGATTTTAATTTTCATATTTTTTTCTTACCATTTTTAGAAATGGAGTCGCCCATACTTCCATTACTTATGTTTTCAAGTTTAGATCGCGAGTAGGAATTTTATTCTAGTATTTTGAAGAAAAAATAAGTTTACTCTTTTCCATTGATTCAAAAATATCTATGACATATATTGAAAATATTTTGGGAGAGAAATATATGTAGATATATGTTCATGCCCAAGTAAATTCAGAAATAGTTGCTAAGTTTATTGAGCACATTCTAATCATTAATCCTGATAAATGTAAGGTTGTGGCTATGGGTCAAAAATGGATTCACCCAAAACATAGAATGAGTATGCAGATGACTATTAAGAAAATATGTCTTGCATCATGGCCGTTGTTCTCAGATAACTTAGCTCATCAAGTTGATTGGGTGGATAGGTATTTTTCATGAAATTAGGAAGGAGAGTGGAAATTCTCAATTTCTTTGCTATATCGGGGATTAATTTCTATAATAAAACGGAACTTGATGTAATTCGGCTACCTTTATTGATTTATTATTCTTTTATACTCCACTGTCCACACCTTTGTGTTGGTGGGATATTCTGCGTGACTCGTTGTTAGAGGCATCTTATCATATCTTTTCTATTTTTGGGCTGAGATCCCCAGTAAAGTCACTCAAGAATTTTAATTTGGGTCTACGGATGTGGAGGTGATTGAAATCATATACATCTCATGTGATTCGAAGCTTGAGTGAGTGGAGGATCTCGTTGATTTTTTTCCTATATACATAAATGTAAATAGTATAACGATATAATCGATCATATAACATTCGGTGCATTTTGCACTTTTTTAAAGCTTATAGCGTTTACTTATCAAACAAATCATTTGATATAAATGGCTTAATCACTCTTGAGTCATTAGACATGTGTGTTTTATTATTTTTCATTATCTATTTAACGTTATATTTTTTTACAATCTTTTTTCCAATTAAATCATCTTTACATAATTTTATTTACTGCAAAAAGGAAATTTGTATCTGATTTTACGAGGTCAAGTAACTTCATTGTCTTACACTCGAACTATTATATACTCTACATAGCCATCTAGATATTAAGAAACATGCAATGAGTTGAAATCCAAGATAAAATTATTTCTTCCAAGTTAAAATCAAGAAACATGCATTGAGATTAATATGCATTATGTGCATTTTATTAGTTATTTGATCTCTATTTTGAAAATAATTTTATTTTACCCTAGTAGCTGCTATGACATTTTTTCAATAAGAAATCGAGCTTATTAACAACTAAAAATATTCTTTAAAACTAATCGATGTGTATTACGAAGAATGGATACATAGGTCTGACCCTACCGGTTGCTAAGATATGAAAAAGTGTTAGCAAACACAAAATCCTAACTGAACTTTAATTTTGGTCTATAGCATACAATGTTATTATACCAAATCTCTCTTTCCTTCGCAACACTTAATACGATATGTCTCCAAATCGTGATGTTGTATGAGTACCCTGAACTTTTTGTTAATAATCATTTTTTTTCTTGACACGGAAAACCATCCATAGCCTTCGAGAGTACGAAATGTTTGTTATGAAAATAGTTCTCATAAAAAAAAAGAAAAATTCCTAACGACTCCAAATATCTACTACTATGATTTGTTATTCGATCTTGTTTTTCAAAAATAAGAATTTTTTGAGATTAGTGGTTGCTAAACCATTCCTTTCAATAAATAATGGAGCTTATCAGTTGCAAAAAAAATTATTCTAATGCGTACTGATATGTATAACGAAGAAAATTTACAAATATGTGAGTTCAAAGAAATGTCGTTAATATGATCAAATAATTTTATAAAAAAAAACATAAATGAACTTTAAATCGTCATTTTGGAAATAATGATATTATACCCAATGTAGCTTGCCCCAACAACATGAAATAGAACATGTCTCTACACAATGGTGTTGTGTGAGAAACCTGTGAAATTTTTAAATAAACATCTTTCTTCCCGACTAGGAAAATCCCTCCATAGCCTTCAAGAGAAAAATATGTCCACTAGACATATATTTATCATCGAAATATATTCAGGAAAATCCCTAGCGACCAAAAATATCTATTTCTATGATTTGTTATTCGATTGTTATTTTCAAAATAAGAAATTGTTTAGGCTAGCATCTGATAAACCTTTCCTTTCAGTAAGTATTCGAGCTTAGCAATTGCTAAGCATTTTCTTCGATACGAACCAATTTTTGATCGAAAGGAAGTAATGGAACTTAGCGGTCGCTAATCATTTTCCTAGATATGAACTGATATAAATTATGTGATAGACAGAATATATCTTATGAGAAATATATAAGTCATGATCCCTCTGAAGGGTATGTAGTGTAACATTGAGCTTTGTCAAGTATTGTATAATAAATATTATATGATTAGAATTAATGAATAATACTTGCAATTTAAAGTGTTAAAGATATTTTTTACATTGTTGGAAAAGAATCCTAGTAATTATAGAAGCTAGCGGCCTCTCGGATTCTCCTCAACAAATGAATACACAACATATGAAATGAATTTTTTTCATTAAAACCTATTGAAAGGAATAGCTTAGTGTTTGCGAAAACCTAAGGATTTTTTTCAATCCGGTGTTGAAATAACCAATCATAGTAATGGAGCTTAGTGATTTTTAAGTTCATTCCATGTATATAAGCCAAGGTGAAATACGTCTCAAGAGGAAAATTATGTTTTAGTTTCCCTAGTGTAAAATGTAGATAACACCAAAATATTGACAAACACAATAGATATTAGAAATTTCATGCCACATGTCATGATTTTAGTGGGTTAAATTTACATAATAATATGGTAGATTTTTATACTTTAAAAGTATTTTATAGGTGTTTTCTAAATAAAAATTTCTTTACAAATATATCAATTATATTATTGCCTAACTATCTAGTTCAAACTTGCCACGTGGAAAATTTTATTTGAATATTTATTTTAAATTAACGCACGCTATATCTAACAATCTCGAATTCAATTTTGATAAGAAATAGTAATTAATTTTCCTATATTACTCTATTATATTTAAAAACTATGTTTATAATTTTTAATATTTGTTTTCTTATAATATATTTTGTATTGTGCTTATATAAGTATTTGTCGATGTCCCACAATTTTAAAACGAAATATTTTCTATTGTCCCCTGTTTCAAAGGAAAAATTTATTAAAAAGTTTCCCCCTATCTAGTACTGTTTATTAATGAGGGATAAATTATAATTTTGAATTGTAAAATCCCTTGCTTTAAATGCGAATATTTGAAATTTCAATATCTTGTACTTTCACTTAATGAGGGGGAAATTCAAATTTTCATTTCCTATACTTTTTCCATTTTTGAAATTTATTTCGTGGAATGTATTAATTAATAATACTAAATTCCCCAGAGAAATATTGATTATGGTTTCTTTTTATTTTGACTTCATAGAAAAGCATCTCTTGAAATTAGAATACTATACACGGAAGCACTAAATTACATGTTTAAGTGCACGAATCTTGGACATTTTTTGCAATGTAGCATTGAGGTAGTGATTGTAATATCGTTTGTAGAACAAGAACAAAAAGGGGGAAGGAATAAGATATTGCAAATAGATCATAGGTCAGAGTGCACAAATCTCAACCATTTTTATAAATCTCAATTTCTAAGCAGGAGGCACACAAATGATGAAATCAAAGGACGAAAGAAATAGAGCTTTCTTATAGAATATCACAAATATTTTGTTTGAGAGAACAAATAGAGATTCAATAGACATCATCAAACATGTAATAAATTTAATAGATGAGTCACATATTCACTTTAAAAAAATCATAAGGGTTTGATTTAGTATAGTTTAGGTGTTCAATATGTCCTCCTCTAATTATTTCAATATTCATTGTTTATATGGTTTCAGCGTTGATATATATTATTTATTATATAATTTTTCCCATGTAGAAATAGTCAAATGAAATGTCTTTAGCAAGTTTATTTTTGTAAAATAGAAGGTAAACATATTATATATACGCATAAATATTATTAAATATAAATTTTAATCATTATATTTTTAAATATATATTTCATTTTGCGCACCTTATGTTATGCCACAAAACCACATAGATTTGTGTCCTCGATGATATAATTCAATGTTTGAACACCATTTTATGAAACCAGAATTTTATTTCTTATTAAATGTGAACCCAAATAATAATAGGTTTCATATAAAATTTAAGTTTTAATAAGTTAGATATCATTGGTGAGATATGGAGTTTTGTTAAATATATTAATACACGATTTTACACGTATATGTATGTATCTTTTCATAAACTTAATCATGAAATCGTTATCTAGCCTAGCGGCCACCAAACATTAATTATTCTTTGTCAAAAACATAAGTGTAGCTTAGCATTTGGTAAGGTCAAAGATTATTACATTGCACTGGTGCAATATAACAAAGAATTCAGATTATCCTCCTCTTAGATATTTTTTATCTTTCATACAAGACAATTATTAATGACTTAGTGAAAAACTGAGTTAAGCTCCATTATTATTTTTTATTTTTAACAAAATGATATTCCAATATTAGCGGTCGGTAAGCTAGATGTTTACTACATTGATTTGGTATTCCCAAAACAAGAAAAATATTAACAATTTTCCTAAATATATGTATTCCAACACAAAATTTTAAGCCTAGCGGAAACTAAGTTTAACATGATATTTGAAGCCTATCACATTATTTTCGAAGAAAAAAATATATGAAAATCCTAATGGCCACTAAGTTCGAAGATTATTGCATTGCGTTCATGGAACATAATAAATAAATGATATTAGAGGTCATTAAGATATTCATTGTCTTTCATACAAGAGAATTCGTAAAAATTACTTGACACTGAGCTAAACTCCATTATTATTTTTTAGATTTTCCAAAATGATATTCCAAGACTAGCGTCTACTAAGATGGATGTTTAATGCATCACTTTGATAATCCAAGACAAGACAAGAAATAATATTCCAAGATAAGAAAAATTAATTTCACACTAAATAAAATTTCATTATGAAAACAATCACCCATATAAACATGGAGTATCTTTCCATCCACGAAAAGAAAAAAATTAAAATTGAATTATACTATTTAAAGTAACATTACAAAGAAACAAACCTAAAATGGTTTCCAACGTTTCGGTTGCATTCCTTTTCTTCGGTCACTTTCTAGATGATATGGTTATAATACTTGTGATTCTCAATTATAGTTCCTTGTTATCATTCAAATAATCAACAACAATGACGAAGGACCAGAGTACGATGAATCGAATGTCCACGTACTATGGAAAATAAACAGGTATTATCAATGAAGAGGCGGTGGATATGCGTTAGGGTCGGGATGATAATATTGAGCAGCACGTATAGGCTGAAGAGGTGTCTACAATCTTATTTCTGCTCCAAGGTTTGTCTTTGTGGCAGGAAGCTTTTTACAACTGTTCATTTTTTAGGAGAGTAAATAGTTTCTGTATTTCTAAAAATTAGTGTGGTACCAAGCCATTTGAACCCCAAGGGAACGACATAGGGATTCCATATCTAGTGTTTTCCTGGATGGCATCCACAAATAACCTGTATGGAAACAAAACTATACCCAATTTGGTCCTAGAAAAAGGGGAATCATCAAAAATGTCTTTTAATGAGGGGTTTAGGGAATTCAACCTCAAGATGCTGGAGTAAATAATAACACTAAAACCTTTGCACACTTGCTTAAAGAGGATCCTCGAAAGATTCCATCTGGATGCATGAAATTTGGAGTTGATATTCTGGTTCTCAAAATTCCTCGTTTTGATGTGCAAGGAGGAATACAAACTTTACAAGATAGGGCGTTGATAGTGAGGTTTTTTGGGTTTAAGCCTTCTCTAATGGATTTTAAGGTTTGGGAAAGAAAGAATTGGCATTTCCCAAGTGAATATTCTGTCTCAGTTTACCCTAATAGTTACTTTCTTTTGGTCTTTGCAACTATGGCAGAGAAAGAATACATTTTCCAAGGGGGTCCATGGTTCTTTGGTAGAGCATGCCTCTTCATGAAACCATGGCAGTCTATGTTTAAGGCAGAGGAGGATCTTCCCTCACTTGTACTAGTTTGGATCCGACTGTTTGGGCTTCCAGCGGAATTATAGAATCCTATTATCTTCCAAGCAATAGGCAATACTTTGGGTCAATATGTTCATGCTACATATGCCTCTATTTGCATGGAACACATGGTATATGCTCGCCTATGCATTTATATGGACATGAGCCAACCCTTACCTTCTAAAATCATGTTGGATTTGGGTGATGAACAATGGGAGTAGGTAGTGGATTATGAGAACATTTCTTCAGATGTAGAGTATGTCATGAATATAGACATTTGGTTAAGGACTTACCTCATGCAATAAAAACCCCAACTATGGGGAGTGAGAAATAAGATGAATTTATGGTGCCAATAAATAAAATATACTAAAAGGGAAACCTATAGAGAAAGACTTGCAAACCAATTCCAATCATTATGCAATCCTGTAGTTAGAAGATGAAAATCAAAATATGGAAGATATTCTTGTCTCACAAGTTCCTGAAATGAAAATTGTGCTGGAAAATCCCACGCCTAATGCAACTATAAATTCAAAAGAGAATGAACCTATTACAGAAAAAAGTGATAACAATGTTCAAGAGGATAATATCAATGGTTCTCAACGGAAACACAAATTGTCTGGAGCAAGTGAAGAAAAGGGTCCACAGGTGGCTCAAGTGGAAGAAAGTTGTCTAGCCTTAATGCTTCCTCCTTGTCTACTTGGAGCTAGTAGCAATACAACGTCATTGGGGGTGTATCAAGAATCTCGGAAAAATTGAGATTGGATAATTTGCTATGTCCCTGATGGAAATAAAATAGTTTCCCTATTGAGAAGACAAATAATGGGTTAACTAAAGGAGGTAAGGTAGGAGATCTAACAACCTTTATTGAACATGTTTCACAATGAGGGTCATTACATGGAATGTGCGGGGGCTAAAGGGGAGCCCTTCTAAAATAAATGAGATTAGAAGATTGATGCAACAATATCAGCCTCAGATGCTATTTTTGTAAGAAACTAAGACATCAGTTGAATTAATGAATGTTTTGGCCAAAAGAAAAAATTCTTATATTAGGCTCTTATGGAGCTTTAGGAGTAATGGCGTGTATTTGAGACCATTGGCACATTCAAATATTACATAGTGGGGGCTTGTATGGAGTTCTATATTTGGGTGTGCGAGATATGGAAACTGATCAATTACTGATTTTCCTTAATATCTATGCCCCAACCAATGTTGAAGGCAAGAAAGCTCAATGGAACCTTATTAATTTTGTTGTGAATGATCACTTGGGGTATCTTTGCATAATAGGTGGAGACTTTAATACTATTCTCTCTACACAGGAAAAACATGGTGGAAATTCACACTTGGATGCTTCATCAGCCATTATGAGTAATTCTATTCAGAACCTTCAACTA
Source organism: Taxus wallichiana var. yunnanensis (assembly GCA_018340775.1). NCBI lineage: Eukaryota > Viridiplantae > Streptophyta > Pinopsida > Cupressales > Taxaceae > Taxus > Taxus wallichiana. The sequence goes on from CM031237.1 coordinate 140,521,132, forward strand.
ATTGATGTTCAGACCCAAAATGGTCTTATGACATGGTCTAACAAAAAAAAAATGTGGATATAGCTACGAGAGGGAAAGATTGGACATATTTCGATATCACGGGATTGAATGAACAAGAATTTTCTCCTAATTTTCAATGTCCTTGATCACGGGGATCTGACCATTAGATGGTATTTTTGGATATTGGAAAATCAAAGACATTTAAGACACCCTTTTGCTATCAATTAATGTGGATGAGTCATGAAAAAATTCCTGATTTGATTATAAAATGGTGGAAATATGGGAAGCCAAGATATGGAACCTACATGCATAGATTATACCAAACTCTTAAGTATGTTAAAAAAATTAAGGAGTGGAACAAGAATGTCTTTGAAAGTGTACATTGTAGTAAAAGGGATCTCATTGAATCGATTCAGGTCCTTAACCAATAAATTATATTACAAGGATTTTAATTAGATCTACAGAAGAAGGAGATTGAGCTTACTAGAGATCTACAGGAGTGGGAGCAAAGGGAAGAGATATTTTTGAAACAAAAGGCATGTGTACAATGGTTAAAGGAGGGAGAGAAGAATACTATTTTTTTCCACAAATCAGTCTTAGCTCATCGAGCACATAACTATATAGCATCTTTGACTACTAAAATGGGCCATCAGGAGACATCCAAGAGGGGAATCCAATAGGTGATTTTACATTATTTCAACAATCTGTTTTAGAACACTGCCTTAAATGGAAGGAAAAACATACTATATACGATAATATTTATTCTATTATTATGGAGGAAGATAATCACCAATTGCTTAAGCCTATATCTGAACAAGAATTACATCAAGTTGTGTTTACTATGAAGAAAGGAAAAACTCCTGGGCCGGATGGATTTCCAATAGAATTTTATCAACAGTTTTGGGAGTTGATTAAGATAGATATTTTGGAGGTGGTTGAGGAATGTTGTTAGGAAATAAATCTCTTGAGAAGTTTCAATTACACTCATATAGCTTTGATTCCCAAACTGGCAGAGGCATCTACCATTGTTGAATATCACCCAATTGCTTTATGTAATGTTCTGTATAAAATCATTACTAAAGTGATGGCTGAAAGGCTAAAACAAATTATACATAAAATTATATCACGAACAAGGAGGTTTTGTTCTAGGTAGAAAAATTGCAGATGATATAGTTTTGGCACAAGAAGTTCTTCATTCTATGCAAATTCAAAAAAGCTTGCCATGTTCCTATGATTAGACCTTGCAAAAGCATATGATAAAGTGGACTAGGGATTTCTGGCTACTCTTTTACAAAGATTTGATTTTTCTCTGTTTCAGTAGATTGAGTGGATCCAAAATTTTACTACAACAGTCTCATTCTATGCTCTCATAAATGGGAACCTTACCCTACTTTCTTATCCTTTAGAGGACTCGAGAAAGGTGACCCACTCTCTCCCTTTTTGTTTATAATTGTGGTGAAGTCTATAGGACAATTATTAATTGCTATCAGAAATGAAAAAAATCTTAAAGGTATCCAACTTGCGTGAAAAGCTCTACCTTTGACACACTTGTAGTTTGTGGATGACTCTTCTATAATGGGGGAAGCCTCTAAGAGAGAAGCATCTCATATTGCCACTATTCTACACCTTTTCTCTTAGGCTATCGAGATATGATATTAATGAAGGAAAATCCAAAATCATTTTCTTTCATTTCCCCAAGACTTGAGCAAGACATCCTTTAGAAGATGAGGTTCCCTAAAAAAAATGTTTCCACTTAAGTACCTTGGTGTTTTCCTTTCTCCTCAAAATCTCATAGATTGGACATGGGTTAAGGCCAAAATCAAAGCCAAATTTGACAGATGGACAAACAAATGGCTTTCTTTAGGAGGACAAATGACCCTGGTCAAAACTATCCTACTGAGCCATTCCAATATATATTGCATCTCTTCTTCATATTCTAGCTAGGATTCTTCATGATATAGATCATATTAGTTAGAGGTTTCTTTGGTGTGGAAAACAATAGGATAAAAAATGGCATTTAGCCAAATGGGAGATTTTATGTCGTCCTAAACACACTGGGGGACTTGGTTTTAGAGACAGTGTTAAGAACAACATGGCTTTGGCAACTAAATTATATTGGAGGCTTCTCCAAAATCCGCAACAGTTATGGGTTATTAATGTGTGTGCTAAATATGCAAGTGGTTTACCAATGACTCAGCTCATTCTCCATTCCTTAACTACTAGTGGATCTTCTATGTTGTTTTTCCTTCATCTAAGTGAGACTCTTATCAAAGATAATTTATTTTGGATTGTCAAAAATGGTTGTCAAGCAATTTTTTGGACAGACTCATGGAATGGGTTTCCACCAATTATATCTCAAGTACCCAGATTTTCTACCTATTATGAATGCACTCTATGCACAAGGGTGGATAAAATTCAACCATTATCAACAATCACATCCTCAGAAAGAGTGGCTTCCATTTAATCAATGGCCACTAACCTTATCACAACAAATCCAACAATTGACATACATTTACGGATCACGAAATCAGGAAAGGCTACACAGAGAAAAAGACCTATCCTTGTCAAACATGGAAGATGAATAAGGGTTGGCAAGAAAAAGAGCAATCGATGGCGATTACACGGTGGCTGATTATGGAGAGGGGTATACATCTTTGGTTGGAACACTTAAACATCCACTTTGTCCGCACATCCTACACAAGAGGATATCTTAAGAAAGATATGGCATTCGGTGCTATGGCCGAAAGTGATATTTTTTACCTGGACCCTTCTTCAAAAACGGGTACTCACAGGAGAAAATCTTATGCAACTAGGGTTGAAAGGACCTTTTAGATGTGTGTTATGGTTAAATGAGGTATAAATACATGATCATATTTTCTTCTCTTTCCATTTAGCTTTACAACTATGGAAGTACTTGTCAGACATGTTCACACAAGTTTGGAATGATACCGCTCAAAGGTAGGGAGTAATTCGTAGTTAATGGGAATTGGGCCGTAAAAGAGACCCTTCGATGAATATTACTTGTTGGATTTCTATAACATTAATTTTATGGATTTTCTAGAAAGAAAGAAACTGATGCATATCTAAAGGGAAAATACGAGGATTTAGCCTTTGTGTGGACCTATATCAAAGCTAAAATTGCTATTTAACACTCCAAACAAAAGTCAAATGATGTTATGTGTTATCCAACTCGTTATCGGCTAAATGGAAGAGATTCCTTGCAATTCCTAAACTTCTAGAGGATATTATGTAACAAAGTCCTTATAGCATTTGAACCCATTAGTACGATTTAAATGTTGGCCTACCGCTTGAAGGCTGCATTAAAATTAATATAGATAGGGCATCTCGAGGACATCTTGGATAAGCTAGTATAAAAGGAATAACTAGATATAGTGCGGTCCTGATGGAAAGAACAACTTTTTATGGGAAGAAAATTGGATTTACCATAAACAATATGGCTGAAATCCTTTCCATTCAATATGCTTTGAAAGAAGTGGCGAAAATGGGGTGGACCAGAGTTATTATTGAATCTGACACTAGAACGATTATTCAAATGCTTAATAAGGAACGCAACATTCACTCTTCTAATTGGCATATTTCATAGATCCGAGCAAATATTGGTATTTTGGCCCAAGCTTTCTAGACAGTTCTTTACGTTCATACTCCTCGAGAGAGTAATAATATAGCGAGATACTTTAGCCAACTGGGCTTTGGATTAGGAAACTATTCATGTGATAGGTCATATTCTTATAGGGTGGTCTACGGAGAAAAGCCAAACATTTCACAAAATTCTTCATTTGGATGAATCACATGGATGACTTCTTCTTCTTGTACTATGTTGTAAGTTGCTACAATCGTATCTCTAAGGATGCTTCATGGTGTATTAGTTACACTTATTGGCATTCCATCTTTTTGTAACATGCTTCTTGATGATTAATGGAAGTATTATGTTTTAATAATAATAATAATAACAAACATTAGAAAAAGAAATTGTTGTTAGTAACACAATAATTTTTCAAGCAGAGGACTATATATTCAAAACAATGTGTTATTTTACCATGCTCATCTCCCTCACAAGACATCCCACCATCTACTAGACTCATCCATCCATTATGTTGAAAGGCAATCTTCATCATATGAATGAAAAGGAATGTCCATATGTGGGACAATAAGATCTATATTATTATCATTATGTTCCTATCCACCTAAATAAATAAGGTTGTTAGACTTGTAGAAACAATTTTAAAATGTATCGATGAGATTTGTTTGACTTCGATAAATAAGGTTGTTAGATTCTACAAATAATTTTAAGATGTATTAAACAAGTTTATTCGATTTGGATGAATAAGGTTTACAGACTTGTATAAATATTTTCAAGATGTATTGAAAAGATTTTTGACTTAGGTGAATAAAAAAATTTGTATACTTGTATAAGTAATTCCAAGATATATTAAAGAGATTTATTTGACTTGAATGAATAAAATTTTTAGAATCCTAAAATAGTTCTAATATGTATTAAAGAGATTTATGTAATCTGGATGAATAAATTTTTTTGACTTATATAAATAATTCATAAATTATTAAAGAGAATTATTTAACTTAAATGAATAAGATTTTTAAATTTTTTAAAATAATTTTAAAATATATTGAATCTAGAATTAATAAGACATATATTTAATAAAGTTCTATATAACCAAATTAGTATAAAAGAAGACAAACATGTTTAAAAACACAAATAATCTTAATATTTAAAAGTAGATTTATAGATATTTAGAATTTTAGATTGCTTGAAATTGTGTATTACGAAAACTTGCAGCCCACAAATACAAAAACAATAATGATACCTTTCTAATGAACTCCTACATCTAAGGTCCGACTAGTTACCAATTACAATACACTAGCAATCGCACATGAGGTGTGCGATGTTAATGCCAAAATCAAAATATTTTTAAGGCGGAAAACTAATTGATAAACACAAGGAAGTAATATGATAATTATAGGTAGTAAAAAAAAAAAAAAATGAAGTAGTGAAAATTGGATAAGTAGAAAAGATTCAGGTCTAGAAGAAGTGGAGTAGCTTGAAAGGGAAGGTCCACCGTTGAATAAGAGGGGATTGTTAAGGATAGGGAACGAAGACAAGATTCCTCTTAAAGCGTGATTGAAAAATAGCTCTTTGAGAAAATGTGACATAGCAAGCAAGTGGGAAAAGGTGCTTGATCGATAGGTAGACAAGGTGGGAACAATCGATATAGTTGTGAAGGAAAGTTGTTTTGTTTCCATGCCTCCAATTTCAATAGTGGTTCTCTTCAAAGTAAAGCCTTGAGTTATTTGGATTGAAAACAATAAAGCCAAGTTAACTGGTAATTGCATTTGGTGACCCTTGGAAATTACACTAGTTGGAACATGGGAGGGGTTTTTCGTAAGGGCCTTGTATATCGATCAAATTAGAGAATGAGTAATAAAATCAAATATGGCAGACAAGGGAAGATTCTTTATTCATATGACATGTGACAATCACTCTCCAACGATTATGAGCCACGTGTACGGTAGATGAATGTTTGTGCTTCGCCAACCAAATACATCATAAGCATCGATGTCTATACCAGTTGCCAAAAATGGAGGAGGCTTGTAGTCGTAAGTACTTTTCTTGTGATTGCAAGGTAACTCATGTTAAAGTATATGTCAATTTCATAATGAACGATGATAATATGACTTCCCAAAAAAATTAAAAATCCCTAAAATGTTTTAGAACAATCATTATTTCTTAGCTAACACAAATTATAATATCAATTCATCTTACTCCGTAATTAGTAATTACCATGGATTAGCATCCATTATGTTGGTCTAACAAGACAGGGAATCGATCCTTGTCTAGTACACGGAGAAGGATTTGGCGTCTCTTATGGTCTTAGATGACCAAGGTGCAAGTTTCGTCAAACAAACTTTCCTCACCATGAATGAAGAATCATGGATCAGTTCTTGCATGTCCTTCTCGGATTACATCTCGGAATCTATCGATATGTCCATGACAAAATTTAAAAATGACAAGATTAAAAAATCTGACATAGAAGACAACGAAAACCTTTCTTCAACTTTAGAGATGGATTCAATTTTTCACGTGGGATCTCAACACATGGAATCTAGAGCTGGAGGACGATTCCCTGGTGAATATTCTAACATCGATCTTGGAAAATACGGACAATTGACTGTTATACGACGATTTGGAGCTGCTCCACAACCATTCTTCTCCTCCATTAGTTGACGTGTTCAATTTTAAAGATACAAAGTCGGCGTTGGAAGAGCAGAATGTTGAAGGCCTCACAACAGTTTTTGTCATCTGACATGTGACAAGATGTCTCTAATGACCACGTGCCACGTGTATGATTGATAAATGTCAGTGCTTGGTAACCAAATAAATTGTAATCGTTCATGTCTCTTTCAGTTGTCAGAGGGGGAAGAGGCTTCCACTAGTGGAAACGCCTTTCAGGATAATAACTCGAGCTTAATAAAAACATGAAAAACATATCATCGAAAAAATATTCAAAATACAATATAGAAAGCATTATTTATGTTATTATATAAATATATACAAACACAATTTAATATGTATCTATTGAATACCATGTGCACTTGTGCTCAAATTTTTCTATATTCATATATCACTCTTGATTCTTAATGTCTTTATAATACAATATAGTTGAGTTATGGTTAAATGTGGGGGGAAACATTTTTCTCTCGTCATGTCACCTCCAAGACCTCTAGTTTTCAAGGGGTGCACATCCCCACATAACATTGCTTTACATAAATATTTGTCCATGCATGCATTTAAAGTTCTCTTTAGACAAGTTAGGGAATATATTTGATGGAACACTAGCATGTGTAGAGGTCTTGGGGGTTTGGTGATATTCCATCATTTGTAGGTAGTTCAAAGTAGCACATATGGTGACCCCACTAAAGAATTACAACTCCAACAAACTTAACGTTGTTATCATCTCTGGCGTAATTTTCAACTCATATGCAATTGCTAGCATATATAAAAACAAGAGGCAAATATAATTATTTCAAACTTTTATTAAAAGGCAATTATGAATTTATTTTGTATTTATTATTTCCAATTTTTCTCAAATTTATATGTCATTTCACATCAATCCCGAATAAATGATTTTTCCCTTGCAAATGATAATTTTGAAAAATAAAAACTTTAATTTTAAATAGCGATTTTAACGTTGAAATGGAAAATATTGGTGAGTGGAAAAGGAAATTAAAACGAAGAAAAAAGTATCATGTTTGGATCGAAGTTAACGATGAGGAAGCATGACTTTGTGGTTGACCCTGAGAAAAAGTGTAATGTTGTAATTAATTTGTAAGAAGCATATCGAGAGTCTGAAACAAAAAATATTGGTGAGTGGAAAAGGATATTAAAACGAAGAAAAAAGCATCCTGTTTGGATCAAAGTTAATGACAAGGAAGCATGACTTTGTGGTTGACCCTGAGAAAAAGTGTTATGTTGTAATTCATTTGTAAGAAGCATATCGAGAGTCAACATGGTCGATTTCTCTTGAAAATAATTCAAAGTTCATGTTACTTAATGCACAACCTTTTGATTTCATTCCTAGAGTGCAATCATCCTGACCGGTTCAAATGAAAAAACTCACTTAAAGGGTTGTGTTTTTGGATTTAACGCCACCATCACCGTAATGGTTGCCTTAGCTGCAGGCCTTGTTGCTCCAACTTGAACATCTACATTTTTGTTTCTCTTTGCACAATATGTGCATACTCCAGTTTGAGGCGGTTTTGGAAAATTCACAAATCAAACAACTAGAGCCCACCATTAAACAAGACTTTAATGAGATAGTGCTCAGGTAATTTGCTTTGTTTCTTTCTCCTCATTCTCTTGAGCGCACGAACTTGCCGCCAATGACAATGTGATTGAGGGGAATGGTTAAGTCCCCACACAATGATGAGATTTTAAACTTCGACATAGAAGACAACAAAAACCTTTCTTGTACTTCGTAGAGATGGATTCAATTTTTCACGTGTGGGATCTCAACACAAGGAATCTAGAGTTGGAAAAAGTTCCCTAACGAATATTCCGAAATTGATCTTGGCACGCAGACAAATAATTATCTATTATACGACAATCTAGAGCTTCTCCAACACCATTCTTCTCATCCATTAGTTGACGCGTTCAATTTTAAAGATACAAAGTCGGGTTGGAAGAACAAAATTTGAAGGCCTCACAACAGTTTTGGTTATCGACATGTGAAAATTTGTCTCCAACCACTGCGTGCCACATGTATGGGTGATAAATGTTAGTGCTTCGGTAACCAAATAAATTGTAATCGTTCATGTCTGTGTCAGTTGTGAGAGGGGGAGGAGACTTCTGCTCATGGAAATGCCTTTCAGGATAATAACTCGAGCTTAATAAAAACATGAAAAACATATCAACAAAAATATTCAAAATACAATATACAAAACACTATTTATGTTATTATATAAATATATGCAAATATAATTCATTATATATATTGAATAACTAAAGAATTTTTAAAAATGTAGAACATCATTAATAAAAACACTATATATATATATATATAAATAAATAAATATTTATTAAAAAACTGTAAAACAAACTAGTAGTAATAACAATATACATATAGAATAAATAAATAAATATATTACAAAACGTGATATATCAAATAAAAAATGGTCTACGGCCTGTTTGGCAGTGACCATATATATTTGGCTCTGAGAGTAACGATTTCATCGCAAAAAAATCCAAATCCATAAAAACTCATTCGGAGAATTGTTTTGTTAAATCTCTAGAGAAATTTCTGGCTCAATCGCGCAACTCTAAAGGATCTGCCAAGGAATTATCATTTCCTTATGGAAGCGTGACAATGGAAGCAACAAAGAGATTGAACGATGCAATGTGGAGAAAATGACGAACGTTTAATCTGGCTTTGTCAGATGATGTATCGGGAGCTCCGGTTTGAGGCGGTTTTGGGATATTCACAAATCGAATGGCTAGAGACCACCATTAAACAAGCCAAGTATGAAATAGTGCTCAGTTAATTTGCTTTGTTTCTTTCTTCATTCTCTTGAGCACACGAACTAGGAGCCAATGAAAATGTCACTAAGGGGGAATGGTTAATTCCCCGCACGATCCGGGATGCCTCGCCTCACTCCTCATTCTCTTGAGCATGCAAACTTGAAGCCGATGACTATGTGACTAAGGGGAATGGTTAAGTCACTTCACGATCTAGGATGCCTCGTCCGATCGTCCAAATCAAACCGAGTTATTGTCATCAATTTTTTGTGTTGCGCATCTGCGAAACAGTCTATATTGTCTATAACAACACCTAAACCATTGTTTGCTTTTCTCGAAAAGCAAAAACTTTGTTATTTTTCAAACGCTATTCCCTAATCCAATATATACAACTCGGAGCAACATGTGTTTCCTCTCTAACGACATAAGTATGGAGAGATTGTTTTACATGATAGTACTATTTCATCGTCCAATTAACGCTCTCGTGTCCATGCGCAAGCGAGAACATGAGTCTTTAGAGGGACATCGGATAACGAGGTAATAACTTAATTACAAAAAAGAGGAATGTTTATTACACACATTATTATGCTTGTGTTTTAATGCACATTATTTTCTTAGCCACACCAAAGGAATATAAAATATTATTTTCGCGATGTAATAACAATTTGTAATTCCGTCACTTATTGTAAAGAAACAAACCTCCATATAAACCGAAATTTTGAATCTTCTTTTGAATATCTCTATATTTCCAAATTTGTATAATTTGATGAATGTATTGACAAATACAAATTCTCATTACAATTTTTTTAACATTTTATTTTGCATATATTTAAAAATACAAATACGCATACAAACTATACAACTATATATTTCGCATATATTTACACACAGTATCGTGCCTTTGTTTTAATGCCATATGTGAGAATCTTGTTTCCCCGTACACCGTCAACCAAAGCATCTCATTTGGCGCATAATTTGTTGGTTTCCCCTTCTGCTAACATCTTTCGGTGTAATAACGATTGGAGATTTCGTTGCTTATTTTCTCGGATGCAGCAAAGGAATATTAAATATTATTTTCTCCGCATAATAAATGCTAACATCTTTTGGCATAATAGCAGTTGGCAATTCCAAAAAGGTGAAAAAATGGATTATATGAAAAAAAAAAAAAATTGCCATCGATGCATAGAGCTCGAGAAAATATGCACTTTTAGAGAAAACGACACCTGAAACAGAGCCACAAAATGAAAGTAATGGCACATGCAAGTTTTTGCTACTACATCTTCTCGGACCCTTTCCAAAAATGGCAAAAAAATTCTATCCTCGTGATGTTTCCATCAAAAACCAAAAAATGGAAAAATATGCCATAAAAGGAAATAACATTGTGTTTGCTCGGACCGTGTGAGAAGAGGTTGTTTTCGCGAGTTTTTCCATGCTTTTTGCAAAACACACTAGAGCCCCTAGACTTTCTAACTTAGAACACGCCTTTCGGTGTAAAAATCTAATGTACCACTTATCAATCACTTACACAATTTAACAAAGAATACAATGTATCATTTAAAAGCTATTTTATTGGCTAACAAGTTTCATCCGTCCAAAGCTAAGAAGGCAGCGCAGAAGCCAATCGACATTTAAAAAATAAAAAATGTTCAAAATAATATTTTTTTCCATAAATTTGATATTTAATGCTTAGATAAATACGGGAAACTATGCTGCCCACCGACAGGAAAAATTAAAAATATCTATAAAGAGGAAAGAGAATTCAACCGCATAAAAAAGATTAAAAAAAGCAAATACAGACGGACATAAAACGGTACAACAAAATCAAATCAGATTCTCCCTTCGTATATTTCCTGCAGATGACAGAAATGACGATGATAGAAAAGGAAGGCCAGCTTTTGGTTGTAATTCCCTGCGAATTTGTTCATCCCAGGTTTAATTGCAGTATACTCTGTATGTATATGTTAGGGTTTCAGAATCATATACACCTGGACGACTCAGATCAGTTTGGTCGAGGATACGGAAAATAAAACGGACGGTTTGGAGTGACGCAAGACGATACGGCATGTCAGAACCCCTCGGACTTTCTAACTTAGAACACGCCTTTCAGGGTCATTAGTGTCCACACGGTAGAAATTCTTAAATTTTAGGTGTCCCAACTACCCCCATGAAGTTTACTGAGGATAGCGTTACGTGGCCCAATAATTGTTTTGTGGGGAATGCTAATTAATATTTAACGATTAAGACAAGGACATGCCAATTGCCTTGCAGATCAATATAACATACCCATTTGAGCATGAATTCACTGAAACATTTCTTGTTTCTGATTTGCCATGGAGTTAATTTCTGTTGCAACAACAACTTACTCTCTAGTTGCAGGCATTTTCATTCTTATACTCTTTGTTATTGTGAAGAAGAAGAATAATAATAAATTAGCATTACCACCAGGTCCTCCTGGATGGCCCGTCATTGGAAACCTTCATCAGCTCGGGGACAAGCCCCACCAGTCTCTCTTCCACCTTGCCCAAAAATATGGCCCTCTCATGACTCTCAAATTGGGCATGAAGACAGTCCTGGTTGTCTCATCTCCATCCATGGCAAACGAAGTTTTGAAAATCAAAGACCAGAGCTTCTCAAGCAGAACTGTCAACATAGCTGTAAAGACATTTACATACCAAGGATCGAGCCTGGTATGGAGCCCCAATGGCCCAATCTGGCGCCTAATTCGAAAAATCTGCAACACAGAGATATTCAGTGCCAAAAGGATGGATGCCATGCAGCATTTCAGAAGAGAGGAGGTGTCTAGGACTATTGAGACCATATTGGAGGACTACAAAGAGGGGAAGAGTGTGACTATTTGTGAAAAAGCTTTTATGATTTCCCTTAACCTTATCGGTAAGATGGTTTGCAACAAACAAATATTTGAGCCAGGCTCTGCACAAGCTGCAGAGTTTAGGGACATGGTGTTGGGCATCCTCAAGTCGATACCGCTTCCAAATATATCTGACCATTTTCCTTTTCTGGAGAGGTTTGATCTTCAGGGGCTGAATAGAAAAAATAAGAGATTGGCCCAGCGTTTTGATAACTTGTTTGACAGAATTATTAACGAGCGATTGGCACAGAGGGTTCATGTACAGTGCAATGGCAATGAAGAGATGGATTTTCTGGATGTGATGTTGGATTTGGCCAAAGATTCACAACTTACTCTGGAGAACATCAAAGGAACGCTCCTGGTAACCTATATACCTTACAATTAATTTGAAATCGTGGAAAATCTAATATTGGTCTCAACTGCTCACAGGTTTGTATTCGTTCTCCCATGAAGTATTGATTAATGTATCAGTCATGGTAAACTTTGTATAGAGCGTTTTATTCTATGGACCCATAATTTAAAACTGGGAGGGGGAAGTCTTCTTTTTTATTATTATGAGGAATTATTACATTTTACATTATTAACTTCAAGTCTCTCAGTTTAGGTTCCATACCAGCTGGTACATACTTAGGGATGTTGGTTGGATTACTCCGATAGCATGGAGGGATTCCAATTAGATTACTCCTCACGCTCAGACATGTGAAGAAGGGTTTAAACCTTGGAACTCCGCATAGTAAATACCTGGACTTTATCAATCACCCAAGACTCCATTGGCGGAGAAGCCCATATATATTAGTCATAAGATCTTTATGCCCTAAACTTGTTGGTGCATTAGTGTTGACCATAGTATTTAAAATTATCATATTTTATATATATATTTTATTGTATTTTTTCTATGGACAAGTTTTTTCCCATATTCATGTCCACCATTTAATACTCAGTACAAAAATTGCTAACATGATGTTGACAGTGTGGTAGTTAACATAAAAACACACCTAAAACGTACATAACAGCTGACTGTGGATTATTGCGCTGGTAAGATACAGTTTTCGATCTTTAAGTAGTCTTGATTAGGATTTGACTCTCCATCTGTAACAATTTAATCATTGCAATCTCGTCTAGAATCATAGCTTTACAATTTTAGATGATTAGATTCACCTTAACTTCTTTATCTATATTAATTTTATTAAATTATATTTATAAAAACATATTTTTCTTAAAACCACCACAATATAAATATTCCGAGTTACGAAATAAAATCTAAACACTTCGATAAAAACAATTGCTATTTCGCATTCAATCCGAAACGAACTCATCTCTGTGCAGTGGGTCTTAGCAAATCTAGTACGGGGCATTTTAAACTGCAGATCTTAAATGCGGACCTAAAAATAATGTTCATTAAAAATAAATATTCCGTTAAACAAATGTTTTAATCGGGGAAATAAATATTAAATTATATTTATTAAAATATTCTGTTTTTCTTTGTAAAACACAGTTTACAACTAGTAGACATCAGGGTTAGTTAAAAAAGTTTATTTATTATAAAATTGTAATATTTTTTAAAGATAAATTGGTTGAAATAGTGACCCAATAACTTGAATTTCTAGATCACTGGATATTTGCTTATCCTACTGGATTATCAAAAAAATAAATAAATAATGGTGATAATAGCTATAACTACCTTAGTTATCAACAATAGAGGCAGACAATTTTTGTTACTGAGCGTTTTCCCAAAGTGAAGATTGAAGGCATGGTTACCAAATACGGTGTAATGGGTTTGATTTCCAGTAATTTTGCAGTTTTATGTCCACAGTACCACCAAAAAAGTAAAAATAAAAATAAATAAATCCTAAAATTTCAAAACATTATAATTAAAAAAAAAACAACAAAATAACATGATTTATAAAATCTGTTTCTCCTACTTATGATTAATTCATGGTATAACTTGTATAAAATAGCGAGCAGTCTAAGAATTTAGATTTTCTAATATTTTTGTCGCAGTATTTATAAGAGTTTCGGTTAGCAACATAATTATATACATTTCATTGTTCAAAATTATGGTATCTTATAAATGTCCAATTTATCGTTTTTATTTTTCAAATTTTTTTAATGAACGTGTATTTACTTACACCCATATACCGTTGTAAAAAATAAATAAAAAAATTTAAGTTTCTGTATTAGATGGTGTACACCATATATCAAGGTTTCTCTTGACTCTTTCTTTTGATGAAATAGAGCTATACTAGCAATTGCACTTGAGGTGCAAGAAACACCGGAAGGGATGCAAATTTCAAAATATTTCAAAGACCTCATTTAGTCTCAAGCATAGGAGTGTGATCAGGAAATCTTACATGTTGGGTTAAATTCTCATACTGCGACTGTAACAACCCAAAATCACACACACGTGAACAACACAGTAAAAGATAGGATATTTTTTTTTTGACTTGCTTGACACATAACATGGCGCAACATGTCGTCACCAAGGTTACAACTAACACTGTGAACAACTTGATACAAGGATGGCCATAAAGGCAGCACGGAAACGTTCACACCTATCAAGGACAATTTATTTTTTTCTTTTGACGAGACAACATGGAAGTCCAACCACATGACACACTCACAGCTAGGGCAAGCCACAGTAAGAAATGGTTGGAGGTTATTTATTTTGATAAGACTCCCTTTAGTTCATGACTTAAGCTTTCAGAAGGATTCAATACATGATTCGCGCAAACTCATCTCACCAACTGAGTTAATTTCTTATACACTGTAGAGTAGTTCACTTAAAGTCTTCTCCTACTTGCTAAATTTTATTATCTTCCAGAAACTAACCATTGTTTTCCTTTAAGCTTGTTTAAGAGTTCACCCAAAAGGGGTAGTGTTCGCTAGTTTAGCTAGGGATATCAATTTATAAATGTTTACTTCACAAAGGATGGTTTCATTTTGATCACTCATGGAATTATTTGATTTCAAATAGATCACCTTTACATTTATTTGTTGAATATAAAATTATTATTTTTGTTTAGCTTCTTTAAGGGTTAACCGACTCATTTTACTTTACTTATAAAATATTGTCACTAAGTCTTAGAAAGTTTTAACTTAACAATTTATTCTCAAAAATCAAAGTTTTACCATACTCATATCGATGGAAAGATTGAATACCATTTCTCACAAAGGTAAGTTACCAGTCAAATTACAAAAAAAGACAAACAACTTCTTCGCGAATTTTCCGAACAATTCCAAGCTAGAGGTCATATAAACTCTTTGCAAGCAATGTTACACAATTTACAACACATAGAAACTTTTACAAGGAACTTCATAAGTTGCACTGATGAAACCTTTACAACTCTTTCCTTTAATCTACTCGCATAATCCATCTCGCACAAATACTAACTAGAATCGGTTCGAGGCCGAGCATGTTAAGGCTACACATAGCAATAGTAAGCTAACATTTAACAATATCAAGAAAGGAAAGTTCTAATTCAAAAATGGATTAGAACACAACTCACAACTCCAAGATTAATCACATGAGAGAGAAATCTAAACCATCCAACAAGGAGAAAGTCAAAATACCAGTAAGAACAAAATTGCATAAATCAAGGCAAGACCTTATGGGTTAGGAACAAGAAAGTCAAGAGTGTTGATATCTCCTTCATGTAATCCTATGGGTTACGTGATTAGAATCCAAAATTTACTCCATCCAACAAAAGGGGTCCAAGAGAAGACAAAGCGTACTAATTATGATCGTAGGTGCGAAGCAAAATGACATTATCCAATTCTTCCAGGGGGGCTTCATAGTAATATGGGTTCGACGCCCTTAAAAGAACACAACTATAGTTTCAGTTTTAACCAAGGAGTTTACCACTACCTTCTTATAGGATTTCTTAAACGTAGTACTAGTTAACCCAAACAAATCCACTTTTCCAAAAGCGTACAAAAGAGACACAGAAAGGGCCATTATTCTACCAACAAACCCTATCCTAATCGTCAACTTCTCTACATAATATAAGGGAAAGCTAAACCCAAAAGTAGTTAATAATTTTTATATATTTCCGACAATACCAATAAGTACTTTAAAATAAAAATAAAAATTGATTTCCTTAACAAAGCCACGAAAAGGGACTTTTAGTAACCAAGTTCGAAGAATAAGATATTCGAGTTCGAAAACAAAGGGATTCGATACACGGTGGGTAATACACCAACGATGCCCCAGACTCAAAAGACCTTACCACGAGTACAAGCACAAAATAAGAACCAACGCACTTATCCATCAGGAAGGTTATGCAATGCAGTCAGGCCTAGAAGCTCTATGAACTCCTTGCCAAAGGTATAGAAGATGGAAATTTTACCCGATCCATGTGGGCTTATCGAGGAAAAGTCTAGCAAATATCAAACAGGTAAATATAACAGCCACCTATGATATTATCACTGTAATCAGCTGTCATCTAACAGGAAACGAGTTCACGAATCCAATACCATGGATTCACCTACAACTTTTGTTTCAGTCCAGCTATTAATAGCTTGCTCGCGACCCTTAATAAAATTGTAGAGATTTCATTCAATTAAACTTACAATGTTTCCCCCTTACTTTAAACACACAAGAGTTTGAACCAGGAAGAAGGTAAAGTAATTCTCTCAACACGTCGAGGCCAAAATTAGAAGTCAGGTTATTCATCCTCTAGAACTAGGTACAAAAGTCGACCATGTACAGTTCTATAGCAAAACCCTAATGCCATTTCTAATCAAACAAAAAGTAAGGAATGCCCACAGGCTTAAACAAATTTTAGAACACAATGTCACTATTAATGTACCTTTTAGCAAAACAGGAGAGCCCTAAACAGGAAATACGTATTTATTCAACCAAAAGAGGTATGTAGGTTTAACCTTCCATTTAGTAACCTTCAATTATAATTACCATCACAGAATTCTATTTAAAAGAAAGTCATATAAGCAAACAAAACTCAATAATGTTTCCTTCCCTACAAACTAGACTGCATCACTCAATATTGCAGTAACCCATTTAGACAAATATGAAATAGAGTAAGCTATAAGAGAGGAAAGAACATTCCAAGCAAAATCAGCGAAATTGGAACGAGATTTAAAGGAACAACCACACAATCAGGCAGCGATATAAACAACCATGAAACCATTTGTCTAGGCACCATTCAAGAGGAAAGATTATTCATTTCAAGATACTGAAAGAAAGTAGAAAACTATTACAAGGAGTAGAGTTAACATGCCTGATTATAATTCTTCCAACCAACAACCACGTTGACCAGGGCTTAGGCAACAACAACACAACCTGCGCAACTTCTCTTCCTCCGCCAGCTGAAGATCCATATCCTGTTAACGGCCATGCTTGGCATAAGAAAGGGGGTGATTGAAACATGCCTTCTTGGAATCCTCGGGAGCAACTCCGAGAAGATAGAAGCACTGCTCAAGAGCATCACAACCACCATAGAAAACCCACACAACCAATGCACTAAACTTAATACGAGATAAACACAAGTAACATATAATCAAGGACCACATTTAATCTACCGGTAGCTTTGCAACTATCCATTACTCGGTATTGGATTATTTCTCTAAATCCTACATGTTAACTACATTGGTACATAGATATTAGAAACCGAGGAATTTCACTAACCCCTAAATATAATTTACGAGACTCGAAGAAAATGGAGAAACAAACATCGAGTGTGAATACCAAATAAGGTGGCCCTCATATCCAAAACAATAAATAAATCCACAACATATACATTACTTACTAAAACTAAGGAAAAACAAGGTCTTTGAAGCCTCAATAACGGGACAATAAACATATCTAACACATAAATTAGTTACTTGAATTACAAGAACGTGTAAAAATTGTAAACGCTAGAAAGATCAAAGAGTCAAAACTACAAATAAGGTGAAGTTGGATGATGAAGATTTTCTAGAGTAAAGCAAACCCTAACTTATTAGTCCTTTCAAGTACATTGTAATTTACAAAAGCAATAAGAGTTGGCTTATTTGTCTTATAATACACGTAGAGAATTTATTAACACGGAATTTTAAAATCTACCACCCGAAGGTATGTACTGCAATAGCTAAATACTAAACCGCCACAATATCATAGAGTACTAAACCACCACCAGACACAACTGTAATAAAATACATAACATAAATCCATATCAAACATAGTAATGTAGCGGAAATGCTATGACAGAAAAAAAATATTAAAAACCCTAAACAATCCTCGAAAAAACAAGTAAAAGCTTAGAAACCTTAAACGTTTTTACTGAACTCTTGATGTTAAAACCACCTAAAAGCATAAATAACGGAAGAGACATCGACTGACCTTGGCCTCGGTTTCTCTGTTTGCCCTCATGATATGATGCCGCCTCCATTTTTTTTTTTTTTCTGTTTTCTAATCTTGGCCTCTGTTTCTCTGTCTCCCCTACGCAAGTTATGGCCGCTCGCAATAAGATGCCGCCTCCATTTTTTTTTCCTGTTTTTAATCTGAAATAATGTTCATGGTAGTAACAAACAGATATACAAATACAAGCACAGAAATCAAGCACAATATACATGAGACAGAACGCGCACATTCACACTACACAGATGCACATGACCCATCAATCAGCTCCCTCGGCACTATAATTAAATTCCTCTCCTCAGTACAGACAATGCGGATACATGGGCAAGCATCCGCATCCGGATTCAACCATACGAACAATGCAACTGAAAATGATATATAATGAGTATACTGCAATCGACAAGGGTATCCACGCTGAGTATCCGCTATCAGATATCAAACGCTCCAAATAAAATACGTAGGAAACATCCACATCGGGTATACACACTGAGAATCCCGAATTTGAGGATGCATTCGATACAGAACAGATAACAATGTAGCTGGACATCCTGCTTGTTGGAAGCGCTCAACAGGCTTCTACCACAGCTGCAAGATTTTGCAACAACTGATCACGACTGGTCGCGTGCAAACAGAACACCAGGATCAACACCAACGGTTCCTTGGGCTCGCCCTGCAGCAGCTGTCGCACTTAGCTCTCTCTGGGCCACTGATTTTCTGAGATAAGTTTACTTCTCTACCCTGTAGCTGCTGCATAACACCGAACACCTCCTCACGGCACTTTCCTAGGAGAATTTCAGTTCTACGCTCCACGTTTGGTAGGCACAGGCTAGGAGTGTACTGGTCCTTGTTTATTGCATTTGGTGAGACTGTGACAGCTACTGAGGGCGCCCCCTGCCAATCTGACCCGACTCTCACCCACCTACCTTCAATTCTCTCAGAAAAACCATCCCATTCTTTCATTTGGTCAAGCAATTAAATACATTCACCAAACTACTGTGCCTTGTCAAGAAAACACGCGCCTTCCCACGCCCTCCACTCCGTTTCCATTTTTTAAATTTATTTGTTTCAAAAATTTTACTTTCATTATTATTGTTATTTATTTCAGAGGGGTTCGAACCGCAGATTGTCTATCCAAAATCCCAATCGATGCCATTTACCCTTCCTTAAGCAAGTAGAACGTGGTCGACAATATCAGAAATACGGATTAATATTAATTTCTTTGTCGGTTGATAACTCACTACTAGCTTGGATGTCATGTAACTATTCTTATCTCCTATAATATCAGACATTATAGAAAATGTAACAACGAATTCCGCCAAATGGGCAAGTATAATTTGTGTCATGTCTAATGGAACCCTACCCGTCACACGAAAAATGTGATTAATAGATTTTTAATTAAGAAAAGGGTCGTAAAGCACTCAGGAATTCATATCCACAAAGAATAAGGAAAACAATTTATATCCTAAGCTCATAAAGATTATTCAGGAAAGAGTAGAGATATTCCATGCTTAGCACTCGATCGCCACAGGATGAATAGGTGTAATGTAGAACAGGGCATTACAGCGACAAGAGAGGAATCGAGGATAACTTGAAGAAAGATGCATTACATGATGAAATGAGGGTTCATCGTTACTCACAATGTATGTCATCACTCGAGAAAATCTTTTAACTAAGATAGAAAGTAGGAGGACACATACCACCAACTCAAAAATAGAATTCTAAGTCTAACATGAAAATATAAGGATGTCAACTAATAATAGTAGTTGAGAAGGATGATAACAAAATTAGAAAATGAGAAAGGGGGCATTCATGTCTAAGTTTAATGATTGTGTTGTTGTTAGCTTGTATTTCCATATACATTTGTGTGATAAGAAATTATTATAATTTCCTATTCAAAACTAAGAGACCAATCTTAAAATTAAAGCTAAAAAAATCCTATCCAAAAACAATGAAACACAACCTCAAAACTAAGATAATGAGATTCTCCCACTTGATGAGGGGAGCTTCAAAACTTAAACTCAACTATTTATCTCATAAACCCACGTAAAATTGGAAAAAAATATTAAGATAAGTAATAACTACGCAAAATCCACATCTCAACTCATTCAAATTTTTGAAGTTTACATGTTGGTGAGATGGATTTTTGACAACTAGATTCCATTACGTACACAATGCATGAGTATACCCATATAAGCTGAGGACTATAGATTGCATTGAACAACTAAAAGACCAAATAGACGACTAATAAACCTTTCATAACTAAAAAATAGAAATTTTAATTATCTTGATTATTTTTGGGGTTTGATATATTACATGCTTCCATTGGATATCAACTAAATTTTGATGAGTGAGTAAAAATGTATGGCAACAAGGGTTGTACATATACCCCCGACGAATGGGATAAGGGAATTTAAGCAAGAACGATGTCAACATCGTACATGAAATGATGGAAAAATGAATTACATTGGGAAAATAAGTAATGACATGTTTTGAAATTCATTCAACATGGATATTGCCAACATGCACGGTGAGTAAATTACATCGATGAATAAAAAACACCACGCATATAGAAAAACAAATGTGTGGTATATTCAGGTAAAATAATTCATGGGGATCACATGTTTGACAAGTATATAGTCTTGAGGTGCTTGAGATATGTTTATACCCTCTCAAAATAGCTATTTTGGTTTATGATTTCCTGTGGGGTGATTGTCTACAAAATCCTCAGATCAAGCTCCTATACAATACATTTAGAGCCAAAATAAGTATAGAAGATTATTGTAAGGACCATCAAGACTCTGCGGTCTAGTGATAATTAGAAACAAGAAGAACAACAAAAGATAATATGCAAGTAAAATATATGTCATCCGTATGTAGAAAAAAGTAAAAAATTGTGATCACAATGAGTTTACATTTTGTACAACTTTTGACCTACCGACTATGAAAGGATCGCTAACACACAAAAACATCTTATAATTAGATCTTCCAAAGATTGAAACCTTTAGTAATATATGCCGGGTCGATATTGTAATATTTTTGTGCTTCCTTATTAAACTTTCTCTGTGACATATATTTGTAGGAAAAAAAGGAAAAGGTCAAACAATAAATAAGGAATCTAGAGGAAACCCTTATTTGAGTAAATATGGACATATTCTAGTGAATCTAGACTCCAGTATTATAAGTTTTGGATGAAATCTATCACCGTTTTTCCGTATATTGAGTTTCATTTTTGTCTATACTAGATTTCGTTATTACTATTATTGGTTTTCATTAGTAGTAATATTGGATTCCAATATTGTCATTATTGGACTCATAGGAGTTCTGATTTCACTTTTATTAGATTCCAATATCGCTATTATTGGATTCCAATTTCATTAGTATTGGATTCCAATGTTGCTATTATTGGACTCCAATTTTGTTGTTTTTGGATTTTCATGAATTTGGAAAATTCATGTTGGGAGTATGTAAGGTTAGCGGTCGCTAAATACTAAAATGAATGAGCCTATTGTATTAAAAAAAAAAATCCTACAATAAATTTATGCAAATGCAAGTTAAAAGGGCCAGCCTTGCACTTTGCAAAGTGGAGGCTCACACTTTCCTCACACTTTGAAAGTGCTCGCCTCAATGTAAGGTTAGTGGTCACTAACTATTACAAGGCATGAGCCCCTTAGATTACAATTAAAACAAAAAGTAAACAATAAATTCATGCAAAAGAAAGTTCAAATTGTGAGGCTCACACTTTGAAAGTGGGATACTCACACTTTCAAAGTGCGAGCCTCACAAGTTTGATCCTCGTACTTTCAAAGTGTGATGCTAACACTTTCAAAGTGCGATGCTAACACTTTTAAAGTGCGAGGCTAGCACTTTGAAAGCTATGTCCATCCTTGATATTGGCATTATCGTAACTTACAATATAATTACATCTTCACCCCAAAATATACCTTATTTGTTATGAGGTATCATATTTTTGGTGTTTTGTAAAAAAGTATTATTTGAAGGATATCAACTTCAATCGTAATGTTCGACATTAAAACTCAAAATTACTCAAGTATTCTTTAAGATTCCACTTATAATCTTCGATTTTATGAATTAATCCACCTTCCCTCTTAAGAATTGCCATATCACTATTATGGAATAATGTATAAATATTTTTTGTTTAATATTGTATTAGTGAAATTATTGAAGCACAATATGGAACTAGTGTCAATTGGTCATTAAGTTTTTTGGGCTTAAATTGAAAATTTCTAAAGATAGGTAGTAGAAGTAAATTTATTTTAGTTTTCTTATCTCAGCAATAGCATTGTAACAACTCAAGTATTTTTTCCTTTGATTGTACACGTCCTTTAGTTTATTATAGCTTATTATTATAAATTATATCTCATATTTATCATTAAAAGTCGACAACATCATTAGGAGGTATGTATATCAAAAATTCAATTACTTTGAAAGAAAGTATTATTTATGCTTGTAAATTGTTCCATTCTCCATATAAATAATGAGTCACTTACTTCCATGAAGAAGAAAATGAACTAATCCTTAACACAATGCAATTATAATGATTGTTAGAAACACAGCCAAATGTCCTTGGAGATACATTGAACCAATATTTTATAGTTTATATCAATGAAAAGACACCTTGTACCACAATTGTATTCTTTGTGAGACATTAATATGAAATACCACCACCTTTTTTCATGTTTTGGATATTGTGAACAAGATACATTTGCTTCATACCCATCATTGTGGAATAGTGCTTTTCTCCAATTTGTTTTCTTAAGTACCCCTCTTGTAGCCCAAACTCATAGCCTTGTATAATTTGAGTATATCTTCATGGGTTGATTGAATGGATATCTAACTCGCTTTAGGACCTTGCTATTCTTGAAGATTTTTTTGGAATATCATCTTCAAAAATATGAAAATACAAATCAATGAACTATACTTACACAATCCAAATCAATGATGCATGTTCTAGAGAATAAAGTAAAAATGTAAATATTTTATAGGGTCAAACAAGAGGTATATACACTACTCCCTATCTCCTTTCCCTCTAGTGACCACATTGGTTGGGAGAACGAATGACTACCCATTCCTAAGAACTAAAATTCTACATCATCATGTTCTGAGTTATATGATGATAGTTGCGGCTCATAATAACACAACTCATGTGTCATACACAAGCAGAGGAAAGCACTGAGAAAAGTAGGAGAACATGACTATGGGATAAATGATACAATCAACAGATAAAATCTTTACACAAATATAGAAGTACCTAGAAAAATAGATTCCCTCAGATTGGATTCAACTAACTGCACCATCAATAACCCATGACATCAACCACCATGGAAAACAACACTAGTCATATCAAAATCTCACTAATTTTCATTTTAGTATACAGGATTACATACAAAACCGAGTAACCTATTTGTAGAGTTTGTAGTATGATAGATTTTAAACTGCTAGAAATCACTTTTGGAAAATAAATATTGAAAGCAAAACCAAACATCAAGCTCAAAAACTAAAGAAAGAACATCAAAATCGACATACACAACATTACTTTTACAAAAAATTGATTTTTATAATAACCATCAGACTATACAACAAAAAAGTTGTTTTT
Organism: Taxus wallichiana var. yunnanensis; assembly: GCA_018340775.1. Taxonomy (NCBI): domain Eukaryota; kingdom Viridiplantae; phylum Streptophyta; class Pinopsida; order Cupressales; family Taxaceae; genus Taxus; species Taxus wallichiana. The sequence continues at coordinate 140,545,019 of CM031237.1, forward strand.
TTCATTAGCTAGTATTAAGAATAGAAAATAAATATCTATTCAAAGAATAATGAATTTATAATGCATTACAACCTACAATTGTAATAAAAACAAGATCTCGTTTCGTGACAAAATAAGCGAGAACATTGGGGATAGTTTCAGTGATATTTGAGATTATTACCTCAACATTTTCATAGGTCTAGTGGTTAAAAAATTTCACTATTATATGTGGCAAGGTGGCTACCATAGATGCTGATGTTATGTCTTACCCTCTACTCAAGACAAAAATTTGAAAATTCCTTTAAAAGGAAATGTTTTTAGGAAATAAATGGAAAAAGGATGAGTCACGACCAAAAAACGCATGGATTTTCCATTGAAAATAACGCATGAAGGGGCATGCAAAAAAAAAAGGTACATTTCGAAACCCAATGCCCCATCCCTTCACTCTCCCATAGCCTCCTGCTACTTTAAATCTTGTTGTTTATGACAAAAGACATTGAAAATTGCAAGGGAGGCGATGGATTCCCAACCTCCTTTTGGTCTTCTTATCACAAGGACAAAGTGATAGTCATGGCCATGAACAACATTTGTGTGTTGAGTTTAGTGGTGACATGGCATAACGTACCCCCAATGCATGAAACAAATTTAGGGAATCAGAAATAGAGATTGCTAGGCTAGGTAATCCATTCCAGAAAAGACATTGATTTATCAAAAACATTTTATGCAATTTTTTTAAGTTTGATAACGTAATTAATAAGCATCTCTTGTATAAAATATAATCAAATGGTCAATGAGTGAATTTTGAATATTTTTTTTTGGTTTAGGTACATATTCAACTATTGAATTTTGAATATTTTAAACCTCACTTTAGGGTAACATTGCAAATACCTAAAGTGAAAAAATTTGTCGTGTTTAAAGAATTGATATACATTACTCTTCCAACAAGTCAATCAAATCAGAAGTTTAATATTTTACTTTCCATTCCTCTATCTGCACAATCGACATGCTTCCTTAGCCAATTTATATCTCCTCCAATTTAGCTTAGTAATAGGTGAGAAAACATGGTTTGGAATTTGGAAAGGCAGTCCATGAAATTTGGAAGAGTCCAGTTTGACTAGGAAGGGAAGTCTACGGAAGTTGGAAGCATCTTGTTCCCATTTCCCATTCTCATATTTGTCTACATGGGTCACACATACGGCCAACATCGCACGACACAGTAAGATGGTGAAAGGGTGATTCATGACCAAAGAAAGCATGTATTTTCCATCGAAGCAACGTGTAAATAAAAATCACAAAAAGTTATATTTATGAACTAAATGCCTCGTCCCTTCACTCCCCACATCTTATTACTACTTTAAATCCTATGGTTTTGAGGAAATAATTTTAAAATTATAAGGGAGGAGGATTTAGGGAATCAGGAATAAATAAAGCTACATGTTTAACCCACCCTTCTTCTCAACCTCCTATTATAAGGCCAAAGTGATACCCACAACCACAAAAAACATTGGCATGTTGATTCTAGTGATACAATTCCACAACACACCCCCCTAACACCTGAGACAGATTTAGGGAACTGGGAAAAAATATCACTAGGTGTTCAACCTAACCACCATTTGGTCCTCCTGTCACAATGACAAATTGATAGCATTGACCACGAACAATATTGGCATGATGAGTCTGGTGGAGCTACTATGCTCAATTCCATGTCACAACACACACCCCATGATCGAGTTTATAGAAGATGACATAAAATTCCTTTTCGACACTAAAATTAAATTGAAAGAACCAAAGGATTCCAATTTAACTTGGCAGTTTGGGAATAAAACATTGAATTCATCTATAACTTTATCGAAATTCATTGTTGGCACAAAAACAATGAAAAACTATTGAGAATCAAGCTCCCTGGAATGATGGTGGAAAGAGGATTCCCTCATGGCTCGAAGTACTGTTAGAGCATGACTTATTTGTTTCTGTCTGAGAACAGTCTTTTAGGCCTTTTTGAGTCACTCAACATTTAATGAAAGGTAGACACTAGTCACCTCACCATTATGACCATACTCAATTCCAACCTAATATCTCCTCATTAGGCAACCACTATGGAAAACAAAAATAGTCATATCAAAATCTCATTGAATTTTTTCCTATTATACAGGACTACGTACAAAACCGAATATCATATTTGTAGAGTTTGTAGTACGATAGATCTTAAACTACTAGAAATCACTTTTGGAAAATAAACATTGAAGGCAAAACCAAACATCAAGCTCAAACCCTAAAGAAAGAACATCAAAACATACATACACAACATTACTTTTATAAAAAGGTTGTTTTTTATAACAACCATTTGACTATACCACGAATAGTTGTTTTTGTCATTAGCTAATATTAAGAATAGAAAATAAGTATCTATTCAAATAATAATGAATTTATAAGACAATACAACCAACAATTGTAATAAAAACAAGATCTCATTCGTGACGAAATAAGCAAGAACATTCGGGATAGTTTCTAGTGATATTTGAGATTATTACCTCGACATTTTCATAGGTCTAGTGGTTTAAAAGTTTCAATTTTAGATGTGGTAAGGTGGCTACCATAGCTACTGATGTTATTTCTCACCCTCTTCTCCATCAAAAATTTGAAAAATCCTTAAAAAGGAAATGTTTATATGAAAGAAATGGCAAAAGGATGAGTCACGAAAAAAAAAAATTGCATGGATTTGCCATCGGAAACAATGCATGAAGGGGTATGTGGAAAAAATAAGGTACATTTCAAAACCCAGTGCCCCATCCCCTCACTCTCCCATAGCCTCTTGTTGCTTTAAATCTTGTTGTTTGTGACATAAGACATTGAAAATTACAAGGAGGCGATGGATTCCCAGCCTCCTTTTGGTCCTCCTGTCACAAGGACAAATTGATAGCCATGGTGATAAACAACATTTGTGTGTTGAGTCTAGTGGTGCCATGGCATAGTGTACCCCCAACACATGAAACAAATTTAGGGAATTGGAAATAGAGATTTGTAGGCTAGTTAATCCATTCTAGACAAGACATTGATTTATTTAAAACATTTATGCAGCCTTTTTATATGTTTGATAGCGTAATTGATAGCCATATCTTGCGTAAAACATATGCACATGGTTGAGGAGTGAATTTTGAATGTTTTTGTTTGGTTTAGGTTCATAGTCAATGATTGATTTTTGAATATTTGAAACATCATTTTAGGATAACATTGCAAATACCTAAAGTATGCAAATTTGTTGTGTTTGAAGAATTATTATCCCTTACGCTTCGAAAAATCAACCAAATCAGAAAGTTATTATTTTCCTTTCCTCTCCTCTGTCTACACAGTCGACATACTGACTTAGCCAATTGATATCTCCTCCAATTTAATTTAGCAATGGGTGAGAAAACATGGTTTGGAAATTGGAAAATAGAAATGCGGTCCACGAAAATTGTAAGCATCCTATATTGACTCGTACGAGAAGTCTATGGAAGTTGGAAGCATCTCATTCTCATTTCCCATTCTCATATTTTTTAAGTGGGTCACACACTAGGCCAACATTGGATGACATAGTAAGATGGTGAAAGGGTGATTCACGACCAAAGAAAGCATTAATTTTCCATTGGGAGCAGCGTATAAAGGAATCTACACAAAAAATAAGGTATATTTCATAACTAAATGCCACGTGCCCTCACTCCCCCACATCTTATTACTGTTTTAAATCCTATGGTTTGTGAGAAAATAATTTTAAAATTATAGGGGAGGAGACAGATTTATGGAATCAGGAACAAATAAAGCTATGTGTTTAACCCATCCTTATTCTCAACCTCCTGTCACATGGCCAAAGTGATACCCATGACCACAAACAACATTGGTGTGTTGAGTCTGGTGGTACTATTGGTACTCAAATTTGTTTCACCCATTTGCCATTATTTTCCTCTGATCTGCATGTTCTGAAACATTTTGTCTCTCGATGTGGGTGTTCTGAAATTTTATACCTCCACTTGAAATGCCTTGAATTGTTTATAGAATCCATTGTCATGTCCCTCCTTGAAAAGTCTCCGAGCTTGCCCTCTTTTCCCCTAATTTCTTTAAAATCCACAGGCTTCGTTGTTTTTTCTTATTTTTCCCCTACCATGGAAGCTTGAGAATGGTTAATCTATATTTTTATGCATTTGAAAATCCAAAATCCATGGTCGAAGGGATGCTCGGAACCATGATTCACTTGTTTTTGTTTTAGGAAAAAAACTTTTCTGAAAAATCGGGTTCTGGGTGTGAATGGTGATTTTATGTATTTTGATGGTCTGACGGGTGTCTTTTTCTTGTCAAATTTATTCCTTAGTGTTTGGAAGTCACGTGGATTCATTTTATTTGGTCAGGGGATGGCGGGAAAATGATTTAACTTATCACTTTTTACTTTTTCGGCAAAAAGGCAAATTTTTTCCCGTGGCTCTGCTCATTTCTAATTGGTTCTTTTGGTGCTTACGTGGCTTCTTGTAATTGGATGGGGTGTGGTGGGTTTGTTTTTGAACTTTTTCCTTTTTGATACTTCAAACGAAGGTTTGAAATCACCCCATAGCCCCGTCAGGCTCTAATTAAAGCAAATTTTAAGTGGTAGGGAAAAAGTCTTACTTTAACCCCATAGGAGGACACGTGGCAAAGCTAATGGTGGAGATGCAAGCCTTAGAAGGTAAGTTGAATGTTTTTCCCTTTTGGAAAAAATAAATAAATTCTAAAATGGAAGCGTGCTCTGCCCTAAATCATTTTGAAACCTTAAGGTTTTTGAAGTTGTGCCATAATGACACGTGGTGAGCCCGCGCTCATTCAAGGTCTCATCCTTGGGGATCATCTCAAGATGTGCCATTATGACACGTGGTAGTTTGAAAATTCAAAGGGGTGGGAAGTAGACCATTAGAGGCAAATTGGATTTTTTTCCTCTTGTCATCAAAAGGATTAAAATCTCAAAATGGCCCGCAAGCCCGACAAGGAGGTCAAGGTTGGCTTTGAAAATGTTAAGAGGCAGGAGGTGGGCCATCGGGGGAAACTTGGTTTTTGCCCCTTGATGTTCAAATGACTAAAATCATCAAAATGACCCATGGGCCCGATAGAGAAAAGTCAAAACTTGCTCCAGTCAACGGCGGAGGTGTGGACTTCTGGGGGAAATTTGGAAAATTTTCCTTTGTGGAGAAGGGAGTTAAAAGTAAAAAGGGGAAGTGTGGTTCCACTGGGACCCACATTAGAGACTAGAAGCAGAGGGGTGGAGCTGCGGGGGAAATTTGGAAAATTTTCCTTTTCCAAAAAAAGAGGTGAAATGGCAAAATTTGGCTATGGTTCCTTTGGGACCCACCTTAGGACATGTGTCAGGCTCATTTCTCAAGGGCGGAGGCGTGGAGAAAAATGTGAAAATTTTACATGTTTTCAAAAGTTGTAAAAGGAAAAAAGGAACCCACAGGCCCACTCTAAAATTAGATCTCCCATGTGGACGGTCCAAATTCAAAGTAGGAATCAATGGCAGTTGTGCATCTGTATCTGATTCTTCCGCCATTTTCACTCCAAAGCTCTGGAAGTGTGAATATTCATGATTTCTTGGTATTTCCTACACACCAAACAGAGGGGAGAGTTAATGTTGATATCTGAGTTTGGTGGGGAAAATTTGGAGACGTCTTTTGCCATTAAAATGGTCTGACTCTCGGGCTCGATATGATTTTCCATTTTTCTTCTCCCAAGCATGCAAGGAACCAGATTTGATGATTAGGGGTGGAAGTGGTTGGCAAGTTGAAGAAAGAGTGATCTACCAAAAGGAGGAGTTGAATGCTAGAGATTTTTGAAGAGATTTTCCTCTTAAGCACCTAGCGAATTTTTGCAAATCTAATTCTGGAGATTGCGATCATCATCATGGCGGGCACTGGTAGCACTTAATTTCAGGATTTTTGGGGGAAATGGGCTCTATCAGTAAATGTTATAAATGGCAAAAATTTTTCGTGAAAATGGTTGGAGTGTTAGAGGTCGAAGAAAATTCCCAAGAGGAAAATTTGACAAAGCATGTCTTTTGAGAAGCCATCTGAGAAGCCTGTATATCTCTTTTGTATTAAGTTTGATCATGTTAAGGTGGTTGTAAGTGTAAAACCATCGACAAGCTCCGATATTTTATAGGCACTTTCCCTTGCTGATAAATTTAATATAACTCGAGTTATTCTATGTTGATCTTGAGAAAAATGTGTTTGTTTCATTTCTAAATGTCTACAAATAGTTTTTCTTGTTCCTGTTGCAATCTTGTATCAAAATCTATCTCAATCACATGGGTTTCAATCCTTGTGATAGTTTAGTGGAATCTGCAATTTCATTTCTCAGAAGAGCTTTCATTTGGGAGTGAAATAAACGATTTAAAATCACTTTTCTCTCATCTGTTGACAAATATTGTCTGTAAGCCTCTGGGTGTACCTTAGGCGTGATTGGGCTCGATTCTTGATTTTTTGTTGGATTTTCCAACTTGAGCCTTTGTGTTAGAATATCATAGATTATGTGAAAAAGTGCTAATCTGGGCCTCCATTTAAGTACATATTCTGGTTAAAGGAACATTTTAGCTATTTTGAAGCATTTTGTTATCTAGACTTTCCATTTTGTAAGAGTTCTCAAAGATTTGGAAAATCAAGTTTATTCTTCCTCACCTCCCACAAAATTTATTTAAAAACAACTAATCCTACCCATACTACCCATGTTTGTCATGTGTGTATACAAATGCATAAATTTTATTACCAAAACATGTAGAAACAATCAAGATTCCAAATGTCTTTAGTACCCTGAACCTTGCCTAGAGAATATCTCCACTATCTAGAGTGAAAACTCTTGAGAGTTAGATTTTTTTCCATTGATCATAGTTTCTTCAAGGTCTCCTTATCAAATTCATTAGGAAGGATATCTCCATCTCCTCCATAAACAACAGGCTACAAAAGGGTTCTCTTACCTTAGTTGAAAGGCACAACCTAAAATAGTGAGGATAGTCCAAATCCTCTTAAGGGTACTATCCATTTCTCCACATCTAAGTGACAGAGGGCAAGTTAGATCCCATCCCCAGCTACAAAATGACTCACCATGATCTATCTGTCTCTAAGCCTCCTGCCAAAACTTGTGATGTTGCTCAAACTTTGAGGGAGAATCAATTTGGGTCCTAACAGGTATAATGCCACAACGCACCCCCAGCCATAGTGTACCCCTAACGCCTAAGACAAATTTATGTAATAAGGAAAAAATATAGCTAGGTGTTCGACCCAACCACCTTTTTCTCCTCCTACCACAATGATAAAGTAATAGCGATTACCATGAAAAATATTTGCATGGTGATTCGGTGGAGCTACTATGATCAATTCCATGTCACAACACACCCCTCATGACCGAGTTCACATAATATGACATAAAATTCATTTTGACACTAAAATAAAATTAAAAGACCCAAAGGATTCCAATTTCACTGGTGGTTTGGGAATAAAAACATTGCATTCATATATAACTTTATTGGAGTTCAATGATGGCACAACAACAACGAAAAAATTATTGAGAATCAAGCTCACTTGAATGATGATGGAAAGATGATTCCCTCATAGCTTGAAAATGTTAGAGCATGACGTATTTGGTTCTCTCCAATAATAGTCTTTTAGTTAGTTTTGAGTCGCTCAACATTTAATGAAAGGTAGACAACTAGTTACCTCACCATTACGCCCATACTCAATTCCAACCTAATATCTCCTCATTAGGTAAAGAGTTTAATATTCCAACATAGTATTCTAATCCTAACAATAGCTAAGCTCGATATTTATTTTATTGCGTTGATGCAACATAATGAACATTTGAGATTAGCGACCGCCAGGATAGTTATTACCTTTCCTAACATTATATTTTTTGATCAGTACACGATCATTGTGTGGAAGCATAAAATCTTTTATAATGCACTTAAAACAGATCTGACGTAAAACACAAGAAACACCAACTGTGACACTAATTAAATTTCATGGATCATGAGATGAGAAAATGAAATTAAAAGGAACATCTGAATGTTTTCTGATTCACGAAAAAATATGTAGATGAGCTAGATCAAGGTCATATTGTTTTAGAGCGCTTTTGGGTAGGTACAAAGTGATCTATATATATTAACTCTCACCTACATAAATGGTTTATACAAGGACTATGTAAATGAGATAATTTATGCATGTTATTTGAATTTTATGCATGTAACGGTCACTAGAACAATATGTGTTCGAGATTCACTAGAATAATCTGCTACTATTAAATAAACTTATAGATTTGAAAAGCCTTGAAACTTTATAGAAAATAATTTGGTTTGGAAATAACACTAACAAGCACTGTGGGTATTGTGGGGAAGGTTTGAGTCACTCAAAATTTAAAAACAAAGACAACTAGTCACCTCACCATTACAACCACACTGATTCCACATACTTTTAATATACAACTCCACATTACCATTAAAATTGATTTTCATTTCTTGGGAGCATTGAATCATCCACAATATTGTTGGGTGAGTTTTTGATTGAATACATATAGCAACATATGTTAATATTCCACAATATTTAATATCTTTATGGATTGACATATCTATAATTTGTCATCAAATTCCATATTTTGAATTATCTATTACACAAATATTTCTCATAGGATTTATAAATAATAATAATATATTGATCACTGAGCCATTTGACTATTATTTACTATTCAAATGATATTTTCAAAATAAGGAACATTAGACCTTAGCGACAACTAAGCCATTCCTTTTAATAACGAATAGAGCTTAATGGTCACTAAACCATTACTTTTATTCGATAACCAAGTGTTTTATCTTTAGCAGAGGAATATAGTATATGATCATGATATGAAGGCTCACTCATTCCTATATCATGAAGAATAGGATAAACCGGTCCTGATTTTTCCAAATGGGCTTGTTCATGAGCACGTCATATTTGGAAATCTACATTACTTTTTCCATATTTACGAGCATGCTTAGATTTATGAGTGTAATTATGTTAATAGCCTGCTTTGATTTATGATTGTGGTTATGATTATAGTTATGTGATTAATGTTGTCTATGAAATTATATTATTACATTGGGAAATGTGACAAGTAGATCGTTAGTACTTCAACATACACATCATTGATACATGTACATCAGTGGTAGTTTAACATATAATGATGAATTTATGTATTTAATTATTTTATTTGTGTATGTGTTAAATGTTATTGATGCAGTTTTAAGAGTGGAATATCAATCAAATTTTCCATAAGGGTACTAATTAATATTAATCATAATATCCTTGATGGATTAGAAATGGTCAAGTGTGAAATATTGGATTGGATTGTATCATTAATAACACTCATTTTTCCATTTAATGACTAAGGTCTTTTCTCACGTGTGCTCAACAATAGGGGGCCTTTTTGATGGGTTGTCCAGGATTTCAATTTTCATATTTTTCTTACACTTTTTCGGGAAATGGAGTCACCCATACTTCCAGTACTTTTGTTTTCCAGTTTAGATCATGAGTAGGAATTTTATTCTAGTATTTCGAAGAAAAGAATAAGTTTACGCTTTTCCATTGATTCAAAAAAATATATGACATATATCGAAAATATTTTGGGTGAGAAATATATGCAGATATTTGTTCATGCCCAAGTAAATTCGGAAATAGCTGCTAAGTTTATTGAGCACATTCTAATCATTAATCTTGGTAAATGTAAGGTTGTGGCTATGGGTCGAAAATGGATTCACCCAAAACATAGAATGAGTATGCAGATGACTATTAAGAAAATATGTCTTGCTTCATGGCCATTGTTCTAAGATAACTTAGCTCATCAAGTGGACTGGGTGGATAGGTCTTCTTTCATGGAATTAGGAAGGAGAGTGGAAATTCTCAATTTATTTGCTAAATCGGTGATTAATTTCTATAATAAAAAGGAACTTGATGTAATTCGGCTACCTTTTCTTGATTTATTATTCTTTTATGCTCCACTCTCCACACCATTGTGTTGGTGGGAGACTCTGCGTGAATCATTGTCGAGGCATCTTATCATCTCTTTTCTATTGTTGGGCTAAGATCCCCAGTAAAGTCACTCGAGAATTTTGAGGTTGGGTCTACAGATGTGGAGGTGATTGAAATCATATACATCTCATGTGATTCTGAAGCTTGAGTGAGTGGAGGATCTGTTAATTTTTTTCCTATATACATAAATGTAAATAGTATAATGCTATAATCGATCATATAACATTCGGTGCATTTTGCACTTTGTTTAAAGCTTATAGCGTTTACTTATCACACAAATCATCTGATATAAATGGCTTAATCACTCTTGAGTCATTAGATATGTGAGTTTTATTATTTTTCATTATTTATTTAATGTTATATTTTTTTACAATCTTTTTCCAATTAAATCATCTTTACATAATTTTATTTACTGTAAAATGGAAATTTGTATATGATTTTACGAGGTCAAGTAACTTCATTGTCTTACACTCAAACTATCATATACTCTACATAGCCATCTAGATATTAAGAAACATGCAACGAGTTGAAATCCAAGATAAAATGATTTCTTCCAAGTTAAAATTAATAAACATGCATTGAGATTAATATGAATTATGTGCATTTGATTAGTTATTTGATCGCTATTTTGAAAATATGTTTTTAACCCTAGTAGCTGCTATGACATTTATTTAAATAAGCAATCAAGCTTAAGCAACAACTAAAAATATTCTTTAATACTAATCGATGTGTATTACCAAGAACAAACACATAGGTTGACCCTACCAATTGCTTTAAGATATGAAAAGAGTGTTAGCAAACACAGATTCCTAACTAAACTTTAATTTTGGTCTATAGGATACAATATTATTGTGCCAAATCCCTCTTTCCTTTGCAACATTTATTATGATATGTCTCTAAATCGTGATGTTGTACAAGTACCCTGAAATTTTTCTTAATAATCATCTATTTTCCCGACAAGGGAAAACCATCCATAGCCTTCGAGAGTACGAAATGTTTGTTATGCAAATATTTCTCATAAAAATAAGGAAAATGCCTAACGACTACAAATATCTACTACTATGAATTGTTATTCGATCTCGTTTTTTAAAATTAAGAATTTGTTTAGATTAGTGGCTACTAAACCATTCCTTTCAATAAATAATGGAGCTTATCGGTTGTTAAAAGAATTATTTTGATGTGTACTGATGTGTATAACAAAGAAAAGATGCATAAGTATGTGAGTTTAGCGATCGTTAATATGATCAAATATTTTTATAAAGAAAAAAACATAAATGAACTTTAATTCCATCATTTTGGAAATAATGATATTATACCCAATGTAGCTTGCTCCGACAAAATGAAATAAAACATGTCTCTACACAATGGTTTTGTGTGAGCAACCTGTGAAATTTTTAAATAAACATATTTCTTCCCGACAAGGAAAATCCCTCCATAGCCTTCAAGAGAAAATAATGTCCACTAGACATATATTTATCATCGAAATATATTCAAGAAAATTCCTAAGAACCACAAATATCTATTTCTATGATTTTTATTTGATTGTTATATTCAAAACAAGAAATTGTTTAGGCTAGCATCGATAAACCATTCCTTTCATTAAGTATTCAAGCTTAGCATTCGCTAAGCATTTTCTTTGATACGAACCAATTTTTGATCTAACGCAAGTAATGGAGCTTAGTGGTCGCTAAGCATTTTCCTAGATACGAACCGATATGAATTATGTGTTAGACACAATATATCTTATGAGAAATATATAAGTCAGGATCCCTTTGAAGGGTATGTAGTGTAACATTGGGCTTTGTTAGGTATTTTATAGAAAATATTATATGATTAGAATTAATGAATAATACTTGCAATCTAAAGTGTTAAAGATATTTTTTACATTGTTGGAAAAGAATACTAGGAATTATAGAAGCTAGCGGCCTCTCGGCTTCTCCTCAAAAAATGAATACACAACATATGAAATGCAAAGTTTTTCATTAAAACCTATTGAAAGGAATAGCTTAGTGGTTGCAAAAACCTAAGCATTTTTTTCAATCCGGTGTTGAAATAACCAATCATAGTAATGGAGCTTAGTGATTGTTAAGTTCATTCCTGTATATAAGCCAATGTGAAATACGTGTGAAGAGGAAAATTATGTTTTAGTTTTCCTAGTGTAAAATGTATATAACACCAAAATATTGACAAACACAATAGATATTAGAAATTTCATGCCACATGTCATGATTTTAGTGGGTTAAATTTACATAATAATATGGTATATTTTTATACGTTAAAAGTATTTTATAGATGTTTTCTAAATAAAGATTTCTTTACAAATATGTCAATTATATTATTGCCTAACTCTCTAGTTCAAACTTGCCACGTGGCAAATTTTATTTGAATAACTATTTTAAATTAATGCACGCTATATCTAACAATCTCAAAATCAATTTCGATAAGAAATAGTTATTAATTTTCGTATATTACTCTATTATATTTTAAAACTATGTTTATAATTTTTAATATTTTTTTCTTATAATATATTTTGTATTGTGCTTATATAAATCTTCGTCGATGTCCCACAAGTTTAAAATGAAATATTTTCTATTGTCCCACTGTTTCAAAAGAAAAATTTATAACAACATTTCCCCTATCTAGTATTATTTATTAATGAGGGATAAATTATAATTTTGAATTGTAAAATCCCTTGCTTTAAATGTGAATATTTGAAATTTCAATATCCTATACTTTCACTTAATGAGGGGGAAATTCAAATTTTCATTTCCCATAGCTTTTCTATTTTTGCAATTTATTTCATGGAATGTATTAATTAATAATACTAAATTCCCCAAAGAAATATTGATTATGGTTTCTTTTTATTTTGACTTCATAGAAAAGCATCTCTTGAAATTAGAATACTATACATGCAAACACTAAATTACATGTTTGAGTGCGTGAATCTTGGACATTTTTCACAATGTAGCATTGAGGTAGCGATTGTAGTATCGTTTGTAGAATAGGAAAAAAAGAGGGAAAGAAAAAGAGATTGCAGATAGATCATGTCGGAGTGAACGAATCCCGACCATTTTTATAAATCTCAATTGCAGAGTAGGAGGCACACAAAGGATGAAATCAAAGGAGGAAAGAAAAAGAGCTTGCTTATAGAATATCACAAATATTTTGTTTGAGAGAGAAGATAGAGATTTCATAGACATCATCAAACATGTAATAAATTCAATAGATGAGTCACATATTCACTTTTAAAAAATCATAAGGGTTTGATTTAGTATAGTTTAGGTGTTCATTATGTCTTCCTCTAATTATTTTTATTTAAATGAAAGTAATAATCGTGACTAATTATTTCAATATTCATTGTTTATATGGTTTTTGCGTTGATATATATTATTTATTATATAATTTTTCCCATGTACAAATAGTCAAATGTAATGTCTTTAGCAAGCTTATTTTTGTAAAATAGAAGGTAAACATATTATGTATACGGATAAATATTATTAAATATAAATTTTAATCATTAGATTTTTTAAATATGTATTTCCTTTAGTGTAACTTATGTTATGCCACAAAACCACATAGATTTGTGTCCTCGACGAAATAATTCAATGTTTCGAACACCATTTTATGAAACCAGAAGTTTTTTTCTTATTAAATGTGAACCCAAATAATAATAGGTTTCATATAAAATTTAATTTATAATATGTTAGATATCATTGGAGAGATATAGAGTTTTGTTAAATATATTAATACAATATTGTACATGTATATGTATGTATGTTTTCATAAACTTAATCATGAAAACTATTATCTAGCCTAGCAACCACCAAATGTTAATTCTTCTTTGTTCAAAACATAAGTGTAGCTTAGCATTCTCTAAGGTCAAAGATTATTACTTTGCATTGGTGCAACATAACAAAGAATTCAGATTATCCTCCTCTAATATATTTGTTAACTTTTGTACAAGACAATTATTAATGACTTAGTGAAAAACTGAGCTAAGCTACATTATTATTTTTTATTATTTCAAAAATGATATTATAATATTAGCAGTCGCAAAGCTAGATGTTTACTACATTGATTTTATATTCAAAAACAAGAAAAATATTAATAATTTTCCTGAATATATGTATTCCAACACGAAATTTTAAGCGTAGCGGAAAATAATTTTAACATGATATTTGAAGCCTATCACATTATTTTCGAAGACAAAAAATATATGCAAATCCTAACGGCCGCTAAATTTGAAGATTATTGCATTGCGTTGGTGGAACATAATAAATAAATGAGATTAGAGGTCATTAGGATATTCATTTTCTTTCATACAAGAGAATTCGTAACAAGTTACTTGAGATTGAGCTAAACTCCATTATTATTTTTTAGATTTTCCAAAATGATATTCCAAGACTAGCGTTTGCTAAGATGGATGTTTAATACATCACTTTGATAATCAAGGACAAGACAAGAAATAAAATTCCATGATAAGACAAATTAATTTTAAATTAAATAAAAGTTCATTATGAAAACAATCACCCATATAAACATGTAGTATCTTTCCATCCACGAAAAGGAAAAAATTAAAATTGAATTATACTATTTAAAGTAACATTACAAAGAAAAAAACCTAAAATGGTTTCCAACGTTTCGGTTGCATTCCGTTTCTTCGGTCACCTTCTAGCTGATATGGTTATTATACTTGTGATTCTCAATTACGTTCCTTGTTATCATCCAAATAATCAACAACAATGATGAAGGAGCAGAGTATGATGAATCGAATGTCCACATACTACAAAAAATACACAGGATTATTGGTGAAGAGGAAATGGATATGTGTTAGGGTCGGGACGATAATATTGAGCACCACGTATAGGATGAAGAGGTGTCAGAATCTTATTTCTGCTCCAAGGTTTATCTTTGTGGCGAGGAAGCTTTTTACTATTAGCATTAGTTTAATACGTTGTTGTTGTTGGACAATTAATGGATAGTTATAATTGTCCTCCCTTCCTCCCGTAACTATCCTCCCTCCCTCGCTTTTATATTTGAGGCTTGCTTATTTGTTTCACACATTGAATAAATAATTCATTGTTTGTTATCATTGGTATCGAGCTTCAAGTCTTTCCTTGGCGTGAAGTTCAAAGTACAAAAAAGTGTGAGAGATCTGTTTGGAATTATTTTGACGTGGCTATCACTTGCGTGATTTTTGAAGTGACTACAGTCAAGAATTTTGTGATCTGTTTGGCATTTGGCTGGTGCAAAATAGTGACTTGTGGAGGAAAAGACAAACAAAAGAAAAGCGGTCAACATAAGAGTTATCTGGAATTTTAGAGTTATCCGGAATTTTGTACTCGCTGGCATGAAGGGTCAGATCCAACCTAATTAGAAAGTTGTAAACCTGTATTGAAGAAGTTTGCATTTGAAAGCCTTGGCGTGTAGGAGAATTATTAGCATCTCTCTCTCCCCTGCAGACTTGGACATGGTAGTGACCAAGAGAAAAGGAAAAGCTGTTATTTTGATCTGATTCTCGGCCTAGGCAGGAAACACCTACAGCACTGCGTGGGAAATGTGATAATTTTCATTCGTTAGAAATAATTAATCAAAGCGAAGGAACAAGGAGGCTGGAGACCGTGTGAAACCTGTAGCATGAAGATCTTGGCAAGAGAGGCTAATCTAGATAACCTCGCCATGTACATGTCGCACATTTCTGATGCCGAGAGTGTTACGAGAAACCCTTCTCTGGGTCACCTCTGAGAGCCCAAGAGGACACCACCGGCATCTATTTTGCCTTGCTCAATGAATTGTTGAATACCGGCAACGTATTATTTGACAAATTGGTGCATCAAGGATTGTTTGACTATTTCTAGTTCAACGTATGTTGTCAAGCACAACAAATATGCAAAGAATTAGAGCATGGCTATGATGCAGATGATGAATGTGTAGTAGAACACCAACAGGATTTTCTGCATCTCACTGCATGAGCTTATAGAGCCCATATTCGTGATAGGTTCCTTCAGTAAGCATCTGTAACCATTTTTGAACAATCAATAAATAAAATAAAATTTTGAGTTTTTGGAAATGTTTGCACCTCGCATTTTTGTCGATGCCCAGTTGCTAAAAGGGCCAAATTTCACCACATGGAAAACCAAGATGCGGACGATTCTTCAATTTGAAGATCTTTGGGGGATCGTTTCTGGCATGGACGCCCTCAACAGACGCCTGATCTCTGTTGGCTAAGTATGAAAAGGTTGATGCAAAAGCATTAATGCTTATCACTCTGAGCCTTTCTAATGAGGTTCAACCTCACATTCGGGAAGCAACCACTTCCTCTATGGCATGGGCCACATTGTGTACCATCTATGAAGCCAAGAATCTGACAACGATGTTGCATCTTTAGACAAAGCTTCACACAATGAGTATGCATGATGGAAAATCAGTCGAAGCCTTCTTACGGCATGTGGCCGAGTTACACGTAGAACTTTTTTCTCTCAGTGAACCGGTGGATGAAAAATTGCTAGTCCCACTCACCTTGTGAGCTCTTCCTTCCGGTTTCAGACACTAATCACCACATTGACCATCACTCAATAGGAGGTGAGTTTTGTCAAACTAGTGAATTATCTTTAGCAGGAAGAATCCATTCAAAATGTTCAAGAACTCTTCGAATACAAGGCTCTCATCACGAGGAAAAAGCATAGCAACAAGCCTCGGAAAGGGCAATCAGCCCCCCAAAATTAGAAGCAACATCCATAGTAGTAACCTTCTCAGTGGCCACCACAACAACCACCCCAGAAGTAGTAGAACAATAAGGCAGATTGATGGTGCCACATTTGCTCCACGAATATGCACACGACTGTGAACTGTTATTACAATGGTCGCAAGCATGGAAATTATGAAGAAAGAGAGCACTTTTGGCAAAGGATATTCCAAGAAATCCCAATGGTGTGCTCGTAATCAGAGGCAGAAGGGTCATATTGCTGCTCAGTAGGATGCCTCCTCCGATGAAGAGGTTCCAGACGCAACTCATCCAGACATTGTCCTAGTCTCATAGACTTCGTAGCCATTAGAAAGTGTCTGGTTAATTGATTCATGTGCTAAAAACACATGAATGACAATAATAAGTTGTTCCATATCCTGAGTGACCACCCCACTGGAGATCAGATCACCATCGTAGATAATCAGGAGTATATTGTGGCGGGGATTAGTGATGTCATCATTCCTCTTGGGATACGAAGATGTACACTCAAGAAGGTACTATATGTTCCAGGTTTGACCTCAAATATCTTGTTTGTGAATTTACTTATCAATCGTCTAATGCGGGTCAAATTCTTTGTAAGAAAGGGGTCAAGTCTTGCATCATTTCCCAGGGAGACTTAGTTATTGCTTGAGCATTTACGAAGGGCCATCTATTTACACTAGATGTTGTCACTTCATCTAACATTTCTCTTTTGCTTCAATGGCAGAGTCCACTGCACTATGGCACTTTCGATATGGTCATCTTATTTTCGGGGCTCTGCATCAACTCAATGCCAAGGAAATGGTAAGAAGGCTTCCTCCACCCTCCCATTCCTTACCTGTTTGCTCGGGATGTCTTGTGGGAAAACAACATAGAGGTCCATTCAAACAGAGCTCTTATCATTCTACGGAGCATCTTAAGGTTGTACACACCGATTTGTGTGGACCTCTGTCAGCTAGCTTCCAAGGTTTTGAATACTTCCAACTCATCATTGATGATTACTCACAGAAAATGTGGGTATATTTTCTTTGGAAGAAGAGTGAGGCATTTTCCAATTTCCAAACCTTTTACCAGCAAGCCACAAGGCAGTCTGAGAAGCCTCTCCTTCTCCTCTACTCAGATCGATAGGGGAATTTGTATCAAATAATTTCTTAGCATACCTAAAGCAACATGCCATTTGGCAACATCTAACCGCACCCTACACGCCCCAACAAAATGGGATTTATGAGCGACATAATAGAACTGTCATGGAGATGGCTCATTATATGCTCTCCACCACCAAGTTGGAGGATCAGTTTTGGGTAGAAGCAGTCCACACAAAGGTGTATCTACTCAACCGGCACCCACAAAGATCTTACGTAACAAGACAGGAAGAGTATGGACTGGTTGTAAACCTTCTATTTGTCATTTGAGAGTTTTTGGTTGTTCTACATATATGAATGTTCTAGATAAGAAAAGGAAGAAGATCAATCGAAAGACATTGCCATGTATTTTCTTGGGGTATAGTACTACCTCAAAGGAATATCGTCTCATGGATCCTGAGATGAAGAAAATCTACGAGATTCAAGATGTGGTGTGTGATGAGTCATCCTTTGACTCCCTACCACACAATGGAGATCTAGTACCGACCTCGTCACATAGATTGCTCACACATCCAGATGATGGGCAAGATGATTCTTCTTAGAGAGAAGAAGAGATGAGTGGAGACTTATTCGTTGATCTAGGCACACTGGAAAACACATCTTCACATCAGCAACAACAACACCAATGTCTGAAATGGGTCTAGAATACTATTAGGGATGCACACTTGAACTCACTTCCAGACACTTCTACAGAGTCGAACATGAGGTAAATTTTACACTCATGAGTTCAATTGTTGATAACACCGAACCTAACACTATTCGTGAGGCATTAGACCAACCATAGTGGAAACAAGCTATGAATGTTGAATATGATTCCCTACTTCAGAATCAAATGTGGGAACTTGTCGATTTGCCTCTAGGTAAGAAATCCATTGGCTGTAAATGGATTTACAAAACAAAATATAAGGCAGATAGTTTAATTGACAAACACAAAGCATGACTTGTTACAAAGGGTTATGCTTAGCAAGAAGGAATTGACTATGATGAGACATGTGCACCCACTATAAAGATCAAAACCATCAAAGTTGTCAGTGCACTTTGGCAAAGCACAAAATGGATGGAAACTTTAGCAGATGGATGTCAAGAGTGCTTTTCTGAATGGTGATCTCAAGGAAGAAGTATACATGGCCCAACCTGAAGGGTTTGTAGACAAGCATCAACCACAAAAGGTATGTCATCTGATAAAGTCACTTTATGGACTCAAACAAGCACCTAGGGCATGGTATATAAAAATTGATGATCACCTATTGTAGCATGGATTCACTCGTAGCCCCTTAGATACAAATTTTTATATCAAGAAGGTAGGAACATATATTGTTATTATAGTTTTGTATGTAGATGATCTTGTGATCACAGAAGTTCTAACAATCTTGTGGATGATGTAAAGAATGATCTAAAGAAATCCTTCAACATGACCGATTTGGGGCTACTTCACTACTGTCTTGGCTTAGAGATATGGCAGAAGAAGAATCACACCTTTGTCTCCCAGTTGAAATATGCCAATACTCACCTGGAGAAGTATGGAATGTCATATTGTAAACCAATGTCCAAACCTATGGAAAAAGGTTTGCAATTATCTAGGTTCCAGGATTCACCACATGTAGATGGCACTCACTACAAACAGCTTGCAGGGAGTCTCATTTACTTGACTTATACCAGGCCAGATCTTTTCTTTGCAGTGAGCTATCTTGCCAGATTTATGTAGGAGCCAAAGAAATGTCATTGGATAGCATTAAATCATGTGTTGAGATATGTCCAAGGTATAGTCAACTTTGGTCTAGAGTATCAGAAGAACACTCAGTTCTTCTTACAGGGATATATAGACTTGGACTATGTAGGATCCATTGATGATAGGAAATCCACTTTAGGATATGTTTTTCATCTCAGATCTGGACCTATCTCATGGATTAGCAAGAAGCAAACTGTCATTTCTCTCTCACCCACCGAGGTGAATACCGCGCCCCATGAGGAGCCGTGTACAAAGAGATTTAGTTACATCACATTCTTGCAAATATAGGGATTCTTCAAGAGAAATCTCCCATCATTCATGTGAGAATCAAGATGTGTTGAATCTTGTAAAGAATCATGTTTTTCATGAACGAAAAAATCATATTGAGGTCAAATGTCACTACATCGTGACAGGTCTTGAACCACCAAATTCAGCTCGATCTTGCCATACTAATTTTTAGGTTACGAGATATTCTCACCAAGCCTCTCGGCAAGCTGAAATTTGATTTGTTTAGGGGTACATATATAGAAACAATGTATTAAGGGGGGAATGTTAGCATTAGTTTAATACGTTGTTGTTAATGGATAGTTAATGGACAGATTATAAGCGTCCCGCTTCCTCCCGTAACTATCCTCCTTCCTCCCCCGCAGCTTTATATTTGAGTCTTTGCTCATTTGTTTAACACATTGAATAAATAATTCATTTTCTGCTATCATTTAAAAATGTTCATTTTTAGGGAGTAAATAGTTTTTGTATTTCTAAAAATTAGGGTAGTACCAAACCAGTTGAGCCCTAAGGGGCCGACATAGGGCTTACATATCTAGTGTTTTCCTTGACGGCATCCACAAATAACCTAAATGGAAACAAAACTATACCCAATTTGGTCATATAAAAGGGGAATCATCAAAAATGTCTTTTAATGAGGGATTTAGGGAATTCGACCTCAAGATGCTAGAATAAATAATAACACTAAAACCTTTGCACGCTTGCTTAAAGAGGATCCTCGAAAGATTATGTGTGGATGCATGAAATTTGGAGTTGATATTCCGGTTCTCAAAATTTCTCATTTTGATGTGCAAGGAGGAATAAAAATTTACAAGATAGGGTGTTAATACTGAGGTTTTTTGGGTTTAATCCTTCTCTAATGGATTTTAAGATTTGGGAAAGAAAAAATTGGCATTTCCCAAGTGAATATTTTTTCTCAGTTTACCATAATATTTACTTTCATTTGGTCTTTGCAACTATGGCAGAGAAAGAATACATTTTCCAAGGGGGTCCATGGTTCTCTGTTAGAGCATGCCTCTTGATGAAACCATGGCAGTCTATGTTTAAGGCAGAGGATGATCTTCCCTCACTTGTACTAGTTTGGATCTAACTATTCAAAGCTTCAAGCTGAATTATAGAATCCTATTATCTTCCACGCAATAGGCAATACATTTGGTCAATATGTTCATGCTACATATGCCTCTATTTGCATGGAACAACTGATATATGATCTCCTATGCATTTATATCAACATGAGCCAACCCTTACCCTCTAAAATCATGTTGGATTTGGGTGATGAATAATGGGAGCAGGTAGTGGATTATGAGAACATTCCCTTGAGATGTAGAGTATGTCATGAATATAGACATTTTGTTAAGGACTTCCCTCATGCAATACAAACCCCAACTATGGGGAAGGAGAAATAAGATGAATTTATGGTGCCAAATAAATAAAATATAGTAAAAGGAAACCTATAGAGAAAGACTTGCAAACCAATTCCAATCGTTAAGCAATCTTGTAGTCAGAAGATGCAAATCAAAATATGGAAGTTATTGTTGTCTCACAAGGTCTTGAAATGAAAATTGTGCTAGAAAATCCCATGCCTAATACAACTATAAATTCAAAAGAGAATGAACCTATTGCAGAACAAAGTGATAACAATTTTCAAGAGGATAATATCAATGGTTCTCAATGGAAGCAAAAATTTTCTGGAGCAAGTGAAGAAAAGGGTCTGCAGGTGGTTTAAGTGGAAGAAAATTTTCTAGCATTAATGTTTCCTCCTTCTCTACTTGGAGCTAGTAGAAATACAATGTCATTGGGGGTATATCAAGAATCTTAGAAAAAATTGAGAATAGATAATTTGTTATGTCCCTGACGGAAATAAAATTGTTTCCGTATTCGAAGAAAAATAATGGACTAACTAAAGGAGGGAAGGAAGGAGATCAGACAACATTTATTGAACATGTTTCACAATGAGGGTCATTACATGGAATGTGTCAGGCCTAAAGGGGAGCCTTTCTAAAATAAATGAGATTAGAAAATTGACGCAACAACATCAACCTCAAATGTTATTTTTTTAAGAAACGAAGACATCAGTTGAATTAATGAATGCTTTTGCCAAAAATGAAAAGTTCTTACATTAGGCTGTGATGGAGCTTTAGGAGTAATGGCGTGTATTTAAGACCCTTGGTACCTTCAAATCTTACATAGTAGGGGCTCGTATGGATTTATATATTTGGGTGTGCGGGATATGGAAACTGATCAATTACTTATTTTCCTTAATATCAATGCCAGTTCAATGGAACCTTATTAACTTTTTTGAATGATCACTTGGGGTATCTTTGCATAATAGGTGGAGACTTTAATACTATTCTCTCTACATAGGAAAAACATGGTGGAAATTCACACTTGGATGCTTCATCAACCATTATGAGTAATTCTATTTAGAACCTTCAAATAATTGATGCTCAGACCCAAAATACTTTTATGACACGGTCTAATAGAACAAATGGGGATAGCTACATTAGGGAAAGATTGGACATATTTCTGATATCAAAGGATTGAATGAACAAGAATTTTCTCCCAATTTTCAATGTCCTTGATCATGGGGGATCTAACCATTAGACGATATTTTTGGATATTGGACAATCAAAGACATTTAAGGCACCCTTTTGCTATCAATTAATGTGGATGATGCATGAATAATTTCCTGATTTGATTATTAAATGATGGAAATATGGGAAGCCAAGATATGGAACCTGCATGCATAGATTATACCAAACTCTTAAGTATGTTCAAAGAAAAATTAAGGAGTGGAACAAGAATGTCTTTGGAAATGTGCATGCTAGAAAAAGGGATCTCATTGAATCGATTCAGGTACTTAACCAATAAATTATATTACAAGGCTTTCAATTACATCTACAGGACGAAGGATATTGAGCTTACTAGAGATCTACAAGAGTGAGAGCAAAGGGAAGATATATTTTTGAAAGAAAAGGCATGTGTATAATGGCTAAAGGAGGGAGAGAAGAATACTACATTTTTCCACAAATCAGTCTTAGCTCATGGAGCACATAACTGTATAGCATATTTGACTACTAAAATGGGCCATCATGAGACATCCAAAAGTGGAATCCAATACGTGATTTTACATTATTTCAAAAAAAAAATTCAGAACACTGCCTTAAATGGAAGGGAAAAACAAACTATATATGATAATATTTCTTCTATTATTATGGAGGAAGATAATCACCAATTGCTTAAGCCTATCTCTGAACAAGAATTACATCAAGTTGTGTTTACTATGTAGAAAGGAAAAAATCATGGGCCGGATGGATTTCCAATAGCATTTTCTCAACATTTTTGGGAGTTGATTAAGATACATATTTTGGAGGTGGTTGAGGAATGTTGTCAGGAAATAAATCTCTTGAGAAGTTTCATCTACCATTGTTGAATATCAGCCATTTTCTTTATGTAATGTTCTCTATAAAATCATTACAAATGGAATGGCTGAAAGGCTAAAACAAATTATACATAAAATTTTATCGCTAGACCAAGGAGGTTTTGTTCCAGGTAGAAAAATTACAAATTATATAGTTTTGGCACAAAAATTTCTTCGTCCTATTTAAATTTAAAAAAGGCTTTCCATGTTGCTCTAATTAGACCTTGCAAAATCATGTGATAAAGTGGAATGGGGATTTCCAGCTACACTTTTACAAAGATTTGGTTTTGCTTCTCAGTGGATTGAGTGGATCCAAACTTTTATTACAATAGTCTCATTCTGTGTTCTCATAAATGGGAACCTTACCCTACTTTCTTATCCTCGAGAGGACTCGAGAAAGATGACCCACTCTTTCCTTTTTTTTATAATTGTGGTGAACTCTCTAGGGAAATTATTAACTGCTACCTGAAATGAAAAAAATATTAATGGTATCCAACTTGCGTGAAAATCTCTACCTTTGACACATTTTTAGTTTGTGGATGATTCTTCTATAATGGAGGAAGCCTCTAAGAGAGAATCATCTCATGTTGCCAATATTCTACACCTTTTCTCTCAGGCTATCAGATATGATATTAATGAAGGAAAATCCCAAATCATTTTCTTTCATTTCCCCATGTCTTGAGCAAGACATCCTTTAGAAGATGAGGTTCCAAAAAAAAATGTTTCCACTTAAGTACCTTGGTTTCTTCCTTTCTCCTTAAAATCTCATGGATTGGACATTGGTTAAGGAAAAAATCAAAGCCAAATTTGACAGATGGACATACAAACAAATTTATTTAGGAGGACAAATGACCTTTGTCAAAAATATCCTACAAGCCATTCCAATATATATTGCATCTTTTCTTTATATTCTGGAAAGGATTCTTCAAGATATAGATCATATTAGTTAGAGGTTTCTTTGGTGTGGAAAAAAATAGGATAGAAATGGAATTTATCCAAATGGAATATTCTATGTCATCCTAAACACACAACGGGAATTGGTTTGAGAGACAGTGTTAAGAACAACATGGATTCAACAACTAAATTATATTGGAGGCTTCTCCAAAATCCGCAAAAATTATGGGTTATTAATGTGTGTGATAAATATTCATGTGGTTTTCCAACAAGTAAGCTCATTCTCCATTCCTTAACTGCTAGCGGATCTCCTATGTTGTTTGTACTTCATCTAAGTGAGACTCTTATCAAAGATAATTTATTTTGTATTGTCAAAAATGGTTGTCAAGCAATTTTTTGGACAGACTCATGGAATGGATTTCCAACAACTATATCTTAGTAACCGCATTTTCTACCTATTATGAATGCACATGGGTGGATAAAAGTCAACCATTATCAACAATCACATCCACAGAAAGAGTGGCTTCCGTTTAATCAATGGCCACTAACCTTATCACAATAGATCCAACTTGACGTACATTCTATAGTCACGTCGGCTATCCTTGTCAGGCATGGAAGATGAACTGGGGTGGGGAAGGCAATCTGATGGCAGTTACATAGTGGCAGAGGGGTATACTTCTTTGGTTGGAACACTTAAACCTCCATGGATGGATATCTTTAGAAAGTTATGGCCACCGGTGCTAAGGCCGAAAGTGATATTTTTCATCTGGATCCTTCCTCATAAACGAGTACTCACAGGAGAAAATATTATGCAAATAGGGTAGAAAGGACCTTTTAGATGTGTGTTATGTTTAAATGAGGTAGACATGCATGATCATATTTTCTTCTCTTGCCATTTAGCTTTACAACTATGAAAGTACTTGTCGACATGTTCACACAAGTTTGGAATGATACCGCTCACCTGGTGTAGGTAATTCACATTTGGGAATTGGCTGTAAAAGATACTCTTCTGATGAATATTACTTGTTGGATTTCTATAACATTAATTTTATGGATTGTCTAGAAAGAAAGAAATTAACACATATTTAATTGTGTGGACCTATATCAAAGCTAATATTGCTATTTAACACTCAAACAAAAGTCAAATTACCAAACTTGGTATCGGCTAAATGGAAGAGAGTCCTCGGTTCTTGAACTTCTAGAGGAGATTATACAAAAAGTCCTTATAGCAAGCCATCACTACAATCTAAATGTTGGCAGCTACCTCCTAAAGGCTGCATTAAAATTAATATAGATAGGGCATCTTGAGGACATCTGGGATAAGCTAGTATAGGAGGAATAACTAAATATAGTGTAGCGTAAGAACAAATTTTTATGGGCAGATAATTGGATTTACCATAAATAATATGGCTGAAATCCTTTCCATTCAATATGCTTTGAAGTAAGTGGTCAAAATGGGGTGGACCAGAGTTATTATTGAATATGACACTAGAATGATTATTCGAATGCTTAATAAGCAAGGCAACATTCACTCTTCTAATTGGCATATTTCATAGATCTGAGAAAATATTGGTATTTTTGCCCAAGCTTTTAGATAGTTCTTTCCGTTCATGCTCCTCGAGAGAGTAATAATATAGAAGATGCTTTAGCCAACTAGGATTTAGACTAGGAAACTGTTCATGTGATAGGCCATACTCTTATAGGGTGGTGTATGAAGAAAAGCCAAACATTTCACAAAATTCTTCATTTGGATGAATCACATGGATGACTTCTTCTTGTTATACTATGCTTTAAGTTGCTACAATGGTATCTCTAAGGATGTTTCATGGTGTATTAGTTACACTGATTGGCATTGTATCTATTTGTAACATGTTTCTTGATGATTAATGGAAGTATTATGTTTTAATAATAATAATAATAACAAATAGTAGAAAAAGAAATTGTTGCTAGTAACATAATCATTTTTCAAGTAGAGGACTGTATATTCAAAACAATGTGTTATTTTTCCATGCTCATCTCCCTCACAAGACATCCCACCATCTATTAGGCGTCATCCATTTTGTTGAAAGGCAATCTTCATCATATGAATGGAAAGGATTGTCCATATGTGGGACAATAAGATCTATATTATTATCATTATGTTCCTATCCACCTAAATAAATAAGGTTGTTAGACTTGTAGAAATAATTTTAAAATGTATCGGTGAGATTTATTTGACATCGATAAATAAGGTTGTTAGATTCTACAAATAATTTTAAGATGTATTATACAAATTTATTCGATTTAGATGAATAAGGTTTATAGACTTGAATAAATATTTTCAAGATGTATTGAAAAGATTTTTTGACTTAGATGAATAAAATTTTTATACTTGTATAAGTAATTCCAAGATATATTAAAGAGATTTATTTGACTTGAAGGAATAAAATTTTTAGAATCCTAAAAATAGTTCTAATATGTATTAAAGAGATTTATGTAATTTGGATGAATAAAAACTTATGACTTATATAAATAATTAAAAATATATTAAAGAGAATTATTTAACTTAAATGAATAAGCTTTTTAAATTTTTTTAAATAATTTTAAAATATATTAAATCTATAATTAATAAGACATATATTTAATAAAACTATATAACCAAATCAGTATAAAAGAAGACAAACATGCTTAAAAACCCGAATAATCTTAATATTTAAAAGTAGTTGGATAGATATTTAGAATTGTATATTGCTTGAAATTGTCTATTATGAAAACTTGCACCACACAAATACCAAAAAGAATAATGATACCTTTCTAATGAACTCGTACATCTAAGGTCCGACCAGTTACCAATTACAATACACTAGCAATCTCACGTGAGGTGTGCGATGTTAACTTCGAAATCAAAATATTTTTAAGGTAGAAAACTAATAGATAAACGCAATAAAGGAATTTGATAATTGTAGGTAGTAAATGAAAAAAAAATTAAGTAGTGAAAAGCGGAGAAGTAAAAAGATTCAGTCCGGAAGAAGTGGAGTAGCTTGAATGGGAAGGTCCACTCTTGAATAAGAGGGTATTGTTAAGGATTGCGACCAAGACAAGATTCCTCTTATAAGCATGATTGCAAAATAGTGCTTTGAGAAAATGTGACATAGCAAGTGAGTGGGAAAAGGGGCAATATCGATAGGCGACAAGGCGTGAACAATCGATATAGTTGTGAAGGAAAGTCATTGTGTTTCCATGCCTCCAATTTCAATAGTGGTTCTCTACAGTAAAGACTTGAGTTTTTGGATTGAAAAAAATCAAGCCAAGTTAAGCGGAAATTGCATTTGGTGACCTCTTGAAATTACGCTAGTTGGAACATGGGAGGGTTTTTTGTAAGGGGCACGTATGTCGATCGAATTAGAGAATGAGTAATAAAACCAAATATGGCTGACAAAGGAAGTTTCTTTATTCATATGATGTGTGAGAGTCACTCTCGAACAAATGTGAGCCACGTGTATGGTAGATGAATGTTTGTGCTTCGCCAACCAAATACATCATAAGCATCAATGTCTATATCAGTTGCCAAAAATGGAGGAGGCTTGTAGTCGCAAGTACTTTTATTGTGATTGCAAGGTAAGTCAAGCTAAAGTATATGTCAATTTCATAATGAATGATGATAATATGAATTCCCAAAAAAAATTTAAAAAATCCCTAAAATGTTTTAGAACAATCATTATTTCTTAGCTAACAAATATTATAATATCAATTCGTCTTACTCCATAGTGAGTAATTAGCATGGATTTTTATCCATTATGTTAGTGAAACAAGACGGGAATCGATTCTACTCCAGTACAAGGAGAAGGATTTGGCATCTCTTATGGTCTTAGATGACCAAGGTGAAATTTTTATCTAACACACTTTCCTCACCATGAATGAAGAATCATGGATCAATTCTTTCTTGTCCTTCTCATATTACATCTCGAGAATCTATCGATATGTCCATGAAAAACCGTCCAAATGACAAGATTCAAAAATGTGACATAAAAGATGGCAAAAACCTTTCTTATACTTTAGAGATGGATTCAATTTTTCGTGTGTGGGATCTCAACACATGGAATCTAGAGCTGGAGTATGATTCCCTGTAGAATATTCTAACATTGATCTTGGAAAAGATAGACAATTAATAGTTATACGACAATCTAGAGCTGCTCCACAACCATTCTTCTCGTCCATTAGTTGACACATGCAATTTTAAAGCTACAAATTCGGCCTTGGAAGAGCAGAATGTTGAAGGCCTCACAACAGTTTTGGTCATCGACATGTGACAAGTTATCTCCAATGACCGCATGCCATGTGTATGATTGATAAATGTCGGCGCTTTGGTAACCAAATAAATTGTAATCGTTCATGTCTCTTTCGGTTGTACAAGGGGAAGAGGCTTCTACTTGTGGAAACACCTTTCAGAATAATAAATCAAGCTTAATAAAAAGATGAAAAACATATCATCAACAAAAATATTCAAAATACAATATAAAAAAATTATTTATGTTATTATATAAATATATACAAATATAATTTAATATGTATATATTGAATACCATGTGTACTTGTACTCAAATTTTTCTACATTTATATATCACTCTTGATTCTTAATGTCTTTATAATACAATATAGTTGAGTTATGGTTAAATGTGGGAGGGAACATTTTTCTCTCGTCATGTCACCTCCAAGACATCTAGTTTTTAGGGGGTGCACGTCCCCGCATAACATTGCTTTACAAAAATATTTGTCCATGCATGCATTTAAAGTTCTCTTTAGACAAGTTAGGGAATATAATTGATGGAACACTAACATGTGTAGAGGTCTTGGGGGTTTGGTGATATTCCATCATTCGTAGTTAGTTCAAAGTAGCACATATGGTGACCCCATTAAAGAATTACAACTCTAACAAACTTAATGTTGTTATCATCTCTAGCATAATTTGTAACTCATATGCAATTGCTAACATATATAAAAACAAGAGGCAAATATAATTATTTCAAACTTTAATTAAAAGGCAATTATGAATTTATTATGTATTTATTGTTTCCAAATTTTTCTCAAATTTATATGTCATTTCACATCAATCCCGAATAAATGATTTTTCCCTTGTAAATGATAATTCTAAAAATAAAAACATTAATTTTTAATAGCGATGTTAACATTGAAACGAAAAATATTGGTGAGTGGAAAAGGAAATTAAAACGAAGAAAAAAGAATCCTGTTTGTATCGAAGTTAACAATGAGGAAGCATGAATTTGTGGTTGACCCTGAAAAAAAGTGTAATGTTTTAATTCATTTGTAAGAAGCATATCAAGATTCTGAAATGAAAAATATTGGTGAGTGGAAAAAGAAATTAAAACGAAGAAAAACGCATCCTATTTGGATTGAAGTTAACGACAAGGAAGCGTGACTTTGTTGTTCACCCTAAGAAAAAGTGTAATGTTGTAATTCATTTATAAGAAGCATATTGAGAGTCAACATGGTCGATTTCTCTTGAAAATAATTCTACGTTCGTGTTGCTTAATGCACAAGCTCTTGAGTTCATTCCCAGAGTGCAATCGCCCTTACCGGTTCAAATGAAAAAACTCACTTAAAAGGGTTTTTTTTTTATATAATGCACTTGTCACCATAACGGTTGCCTTAGCTATGTAGGGCTTGCTGCTCCAACTTGAACATCTACTTTTTTTCTCTTTGCACAATATGTGCATCCTCTGGTTTGAGGCGTTTTGGGATATTCACAAATCGAACGGCTAGAGCCCGCCATTAAACAAGACTTTAATGAGACACCGCTTAGGTAATTTTCTTTGTTTCTTTGTCCTCATTCTCCGAGCACACGAACTTGCAGCCGATGACAATGTTATTGAGGTGAATGGTTATGTCCTCGCACGATGATGAGATTTAAATCTTCAACATAGAAGAAAGTGAAAAACTTTCTTGTACTTCAGTGATGGATTCAATTTTTTGTGGGTGGGATCTCAACACAAGGAATCTAGAGTTGGAAGAAGGTTCCCTAACGAATATTCCAACATCGATCTTGGCACGAGATGAACAATTATTTGTTATACGATGATCAAGAGCTTCTCCAAAACCGTTCATCTCATCCATTAGTTGACATGTTCAATTTTAAAGATACAAAGTTGGTGTTGGAAGAACAAAATGTTGAAGGCCTCACAACACTTTTGGTCATCTGACATGTGACAAGTTGTCTCCAACCACTTCATGCAATGTGTATGGGTGATAAATGTTAGTGCTTCGGTAATCAAATAAATTGGAATTGTTCATGTCACGTGTCGGTTGTGAGAGGTGGAGGAGGCTTGTGCTCGTGGAAATGTCTTTCAGGATAATAACTCGAGCTTAATAAAAACATGAAAAACATATCAACAAAAATATTAAAAATACAATATACAAAACACTATTTATGTTATTATATAAATATATGCAAATATAATTTATTATATATATATTGAATAACTAAAGAATTATTAAAAATGTAGAACATCATTAATAAAACTATATATATATATATATATATATATATATATATATATATATTAAATAAATAAATAAATTATTAAAACGTGATATATCAAATAAAAAATGGTCTATGGTCTGTTTGGCACCGACCATATATATTTGGCTTTGAGAGTAATGATTTCATCTCAAAAGAATCCAAATCCATAAAAACTCGTTCGGAGAATTGTTTTGTTAAATCTCTAGAGAAATTTTTGGCTCAATCGCGCAACTCTAAAGGATCTGCTTGAGGAATTATCATTTCCTTATGGAAGCATTCCAATGGAAGCAATAAAATATCTTGCATAATGTAATTTGGAGAAAATGACAAACGTTTAATTTGGCTTTGTCAGACGATGTATCGGGAGCTCCGGTTTCAGGCGGTTTTGGGATATTCACAATCGAATGGCTAGAGACCGCCATAAAACAAGCCTTGGATGAGACAGTGCTCATTTAATTTGCTTTGTTCTTTCTCTTCATTCTCCTGAGCACATGAACTTTGAGACGATGAAAATTTGACTGAGGGGAATGGTTAAGTCCCTGCATGATCCAGGATGCTTGGTCTTGCTCCTCATTCTCTTGAGCACGTGAACTTGGAGCCGACGATAATGTGATGAGGGGAATGGTTAAGTCACCGCATAATCCAGGATGCCTCGTCTGATCGTCCAGATCAAACCGAGTTATTGTCATCAATTTTTTGTGTTGCGCATCTACGAATGGGTTTATATTGTCTATAGCAACACCTAAACCGTTGTTCGCTTTTCCCAAAAAGCAACAACTTTGTTATTTTTCAAACACTATTTCCTAATCCAATATATACAACCTGAGTACCATGTGTTTCCCTCTAACAACGTAAGTATGGAGAGATTGTTTATAGGATAGTACTATTTCTATCCAATGGACGCTCTCAGGTCCATGCACAAGCGAGAACACGAGTCTTTAGAGGGACATCGGATAACGAGGTAATAACTTAATTAAAAAAATAGGAATGTTTATTATGCACATTATCATGCTTGTGTTTTAATGGACATTGTTTTTTGGCTGCTACAACAAAGGAATATAAAATATTATTTTCGTGACATAATAACAAATTGCGATTTCGTTACTTATTGTAAAAAAACAAACCTTCATATAAACCAACATTTTGAATCTTCTTTTGAATATCTCTATATTTCTATTTGTATAATTTGATGAATGTATTAACAAATACAAACTCGCATACAATTTTTTTAACATTTCCCATATAACTATATATTTCCCATATATTTACACACATTATCGTGCCTTTGTTTTAATGCCATATGTGAGAATCTTATTTCACTGTAAATGTCAACCAAAGCATCTCGATTGGTGCATAATTTGTTGTCTCCCCTTACACTAACTCCTTTCGGAGTAATAACGATCGGAGATTTTGTTGCTTATTTTCTTGGATGGAGCAAAGGAATATTAAATATTTGTAGTGCCCACACTTTTCACACACAATTACAACATAAAAATACTGGAATAATTTTTTTTTTGACTTACGTTGCTCACTACACACAACACAACATGGGCTCCAAGAACAGAAACTTGACTTGCATATGACAATTACATAAGTCATCGACTCACATAGACACAAGAAAACAACATAGGCATGTCAATGCCACACTTTTCCTAATAAATGGTTACTAGTAATGACCCAACCACAAGAAAAATGACTTCAGGAATGGTGAACCCACAACACAACATTTCTTTAATTGTATTTTAGTTACAATTAACATTCCAAGAACATTATTGTGCAAGGATAGATTTATCATTTGTCCACCTACATATTCTTAAGTTCATTCCACGGTTAAATTACCGTTCGAACCTTTTAAGTTGGATTTTTATTCTTTACAAAATTTTCCATAACTTACACACTTATTTGGCATAATTCAAATCCATATAATGTACTTAATTATCTTGTTCTTATGTTAGGAATATTCTTCTCGAACATATATTCAATGTCTACCCTTACTCCTACAACTAAAGTGAATGAGAATTGGTGTCCATATAGTGATATTAGGATTTAATAGAGATTTAAACACAAGTTAGCTTTTTACCACAAAACATTCCTCGATCATGGTACAGCTTATTTCCCTACCATATTTACTCCATTTTAATGACTTGTGAAATTCCATTTTGATTTATATTTGTATTTTGTTTTTCTTGAAGGTTGATCACACAAAGGCAATTCATATTCTTTCTCATAAAAGAATATATTTAAATGAGATATAAGGTCTCGAGAGTGACATTATTCCAAACCTCAAATCTCATTTTTTTACTCTTATATACTTTATTTTCTACATCACATTATGGTCTTATTATTAGCATTGTCTTGTAAAAAGAGTTACGAAGTGTTTGTCTAGCCTCTTGAAGCCATAAATGATTATAAGACTTGAAGCTACACACAAACCCCGAGTTAACATCCAAATCCACCGAGTTTTAGATTAATTCCAACTTTGCCTAAGGGTCTTCCCCTTAACTATATATGAGTCTTAAGCGAGATGACAAAATTATGCTAAACCAATTCAAGAAAGGGCCAAGGTGTTATGTCAAGAGGAACCAAGGTAACACATTTGGCTGAGTGTAGCTAAGGGGTTCATTAAGAAGAGTTTAAGACCTAGAACAACTAAGTCACAACCTCCATCCATGTCGTCTGGATCCAACTAGGTTTTAACTCAATGAAGAAATTTAATCTTAAATCTATCTTTGGATGACATGGTCATCTGCTACATTACGAAGGAGGAGTTAGCTCTACACACTCCAAGAAAATTTTGACTGTGTCACTCCTATCAGACGGGTTTAAGACAATGTCACTAAACATACTGACTAAGATGATAAGCCCATTCTTGAGCTCTGATTTTCCTAAATTAGGACATTCCATCGAGTGCAAAGATTAAGTTCATCCTATGGTTTTCAATGTCTTCTACGGTAAGGAGTATCACACATGAAAAACAAGTTATGTCCCGATATTGAACAAGGGTAGAGTGTTTCGATTTAATTCTCTTTATTACATTTACAAAGTATGAATGCACAAGATGACTCATTAATCATTTATTGAGCACTAAATATGCACTACAAGATATTACTTCAAATTCATTTACCTTATATAAATATCAGACCTTTTTACCAGGTGTACTATGAATCAAAATTGAACCTAAGATTAAACGCACATTTCTTAGATGTCCTTGAAACCAACATATCATACATAGCAAAAAAATATCAAATATAACCTTACGTAACATGAGGCTACATTATACATTTATTCATTTAACAAAGACTATATAAATTACAATGACAATTAATAAATTTCACATCAGCTTTTTGTCGTCATTCTTTCATCTGTAAAACCACGTGAGAGTGATATCAGCGATAAATCACCGGCATGGCATCACCCTAATCTAACATAATTATCTTTTTTTCATTTTCCCATTTACATATGATAATAATTACAATTTGGAATCGAAATAAAAGGTTTAGAGACATGTATTTATTACATTTTATTTTACTTCATTTTGTAACCTAGAGAGAGAAAAATAAAGGAAGAGAGAGAAAACACCATTTTGTCAAATTTATATTTCACACAAAGAGTTACACTATAGAGTTTTAAACAGATTATTTACATTGTCAAAAGTATCTACGGTGGTTTGGCAACCCGACGAGGTCCCGCAACTTTGTAGTTTTACATTTTCTTACTAGCTACAAAAATGTTCAAAAGCAGCTCGAGAGGCTAAGAAACCACTTCCAAACGTTATCTTTTAATAAGAACACACACCATGATTAACTTTCTTCGTGTCTCTAGATATACCAAGATTTCATAGGAGCTGAATTTGAAACTAGCGAAGCGGTCTACGTTTGATAGCTAGTTTTCTAGGCCCTTTGGTCGTAGTTGGCCAGGAGGGCTCAGAAAACCACATCCAAAATTGACATTTGATGGATGAACACGCAATGAGAAACTTCCTACAAATTTCCTAGAAACAGAGAATTCAATAGAGTTGACGAAATTCAGAACTAGAAAATAGTCTTCAAACGGTGATAAGTTTTCTGAAGCCACCGATCCTAATTGGTCGAGTTTGACCTTGTCAAATTGCGACCAGAGGCCTATAAAATGTCATTGTCAAACTATCCAGAAAGGTGTTTTTACCTAAATTGAGGGTTCCATGAAATTTTCTTGTATAAACACTAGAGGTTTGTGAAGATGGGAAATAATTTCTCTATCCAGGTTTCAAATGGCAGGTCAAAATGAAATCCAACTTTCTAGATCTAACAAATTTCCACTACTATAAAAGAGTGTAACACGGCTCCTATAAGAGCGTCAAAAGGATCTCATATATTTGTTCAGGGTCAATCCAAAGCTCAAGGTGACTTCTCGCATACCAAGTTACACAAATGAAGCTTAACATCTCATTTTTAGAGTTATGAAGGGTACTTAATGAGTCTCCAAAAAATGCAAAAATTAACTATTTAAATAGGGAGAAGGTCAACATTATTATTGGGAAGTCAATCTCATCTTGCCAATAAACCAATATTGTAGTGATCAAGATGGGTAGGAAGTTTTCTAAATCACCTTAGAATGAGGGTGGAAGTTCATGTTTTAATGCAACGACTTATTTTGACTTCATGGGTTACGACACGACATTTCATTTTTTTGGAACGAGTTGAAATAAACAATTAACTATATTATCATCCTAATATTTTAAAATTATATTAAGTTGTAAACAAAAAAACTAAAATACGAGAGTTATGAAAGATGAGGTGAGGTGTACCATGCCTAGAGAACAAAGCCGGGTCAAATCGAAGGCTGGATTTGGTTCAAAGCATCTCCTAAAGAATTTTGTAGAACAGATCAAGAGCGTCCGCAAATTTTTACCATTTTTCCTTTACTCAAAATCCTCAAGCTTTCCCAACAAACCCATTTTGCACCAAACCAACAATAAAATAACATGTTTAAATGGTGTTGTCTAATACAGTTTGCAGCTCCCTCAAGATAGCCAGCATGACTAAGAAATCCATACACACCCACAAACAGTCTTATTGCAGGCACAATACAACAAGAGTTGGTCATACAAATACTAGAAATCCCTCCATTGGAACTACAAGATTATGTCTACTACAAGAGAATAATCTTACATATTTGGGTATATTCCAAATGACCAACTGATCAGTTTCAACCTGCTCAACCCACCTTTCAGTTGTGTCAAATTTATAGACAAGTTTTCTTACTATTTGTGTTCTAGCAACATTATCAAATTTCCCATTATCGTTAATTTGTAAAGCTATAACCACTGCTACTCGGCGCTCATCATCATATAAATACCAATTTAAAACTTCCTGCAAGAGATGATGAGCAGAATTGTATAGATGACTATCTTTGGATGAAAAAACATCCACTAAACATTGGACAAACTTGTTAGAGAAAACAATTTGAAAAAGTGATGCAGGCATCCTAGGAAGCAACATATGAAAAATATCAATAGCTAAATGTTTTCGGTCATGAGATGATGGTAGAAGTTTTCCTTCAACAACCACTTCCTAGAAACTAGCAAGCCTCTTCGCAATATTCTTTTCTGGACATTTGCGCTTTTGGATTTTCTTTGCTTTCTCATAAGAGTGACATGAAAATAGGTTCTTGGTGACTTTTTCCAGGTCTACAAAAAATTTTCTAATAGAGCTTTCCAGAAAGAGTGAACGCGAGGATGGCATAAGGATGCTTCCTTTAATGAAGGAACAATAAACAACATATTATAAGGGGTGACTAGTTCACAAAGACTGGACACATGCGGTAACATCTTGCATTAATTTCTTGTCTCTAGAGGGAGTTTGTCAAAAAGCTTTAATTCTAGCAATAGTGCATCAGGATTTCCACTTCCAGGTTCCTTCCGTAACCATTCCTTTGAAAGTGGAGCCTTCAATATTATAGTTAGAAGGACTTTTCTAGGCATCCTATAAACCAAATTAGGAATAATGGCAACAGCTGATTCACGCATAAAACATTTCTTCTCCGCTAGCATGAGAATAGATTGGGTGAGATCTCTCACAAGTTCAACACCATTATCTGATTCAGCAATTGTCTTCGCTTCTAGACACCCACATCTAACCAATGATCCATATGCAAACATTTGACCTAACAGGCCTTCTGAACCTTTCCCAATACGTATTCCCATGAGAAGTTGTCTCATTCCTTCAATTGGTCAAACACTACAAAATACCCACACCAATGCCATCAACTACCAATCTCCACCTCACAACATTAAGACGTGTTACTAGTTGGAGGTGTAAGGATTTTTATTTTTTTCACCTGCAATATCAAGTGACTATTGGATTTATAATGTTTCCTTGGGTTCAACATGCGTAGAGGTTTTGAATCTCAATAAAGTGCTCATAAAACTATAGAGAAAAGACAAGTCTGCAGGGTCCCTTTTGAATGCATTACACTCCAACCTTTGCTTTAACGTCATTATGAGCAATACAACCACCCAAATGAAAAGTCCTCACTTGAAAAAGAAAGGAAGTGTTGAAAGAGGTCGTGGAGTTGGAACAATACTAGCCAATTGTGTGAGATTGAAGTTTCCAAAGCCTTTACACTTTTCAGGTATGTCATTTCCTCCACCAAACATATTCAACAACACTAAACCATAATCTCTATAATTATTATTATCAATTTTATATAATATCAGTCCTTGTTAAGTTTTAAGTGGGACACATTATATATATATATATATATATATATATATATATATATATATATATAAAGTTAGGGACTACATCTACATCCCCTTATAAGAGCATCGTCCTCGATGCGACACAACACTAAGGGTAGAAAAAGGGATAAGCAATGAAGAAAGCTAATGACGACAAGTTTCGTCTAACGAAAAGATCTATTTCAATAGAATGTGACCAAAGGAAGGTCAAGAAATTTTAACAATTTCTTAAACTCTTAATGTTCTGTGAAGATTGGTAGTTCCATTTTACCTTATTACTTAGTTAGCATTTTCTTTTACATTATTTCTTATCTCAAGATTATAGTATTCATTGTTTAAAATTTTTAGTTGTCTTAAGTTCATGGGTGCCCAACTATAACTAGCATCAAGATGTCACACAAAACTTAACACAACACAAAAAAACCCACGAGACATCTTGCTACCTACTTTCATTATTATATCACATCACAAGACCGTTAATTCCACCATGGAATGAAACAAGAAGTCTACATAGTGCAAGGAATTTCCCACAGTTATATCACATATATATAGATCCAAATTATACAGACGATTGACAAACAAAATCATCACACGGATACAAATACATTGAGTATCAAAAGACCCAGATAAATGCATGATTGTTCCAACATAGTGCCAAGACATTATCCAATAGTCCATACAAACCAAGGAAAGATTCAAGCCTCAAACATAACAAGGTGTCAACAAGACTCACAAGGTACACATAACTCACTATACCAACTCCACACATCACAAAATAACATGAAAAAATATCCATATATCTCCTAAAAAAGAATCACAAAACAAATCCATATACCTCAAACAACTCCATATACCTCCCATCGAGAAGGAAACATAGTACCAAAAACAAGTCGGGTCACTCAACCATAGAGCCCCATCAAGAGTATCAGGTCACTCAACCATAGAGTGCTATAAATAATAACATGTCACTCAACCATAGAGGCCCGTCTCCTTTCTCCTTTTAATGAGGTCGGGTCACCCTATGGCCCTGGGCACATAGAGCCCCGTCATCCTAAAACCAAGTGACATAATAACTCGTGGTTCAACAACCTGCTAGTTATCTATAACTCCTTAGGGCATACCCCCATACAACGAAGCGGGTCCCTAGGTTTAACCACTCCATGGTGAATCCCATGATCCTATTCCAACACATTACGACATTAGAACCAACATAACAATCCAATCAAATTCCTAGTGGCAAGATCAAAATTCTTGGGCTAGGATACAAAACTTTTAAATATGAAAAGAAAGTTTTAAAACTAAGAAAAAAAAATGGCTAATTAGCCATGGTTAGTGCAAAATCCAAATGTGAATGCAATAATCAAATAAATGCCCAAAATATAAGAACATGTCAATCAAGAAAATGGTTGGTTCTAGTTAATAGAGATAATGATCAATTTACGAATAAAATATAATTGAGAAAATAACACATTACAATCAATATGTGGCCTCATAACGCCACCAAATGGGTACTCATCAAGTTGCTTTGGACACTTAGACATCGAGCCTTAGCTCATAGAAATATACATGGAACTAGAAATGAGTATATCAAATAATGTAACTATCATCATCTCTGCTTGAATCATTCCTCCATACTCCCACAAGGATCAACATAGTCAAAATTGCATAGGATTATTCAATGAACAATCCAATAGGAAAGAGCAGGGAACTCTAGTTGCATAAGTTTAGCCTAAGGTGGCACCCATAATATAATGAGCAAGCTCAAAGTATACTAAACAGATAAAAGTGGGTTTTCAGTCTATATAAGACTCCACTTTCTCACTCGTACGTAGCTCAAGATTATGACAACCTGGTCCATGCCTCCTCTCTCCACACATACACTCTTGACAATTTTTCTCACCTTTGGGTCATCTAGTGTAAAGTTCACAACATACACATAACTACATCACTATCACAATGGTGATTCATGCATATTAACCATAACTTATTACACATGGTATTTATACGGGGTATAACACAATCACTACTTTCATGGGTTACGATACATCACATTACCACATCCTGCACCCGAGGTGCAATCACTGTACACTAGGGATCATACTCACCACATGCCCCTAACTCACGACATGAACCATCACATATTACATGAATTATATGCATGAGGAACACAATGTCTAACCTTACAACATATAGTAAATTGCAATATAACATGACGATGCACACAACTAATCTCAATACGGTGATGACGTCATGATAAAATGTGATTCACTTTAGATCAAATTTTTCATGCAATAAATCAATACACCTTAATATCACATAAAGTCAAAATGTTCTAACCCTCAAAAATCCACAATATCATTCCTTTCACACACACCAAGGCGGTACATCACACACGGATTCCTCATTGAATCAAAAACATAAAGAGTGAATACTCTCATCACAAGGACATCAATATGATAACAAATACGCACTAAGTGATATGCACCACATGTGCTTCCATAAGGTCACAATTACGACATAGTTCACATAACAACATATATCACATTACTCTTCCAATATCCACCACCATCATGTAGAATCATCACAACTCCAATCCATCCCAGAGGTTTGAGAGCATGAACCTCTGCTCTAATACCATATGTAGTGCCCACATTTTTCACACACAATTACAACAAGTAAAATACCAGGATAATTTTTTTTTTACTTACATTGCTCACTACACACAACACAACAAGGGCTCCAAGAATAGAAACTTGACTTGCATACGACAATTACATAAGTCATCAACTCACATAGACACAAGAAAACAACATAGGCATGTCGATGCCACACTTTTCCCAATAAATGGTTACTAGTAATGACCCAACCACAAGAAAAATGACTTCAGGAATGGCGAACCCACAACACAACATTTCTTTAATTATATTTTAGTTACGATTAACATTCCAAGAACATTATTGTGCAAGGATAGATTTCTCGTTTGTCCACCTACAGATTCTTAAGTTCATTCCATGGTTAAATTACCGTTCGACCCTTTTAAGTTGGCTTCTTATTCTTTACAAAATTTTCCATAACTTACACACTTATTTGGCATAATTCAAATGCATATAAAGTACTTAATTATCTTGTTCTTATGTTAAAAATATTCCTCTCGAACCTATATTCAATGTATACCGTTACTTCTACAACTCAAGTGACTCAGACTTGGTGTCCATATAGCGATACTAAGATTTAACGGAGATATAAATACAAGATATATTTTTACCACAAAACATTCCTTGATTACAGTACAGTTATTTCCCTACCATAGTTACTCCATTTCAATGACTTGTGAAATTCCATTTTGATTTATATATGTATTTTGTTTTTCTCGAAGGTTGATCACACCAAGGCAACTCATATTCTTTCTAACAAAAGAATATATTTAATTGAGATATAAGGTCTCTCGAGAGTGGCATTATTCCGAACCTCAAATCTCATTTTTTTACTCTTATATACTTTATTTTCTACGTCACATTATGGTCTTATTATTAGCATTGTCTTGTAAAAGGAGTTACGAAGTGTTTGTCTAACCTCTTGAAGACATAAATGATTAGAAGACTTGAAGCTACACACGAACCCTAAGTTAACATCCAAATCAATTGAGTTTTAGATTAATTCCAACTTCACCTAAGGGTCTACCCCTCAACTATATATGAGTTTTAAGCGAGAGGAAAAATTATGCTAAACCACCTTCAAGAAAGGACCAAGGTGTTATGTTGAGAGGAACCAAGGTAACACATTTGGCTAAGCGAAGCTAAGGGGTTCATTAAAAAAAGTTTCAGACCTAGAACAACTAAGTCACAACCTCCATCCATGTCATCTGGATCCAACTAGGTTTTCACTCAATGAAGAACTTTAATTTTAAATCTATCTTTGGATGACAAGGTAGTCCACTAGGCTACGAAGGAGGAGTTAGCTCTACACACTCCAAGAAAAGTTTGACTTTGTCACTCCTATCAGATGGGTTTAAGAAAATGTCACTAAACATACTGAATAAGAGGATTAGCCCATTCTTGAGCTCTAATTTTCCTAAATTAGGACGTTTCATTGAGTGCAATGATTAATTTCATCCTATGGTTTTCAATGTCTTCTACGGTAAGGAGTATCACACAAGAAAAACAAGTTATGTCCTAATATTGAACAAGGGTAGAGTGTTTCAATTTAATTCTCTTTATTACATTTACAAAGTATGAATTCACAAGATGACTCATTAATCATTTATTGAGCACTAAATATGTACTACAAGATATTACTTCAAATTCATTTAACTTATATAAATATCGACCTTTTACCAGGTGTACTATGAATAAAAATTGAACCTAATATTAAATGCACATTTTCTAGATGTCCTTGAAACAAACATCTCATAAATAGCAAAAAATTATCAAATATAACCTCTTGTAACATGAGACTACTTTATACATTTATTCATTTAACAAAGAACTATATAAATTACAATGAAAATTAACGAATTTCACATCGCCTTTTCTTCGTCATTCTTTCATCCTCAGCAAAACCATGTGAGCATGATATCAGTGATAAATCGCTGGCATGGCATCCACTCTAATCTAACATAATTATATTTTTAGTTTCCCATTTATATATGATAATAATTACAATTTGCAATGAAATAAAAGGTTTAGAGACATATATTCATTACATTTCATTTTACTTCCTTTTGTAACCCAGGAGAGAAAAAAATAAAGGAAGAGAGAGAAAACACCATTTTGTCAAAGTTATATTTCACACAACGACTTACACTATAGAGTTTTAAATAGTTATTTACATGTGTCAAAAGTATCTACGGTGGTTTGGCAACTTTGATGAGAGTCCTGCAGCTTTCTATTTTTACATTTTCTTACTAGCTACAAAAACATTCAAAATGGGCTCAGAGGCTAAGAAACCACTTCCAAACATTATCTTCTGATGAGAACGCACATCGCGATTAAGTTTCTTCTTGTCCCCAGATATACCAAGAGTTCATAGCAACTGACAGAATTTGAAACTAGTGAACGGTTTATGTTCGGCGGCTAGTTTTCCGGGGCCACTGGTCATAGTTGGCCCAGTTACAAATGAACAAAATTTAGTTCGAGGGCTCAGAAAACTATGTCCAAAATTGACTTTTGATGTCCATGAACATGCAATGAGAAACTTCCTACAAATTTCCCTATATACGGAGAATTTAACAGAGTTGACGGAATTGAGAACTAGAAAACAGTCTTCAAATGGTGACATGTTTTTCGAAGCCCCAAGTCCTAATTGGTCAATTTGACCTGCCAAACCGTGACCGAGAAGCCTACAAAATGTTGTCGTCAAAATATCAAGAAAGGTGTTTTTCCCTAAATTGAGGGTTCCATGCAATTGTCTAGTATAAACACTAGAGGTTTGCGAAGATGGGAAATAATTTCTCTATCCAGATTTCAAATGGCGGTTCAAAATGAAAGCCAAATTTCTACTATTGTAAAACATCGTAATAGGGCTCCTATAATAGTGTCAAAAGGATCTCATATGTTCATTCAGTGGTCTATCCAAAGGTCAAGCTGACTCCTCACATACCAAGGTACACGAATGAAGCTTAACATCTCGTTTTTAGAGTTACAAAGGGTACTTAATGAGTCTCCAAAAATACAAAAATTAACTATTTAAATAGGGAGAAGGTCAACATTATTACTAGGAATTCAATCGCATATTTTCGATAAACCAATATTGTAGCAATCTAGATGGGTAGGAAGTTTTCTAAATCACCTCAGAATGAGGGTGGAATTTCATGTTTTAATGCAACAAGTTATTTTGACTTCGTGGGTTACGACACGACATTTCATTTTTTTACAACGAGTTGAAATAAACAATTAACTGTATTATCATCCTAATATTCTAAAATTATGTAAGTTGCAAATGAAAAAAATAAAACACGAGAGTTATGAAAGATGAGGG
This sequence comes from Taxus wallichiana var. yunnanensis, assembly GCA_018340775.1. Lineage (NCBI taxonomy): Eukaryota > Viridiplantae > Streptophyta > Pinopsida > Cupressales > Taxaceae > Taxus > Taxus wallichiana. The sequence goes on from CM031237.1 coordinate 140,588,453, forward strand.
GAGGTGAACCATGCCTAGAGAACAAAGACGGTCGAAACCATGTGATTTGATTTAGAATCTCCCTTAAGCATTTTTTCGAATGATCAAGAGCATTTGCAAATTTATACCATTTCTCCTTTGCTCGAAGTCCTCAATCTTTCCCAATGAACCCATTTTTCACCGAACCAACAATAAAATAACATGTTTAAATGGTGTTGTCCAATACAGTTTGTAGCTCCCTCAAGATAGCCAACATGACTAAGAAATCCATACACACCCGCAAACAATCTTATTGTAGGCATAATAAAACAAGAGTTCGTCATGCAAATACTATAAATCCCTCCATTGGAACTACAAGATTATGTCTACTAAAAGAGAATAATATTACATGTTTGGGTATATTCCAAATGACCAACAGATCGGTGTCCAACCTACTCAGCCCACCTTTCAACTGTGTCAAATTTACTGACAAGTTTTCTTACTATTTGTGTTCTAGAAACATTATCAAACTTTCCATTTTGTTGATTTGTAAATCTATAACCACTACTACTCGGTGCTCATCATCATCGAAAGACCATTTTAAAAGTTTCTCCAAGAGATGATGAGCAGACATGTAGATGACTATCTTCGGATGACAAAACATCCACTAAACATTGGACAAACTTGTTAGAGAAAACAATTTGAATAAATGATGCAAGTATCCCTGAGAAGCAACATATGAAAAATATCAATAGCTAAATGTTTTTGGTCATGAGATGATGGTAGAAGTGTTCCTTCAACCACCATTTCCCAGAAACTAGCAAGCCTCTTTTGCAATATTCTTTTCGGACATTTACGCTTTTGGCTTTGCTTTTCTTTCTAGAAGAGTGACATGAAATCGGGTTCTTGGTGACCTTTTATAGGTCTACACACAAAATTTCTAATAGAGCTTTCTAGACAGAGTGAACCCGAGGATGGCATAAGGATGCTTCCTTTAATGAAGGAAGAATAAACAACATATTATAAGGGGTTAATAGTTCACTAAGAATGGACACATGCGGTAACATCTTGCATTAATTTCTTGTCTCTAGAGGGAGTTTTTCAAAAATCTTTAATGCTAGCAATAGTGCATTAGGATTTCCACTTCTAGGGTCCTTATGTAACCATTCCTTTAAAAGTGAAGCCTTCAATATTCTAGTTAGAATCACTCTTCTAGGCATCCTATAAACCAAATTTGGAATAATGGCAATAGCTGGTTCACGCATAAAACATTTCTTATCCGCTAGCATGAGAATAGATTGGGTGAGATCTCTCCCAAGTTCAGCACCCTTATCTGATGCGACAACTGTCTTTGCTTCTAGACGCCCACATCTAACCAATGCTCCATATGCAAACATTCGACCTAACAAGCCTTCCGAACCTTGCCCAATATGTATTCTCGTGAGAAGTTGTCTCGTTCCTTCAATTGGTCAAACACTACAAAATACCCACACCAATGCCGTCGACTACCAATCTCCACCTCATGACATTAAGACATTTTACTAGCTAGAGGTGTAAGGATTTTTTTTTCACCTGCAATATCAAGTGACTTCTAGATTTACAATGTTTCCTTTCGTTCAACATGCGCAGAGGTTCTGAATCTCAATAAAGTGCTCATAAAACTAGAGAGAAAAGACAGGTTTGTAGGGTCCTTTTGAATGCATTACACTCCAACCTCTGCTTTAACGTCATTCTGAGCAATACAACGACCCAACTGACAAGTCCTGACTGGAAAAAGATAGGAAGTGTTGAAAGAGGTCATGGAGTTGGAACAATACTAGCCAATTGCGTGAGATTGAAGTTTCCAAAGCCTTTATGATTTTCTAGGTATGTCATTTCCTCCACAAAACACATTCAACAACACCAAACCATAATCTCTATAATTATTATTATCAATATTATATAATATCAGTCCTTGTTAAGTTTTAAGCGGGACACAACATTTTATATATTTATTTATTATTATTTTTAATTTTTTTAAAAAAATTAGGCACTACATCTCCCCCTTACAAGAGCATCGTCCTCGATGTGACACAACACTAAGGGTAGAAAAATGGATAAGCAATGAAGAAAGCTAATGACGACCAGTTCCGTTTAACAAAAAGATTTATTTCAATACAACGCGACCAAAGGAAGGTCAAGAAATTTTAACAATTTCATGAAACTCTTAATGTTCTGTGAAGATTGGTAGTTCCATTTTACCTTATTACTTAGTTAGCATTTTCTTTTACAATATTTCTTATCTCAAGATTATAATATTCATTGTTTAAAATTTTTTAGTAGTCTTAAGTTCGTTGGTGCCCAACAATAACTAGCATCAATATGTCACACAAAACTTAACACAACACAAACAACCCATGAGACATCTTGCTACCTACTTTCATGATTGTATCACATCACAAGAGAATTAATTCTACCATGGAATGACAACAAGCAGTCTACATAGCAAGGAATTTCCCACAATTATGTCACATATATAGATCCAGTACGAGATGCGATCGACAAACAAAATTATCGCATGGATACAAATACAACGAGTATCACAAGACCCAAAGAAATCCATGACTTTACGAACATAGTGCTAAGACATTATCCAATAGTCCATACCAACCAAGGAAAGAGTCAAGCCTCAAACATAACAAGGTGTCAAAAAGACTCACAAGGTACACATAACTCACTATACCAACTCCACACATCACAAAATAACATGAAACAATATCCATATATCTCCTAAAGCATCACAAAACAAATCCATATACCTCAAACAACTCCATATACCTCCCATCGAGAAGGAAACATAGTGCCAAACACAAGTCGGGTCACTCAACCATAGAGCCCCATCAAGAGTATCAGGTCACTCAACCATAGAGTGCTATAAAGAATAACAGTCGATCAACCATAGAGGCTCGTCTCCTTCCTCCTTTTAATGAGTTCGGGTCACCCTATGGCCCTGGGCACATAGAGCCCCGTCACCCCCAACCCAAGTGACATAATAACTCGTGGTTCAACAACCCTCTAGTTATTTGTAACTCCTTGGGGCGTACCCCCATATAACGAATCGGGTCCCTAAGTTTAGCTACTCCATGGTTAATCCCATGACCCTATTCCAACACATTATGACATTCGAACCAGCATAACAATCCAATCAAATGCCAAGTGGCCAAATCTAAAGCTTTGGGCTAGGCTACAAAACTTTTAAATATGAAAAGAAAGTTTTAAAACTAAGAAAAAAATGGCTAATTAGCCATGGTTAGTGCAAAATCCAAATGTTAATGCAAAAATAAAATAAATGCCCAAAATATAAAAGCATGTCAATCAAGAAAATGGCTGGTTCTAGCTAAAATAGATAATGATCAATTTATGAATAAAATACGTATTGAGAAAATAGCACATTACAATCACTATATGGCCTCATACCACCACCAAAGGGGTACTCATCGAGTTGCTGGCACTCAAACATCGAGCCTCAACTCGTAGAAATATGCATTTAACGAGAAATGAGTATATCAAATAATGTAATTGTCATCATCTATGCCTGAATCATTCCTCCATACTCCCACAAGGATCAACATAGTCAAAATTACATAGGATTATTCAATGAACAATCCAATACGAAAGAGCAGGAACTCTAGTTGAATAAGTTGAGCCTAAGGTGGTGCACACACCCACAATATACCGAGTAAGCTCAAGTATACTAAACGAGATAAAAGTGGGTTTCGGTCTATATAAGACTCCACTTTCTCACTCGTACGTAACTCAAGATTATGTCAACCTGGTCCATGCCTCCTCTCTCCACACATACACTCTTGACAATTTTTCTCCACTTAGGGTCATCTAGTGTAAGGTTCACAACATACACATAACTACATCACTATCACAATGGTGATTCATGAAAATTAACCATAACGTCTTACACATAATATTTATAAGGGTATAACACAATCACTACTTTCACGGGTTACGATACATCACATTACCACATCCTATACCCGAGGTGCAATCACTATACACTAGGGATCATACTCACCATATGCCCCTAACTCACGACATGAACCATCACATATTACATGAATTATATGTATGAGGAACACAATTTCCAACCTTATAACATATAGTAAATTGCAATACAACACAACGATGCACACAACTAATCCCAATACGGTGATGACATCACAATAAAATGTGATTCACTTTACATCAATTTTTTCATGCAATACATCAATACACCTTCATATCACATAAAGCCAAAATGTTCTAACCCTCAGAAACCCACAATATCATTCGTTTTACATATAACAAGGTGGTACATCACACACAGATTCCTCATTGAATCAAAAACATAGAGAGTGAATACTCTGATCACAAGCACATCAATATGATAACAAATACGTACAAAGTGACATGCACCAGATGTGCTTCCATAGGGTCACAATTATGACGTAGTTCACCTATAAACATATATCACATTACTCTTCCAATATCCACCACCATCATGTAGAATCATCATAACTCAATCCATCCCGGAGGTTCGAGAGCATGAACCTCTGCTTTGATACCATATGTAGTGCCCACATTTTTCACACATAATTACAACGGTAAAAAAATACCGAGATAATTTTTTTGACTTACATTGCTCACTACACACAACACAAAGCATGTGCTCCAAGAACAGAAACTCGACTCGCATACGACAATTACATAAGTAATCGACCCACATAGACACAAGAAAACAACATAGGCATGTCGATGCCACACTTTTTCCAATAAATGGTTACTAGTTAAGAAAGGGGTCAGGTCCTGCATCATTTCCCAGGGAGACTTAGTTATTTATCGAGAATTTATAAAGGGCCGTTTATTTGCACTAGATGTGGTCACTTAATCTAACATTGCTCTCTCTGCTTCAATGGTAGATTCCACTACACTATGGCACTTTTGATATGGTAATCCTTCTGTGGGGGCTCTGCATTAGCTCGGTGCCAAGGAAATGGTAAGAGGGCTTCCTCCACTCTCCAATTCCTTACTTGTTTACTCGGGATGTCTTGTGGGAAAAAACACAGAGGTCCATTCAAATAGATCTCTTATCATTCTATAGAGCATCTTTAGGTTGTACACACCGATCTGTGTAAATGCATTCCAGCTAGCTTCCAAGGTTTTGAATACTTCTAGCTCATCATTGATGATTACTCATGGAAAATGTGGGTATATTTTCTCTAGAAGAAGAGTGAGGAATTTTCCAATTTCCAAACCTTTTACCAGCAAGCCACCAGGCAGTCTGAGAAGCCTCTCCTTCTCCTCTACTCAGATCGAGGGGGGAATTTATATCGAATAATTTCTTAGCATACCTAAAGCAACATGCCATTTGGCAACATCTAACTGCACCCTACACGCCCCAACAGAATGGGATTTACGAGCGACACAATAGAACTTTCATGGAGATGGCTCATTGTATGCTCTCCACCACCAAGTTGGAGGATCAGTTTTGGGCAGAAACATTCTAGACAGTAGTGTATCTACTCAACCAGGCACCCACAAAGATCTTGCAGAATAAGACATCAGAAGTGGTATGGACTGGTCATAAATCTTCTATCTGTCATTTGAGAGTTTTTGGTTGTACTGCATATATGCATGTTCCAGATAAGAAAAGGAAGAAGATCAATCCAAAGACACTGACATGTCTTTTCTTGGGGTATAGTACTACCTCAAAGGCATATCGTCTCATGGATCCTGAGACGAAGAAAATCTACGAGAGTCGAGATGTGGTGTGTGATGAGTCATCCTTTGACTCCCTACCACACAATGGAAATCCGATATCAACCTCGTCACACAGATTGCTCACACACCCGGATGATGGGCAAGATGATTCTTCTCGAGAGAGAACAAGAGATGAGTGGAAACTTATTCGTTGATCTAGGTACACTTTGGAAAACACATCTTCACATCAGCAGCAGAGTAGCACTAACGTCCGAAATGGGTCAGAACACTATTAGGGATACACTCTGAACTCATTTCGTGTACTTCTATGGGAGTCAAAACATGAAGTCAAGTCAAACATGAGGTAAATTTTGCACTCCCGAGTTCGAGTTGTTGATAGCACCAAACCTGACACTATTCGTGAGGCATTAGATCAACCATAGTGAAAATAGGATATGAATGTTGAATATGATTCCCTACTTAAGAATCATACTTGGGAACTTATCGATCTACCTCTAAGTAAGAAATCCATTGGCTGCAACTAGATTTTCAAAAAAATATATAAGGTAGATGGTTCAATAAAAAAACACAAAGTAGGAGTTGTAGCAAAGGGTTATGCTCAGCAAAAAGGAATTGACTATGAAGAGACTGTGCACCCACCGCAAAGATCAAAACCATCGGGGTTGTCTATGCACTTTGCGGCACAAAATGGATGGAAACTTCGGTAGATGGATGTCAAGAGTGCTTTTCAAAACCTTTGCACGCTTGCTTAAAGAGGATCCTCAAAATATTCCGTGTGGATGCATAAAATTTGGAGTTGATATTTTGGTTCTCAAAATTTCTCATTTGATGTGTAAGGAGGAATACAAACTTTACAAGATAGGGCGTTGATAGTGAGGTTTTTGGGGTTTAAGCCTTCTCTAATGGATTTTAAGGTTTGAGAAAGAAAGAATTGCCATTTCCCAAGTGAATATTTTTTCTTAGTTTACCATAATATTTACTTTCATTTGGTCTTTATAACTATGATAGAGAAAGAATACCTTTTCCAAGGGGGTCCACGGTTCTTTATTAGAGCATGCCTCTTCATGAAACCATGGAATTCTATGTTTAAGGAAAAGGATGATCTTCCCTCACTTATACTAGTTTGGATATGACTGTTAGGCTTTAAGAAGAATTATAGAATCCTATTATCTTCCACGTAATAGGAAATGTTATCACCGAATCATAGCACCCCTGTGTTTATACAAGTGCATATACTTGAACTCACGGTGTGATTGGATAACATGGGTACTATCTCCAAGTTGTGGGACTTGCTACTTGAGATAGACCTCCAGAGAAAGTTGGTTCTTGCTCCTAAACTACCTGCCACAATCTACTCTAATGCAGGGGAAACTAACTATCCTAATCTAAATTTCCAAGGGACCAGAGAGAGAGAATGCATAAAATGAAATCCTACACTAAAGTGGTGATACACCAGAAAAGGAGGGTGTGAGAGTAGTCCCCAAATGTGTGAAATACAGAGGCAAAGTGCACACTAGAAGAGGTGATGACAGTTCTCCATAATCTAGCAAAATGCATTCACAACAATATTCCAAGCATACACAATGATAATGAATCCCTGCAAGAACATAATAATAGACACAATATTCTTGTAGAAATATTAAAGGGGCAAGAAGAATGCAAGAAAACACAGCAGGGGAAGATACATCCACAAACTGATATTTTATTGCTTCATGATATGCACAGTTCAATCTATTACAAGATAAGGGCCTGGATCACCATGCAAGGAGTCCACTACAAGGGCCTGCAGCACATTGGCTTCACAAAGCAATTTTGGTAGAGCTTTGCTACAAAAACTACCTCCCTTTTACAATGAGCCCAACACTCCAATTTATAGAAAAATGAGAAGGGAAAGAGAAGGGAAAATGGAAATCCTGAAATCTGTCCTTCAACCACCTGTAAGAGGCATTAAATGGAGTAAAATGATTATATATTACTTGCAAAAGGCTCCCCATACTATCCCATGTGCTGCAGCAGAGAAAGAATGATGACCATGCCTCTTAATTGCACTCCCAACTACCAAATAAAACACTGTTATGAACCCGGCCACGTTTTCTTAAAAATATCAATCAATTTCTCATCAAATCTATAATTTCTTGATTTTTTTGCATCGGGATTGGAGCCACAATTCCAACGGTACCAATTTTGTGTGATTTCGTTGAGAAATGCAAAATTTATGGCCTTCGACGAGTGCGGGCGGCTATTTTGGGTCCTGGGCATTTTCTATCATTTGACGGGAATGAGCATCAAATGACTAGAGAAAAATATGTTTCTCTTATTTAAATATATTTTTTGGAATAGAGGACGTCGTGCTCATTCCAGAAAGTCAAATTTTGTGAAAATCAGAGCTTGGAGTCAAAAGTTATGGCTGTTTGAAGTTTCCGGACCAAACGTTGACTTTTCTTCCTTTTTGTCGCCGCTCGGCTTTTTACGTCCCTCGTGTCCCCGCACGTATTTTTTGTTTCGGCTGTCCCAGATGAAAATCTCCTGCTTCAGTTGATTCGGGCTCCCTTGTTCCTGTTTGCTACAAAGACACGTGGCGAGATTCCATTCGCTCTCGACTCTTTCAGCTTTTCGCGTCCTTCGCGTACTTTTGGCCCAGATGTCCCAGTACAAAAGTCCTCTGTTTCAGCCGATTCGGCCGATTCACATCCTCCGCGCACTTTTGTCCCAACTGCCCTGACTTCACCCAGGACAAATTTCTCTGAACCACCAGAAATGGGTGACTTGCACAAAACCGGCCGATCTGCGTCTTTCGCGTACCTTTGTCCCAATCGTCCCCATTGCGTGAAAACAACACTTAGTCGATTTTTTCCACTTTTGGCTGGTTCACCTTTCGTGTCCCGCACATCCTGACATCCGGATGCCCCTTTGCTTTGCAGACTGCCTAGCGGCCTTTCGGCCGATTCGCGCCCAGATGTCCCTCATGTCCCGACTGTTGCGAGGACTAGGACTTAGCCATTTTTCATGATTTTTCCTAGCCCAAGCTTGTTTTCTGTAACTTTTTCACATTTTTAAAACTTGCTGGGTTTTCCTCTTGGACAGGAGAGTTAGAAAGAAGCCGAGGGGACCCCAGAAACATGATTTTTGCCTTGAATCAATATAATTGCTTGGGACTAAAGAATTTGATGCATGTTATCAAAATTACCTTGAGGGGTGAATTTTGGATAATAGGAAATACTTTGGGTCAATATGTTCATGCTACAGATGCCTCTATTTGCATGGAACACATGGTATATGCTCGCCTATGCATTTATATGAACATGAACCAACCCTTACCCTCTAAAATCATGTTGGATTTGGGTGATGAACAATGGGAGCAGGTAGTGGATTATGAGAACATTCCCTTCAGATGTAGAGTATGTCATGAATATGGACATTTGCTTAAGGACTTCCCTCATGCAATACAAACCCCAACTGTGGGGAAGGAGAAACAAGATGAATTTATGGTGCCAAATAAAAAAAATATAGTAAAAGGGAAACCTCTAGAGAAAGACTTGCAAACCAATTCCAATCGTTATGTAATCCTGTAGTCAAAAGATGCAAATCAAAATATGGAAGATATTGTTGTCTCACAAGTTCTGAAATGAAAATTGTGCTGGAAAATCCCATGCCTAATGCAACTATAAATTCAAAAGAGAATGAACCTATTGTAGAAAAAAGTTATAACAATTTTCAAGAGGATAATATCAATGGTTCTCAACGGAAGCATAAATTGTCTGGAACAAGTGAAGAAAAGGGTCCACAGGTGGCTTGAGTGGAAGAAAGTTGTCTAGCATTAATGTTTCCTCCTTCTCTACTTGGACCTATTAGAAATACAACATCATTGGGGGTATATCAAGAATCTCAGAAAAAAAATTGAGAATGGATAATCTGCTACATCCGTGACGGAAATAAAATTGTTTCCGTATTAAGAAGACAAATAATGGGCTAACTAAAGGAGGGAAGGAAGGAGATCAGACAACATTTATTGAACATGTTTCAAAATGAGGGTCACTACATGGAATGTGTCAGGCCTAAAGGGAGCCTTTCTAAAGTAAATGAGATTAGAAAATTGACACAACAATATCAACCTCAAATGTTATTTTTTTAAGAAACTAAGAAATCAGTTGAATTAATGAATGCTTTGGCCAAAAGGGACAAGTTCTTACATTAGGCTCTGATGGAGCTTCAGGAGTAATGGCGTTTATTTGAGACCATTGGCACCTTCAAATATTACATAGTAGGGACTCGTATGGAGTTATATATTTGGGTGAGCAAGATATGGAAACTGATCAATTACTTATTTTCCTTAATATCAATGCCCAACCAATGTTGAAGGTTAGAAAGTTCAATGGAACATTATTAAATTTTTTTGAATGATCACTTAGGGTATCTTTGCATAATAGGTGGTGAATTTAATACTATTTTCTATACACATGAAAAACATCGTGGAAATTCACACTTGGATGCTTCATCAACCATTATGAGTAATTCTATTCAGAACCTTCAAATAATTGATGTTCAGACCCAAAATGGTCTTATGACACGATCTACAAAAAAAAATGTGGATAGCTATAGTAGGGAAAGATTGGACATAATTCGATATTAGAGGATTTAATGAACAAGAATTTTTCTCGAGTTTTCAATGTGCATGATCACCGGGATCGACCATTAGACGATATTTTTTGAGATTGGACAATCAAAGACATTTAAGGCACCCTTCTGCTATCAATTAATGTGGATGAGGCATGAACAATTTCCTGATTTGATTACAAAATGGTGGAAAGATGGGAAGCCAAGATATGGGACCTACATGCATAGATTTTACCAAACTCTTAAGTATGTTCAAAGACAAATTAAGGAGTGGAACAAGAATGTCTTTGAAAATGTGCATGATAGATAAAAGGATCTCATTGAATTGATTCAGGTCCTTAACAAATAAATTATATTGCAAGGCTTTTAATTAGATCTATAGAAGAAGGAGATTGAGCTTACTAGAGATCTACGGGATTTTTGAAACAAAAGGCATGTACAATGGCTAAAGGAGGGAGACAAGAATACTACTTTTTTCCACAAATCAGTCTTGGCTCATCGAGCACATAACTATATAGCATCTTTGACTACTGAAATGGGCCATCAGGAGACATCCAAGAGGGGAATCCAATAGGTGATTTTACATTATTTCAACAATTTATTTCAGAACTCTTCCCTAAATGGAAGGGCACAATAGACTATATATGATAATATTCCTTCTATTATTATGGAGGAAGATAATCACCAATTGCTTAAGCCTATCTCTGAACAAGAATTACATCAGGTTGTGTTTACTATGAAGAAAGGAAAAACTCCTGGGCCGGATGGATTTCCAATAAAATTTTATCAACATTTTTGGAGTTGATTAAGATAGATATTTTGGAGGTGGTTGAGGAATGTTGTCAGGAAAAAAATCTCTTGAGAAGTCTCAATTACACTCATATAGCTTTCATTCCCAAACTGAAAGAGGCATCTACCATTGTTGAATATCACCCATTTGCTTTATGTAATGTTCGTATAAAATCATTACTAAAGTGATGGTTGAAAGGCTAAAACAAATTATACATAAAATTATATTTCCAGAACAAGGAGGTTTTGTTCCAGGTAGAAAAATTGCAGATTATATAGTTTTGGCACAAAAATTTCTTCTTTCTATATAAATTCAAAAAAGGCTTGCCATGTTCTTATAAATAGACCTTGCAAAATCATATGATAAAGTGAAATGGGGATTTCTAGCTACACTTTTACAAAGACTTGGTTTTGTTGCTCAGTGGATTGAGTGGATCCAAACTTTTATTACAACAGTCTCATTCTATGTTCTCATAAATGGGAGCCTTACACTACTTTATTATCCTCGAGAGGACTCAAGAAAGATGACCCACTCTCTCCTTTTTTTTATAATTGTGGTGAACTCTCTTGGGAAATTATTAACTGCTACCTGAAATGAAAAAAATCAAAGGTATCCAACTTGCGTGACAAGCTCTACCTTTGACATATTTTTAGTTTGTGGATGACTCTTCTATAATGGGGGAAGCCTCTAAGAGAGAAGCATCTCATATTGCCACTATTCTACACATTTTCTCTCATTCTATCAGATATGATATTAATGAATGAAAATCTTAATCATTTTCTTTCATTTCCCCCAAGACTTGAGCAAGACATCCTTTAGAAGATGAGGGTCCAACAAAAAATGTTTCCACTTAAGTACCTTGGTGTTTTCCTTTCTCCTCAAAAGCTCATGGATTGGACATGGGTTAAGGCAAAAATCAAAGCCAAATTTGATAGACGGACAAACAAACAGATTTCTTTAGGAGGATGAATGACCTTGGTCAAAAATATCCTACAAGGCATTCTAATATATATTGCATCTCTTCTTCATATTCGGATAGGATTCTTCATGATATAGATCATATTAGTTAGAGGTTTCTTTGGTGTGGAAAAAAATAGGATAGAAATGGCATTTATCCAAATGGAATATTCTATGTCATCCTAAACACACATGGGCAATTGGTTTGAGAGACAGTGTTAAGAACAACATGCATTCATCAACTAAATTATATTGGAGGCTTCTCCAAAATCCGCAACAATTATGGGTTATTAATGTGTGTGCTAAATATGCAAGTGGTTTACCAACGAGTCAGCTCATTCGCCATTCCTTACCTGCTAGCGGATCTCCTATGTTGTTTGTCCTTCATCTAGGTGAGACTCTTATCAAAGACAATTTATTTTGGATTGTCAAAAATGGTTGTCAAGCAATTTTTGGATAGACTCATGGAATGGGTTTCCACCAATTATATCTTAGTACCCACATTTTCTACCTATTATGAATGCACTCTATGCACAAGGGTGGATAAAAGTCAACCATTATCAAGAATCACATCCACAGAAAGAGTGGCTTCCATTTCATCAATGGACACTAACCTTATCACAACAGATCCAATAATTGACATACATTTTACAGTCACGTCAACTATCCTTGTCAGGCATGCAAGATGAACTGGGGTGGGGAAGGAAATATGATGGCAGTTACACGGTGGCGAGAGGGGTATACTTCTTTGGTTGGAACACTTAAACATCTATGGACGGATATCTTAAGAAAGATATGGCAACCGGTGCTATGGCCAAAAGTGAGATTTTTTACCTAGACCCTTCTTCATAAACGGGTACTCACAGGGGAAAATCTTATGAAAAGAGGGTTGAAAGGACCTTTTAGATGTGTGTTATGCTTAAATGAGGTAGAAATGCATGATCATATTTTCTTCTCTTGCCATTTTGCTTTACAACTATGGAAGTACTTGTGGACATGTTCATACAAGTTTGGATTGATACCGCTCACTGGTGCGGGTAATTCACGATTTGGTATTGGGCCGTAAAGATACCCTTCTGATGAATATTACTTTTTGGATTTCTATAACATTAATTTTATGGATTGTCTAGAAAGAAAGAAACTGATACATATTTAAAGGGAAAATACAGGATTTAGCCTTTGTGTGGACCTCTATCAAAGCTAATATTGCTATTTAACACTCCAAACAAAAGTCAAATTACCAAACTCGATATCGGCTAAATGGAAGAGAGTCCTTGCAATTCTTGAACTTCTAGAGGAGAATATGCAACAAAGTCCTTATAGCAACCCATCACTACAATCTAAATGTTGGCAGCTACCTCTGAAGGCTGCATTAAAATTAATATAGATGGGGCATCTCGAGGACATCTGGGATAAGCTAGTATAGGAGGAATAATTAGATATAGTGCAGCACAACAACAACTTTTTATGGGCAGAAAATTGGATTTACCATAAACAATATGGCTGAAATCCTTTCCATTCAATATGCTTTGAAGGAAGTGGCCAAAATGGGGTGGACCAAAGTTATTATTGAATTGACTCTCAAATGATTATTCGAATGCTTAATAAGCAAGGCACCATTCACTCTTCTAATTGGCATATTTCACAGATCCGAGAAAATATTGGTATTTTGGCCCAAGATTTCTAGATAGTTCTTTGCATTCATACTCCTTGAAAGAGTAATAATATAGCAGATGCTTTAGCTAACCTAGGCTTCGGGCTAGGAAACTATTCATGTGATAGGTCATATTCCTATAGGGTGGTCTACGAAGAAAAGCCAAGCATTTCATCAAATCCTTCATTTGGATGAATCACATGGATGACTTCTTCTTGTTGTACTATGCTTTAAGTTGCTACCATGGTATCTCTAAGGATGCTTCCTGGTGTATTAGTTACACTGATTGGCATTGTATCTATTTGTAACATGTTTCTTGATGATTAAAGGAAGTATTATGTTTTAATAATAATAATAATAACAAACAATAGAAAAAGAAATTGTTGCTAGTAACACAATCATTTTTCAAGCATAGGACTATATATTCAAAACAATGTGTTACTTTACCATGCTCATCTCCCTCACAAGACATCCCACCATCTACTAGGCATCATCCATTTTGTTGAAAGGCAATCTTCATCATATGAATGGAAAGGATTGTCCATATGTGGGATAATAAGATATATATTATTATCATTATGTTCCTATCCACCTAAATAAATAAGGTTGTTAGACTTGTAGAAATAATTTTAAAATGTATTGATGAGTTTTATTTGACTTCGATAAATAAGGCTATTAGATTCTACAAATAATTTTAAGATGTATTATACAAATTTATTCGATTTGGATGAATAAGGTTTATAGACTTGTATACATATTTTCAAGATGTATTGAAAAGATTTTTGACTTAGGTGAATAAAATTTTTATACTTGTATAAGTAATTCCAAGATATATTAAAGACATTTATTTGACTTAAAGGAATAAAAATTTTAGATTCCTAAAAATAGTTCTAATATGTATTAAAGAGATTTATGTAATTTGGATGAATAAAAACTTTTGACTTATATAAATAATTTAAAAATCTATTAAAGAGAATTATTTAACTTAAATGAATAAGATTTTAAATAATTTTAAAATATATTGAATCTAGAATTAATAAGACGTATAATTAATAAAACTATATAACCAAATCAAGTATAAAAGAAGACAAACATGTTTAAAAACTTGAATAATCTTAATATTTAAAAGAAAACTAATTGATAAACACAACAAAGTAATATGATAATTGTAGGTAGTAAATGAAAAACAAAATGAAGTAGTGAAAAGTGGAGAAGTAGAAAAGATTCAGGTCCAGAAGAAGTGGAGTAGCTTGAAAGGGAAGGTCCACCATTGAATAAGAGGGGATTGTTAAGGATAGGGAATGAAGACAAGATTCCTCTTATAAGCGTGATTGCAAAATAGCTGCTGAGAAAATGTGACATAGCAAGTGAGTGGGAAAAGGGGCAAGATCTGATAGGAAGAAAAGGCGGGAACAATCGATATAGTTGTGAAGGAAATTCGTTGTGTTTCCATGCCTCCAATTTCAATAGTGGTTCTCTTCACAGTAAAGCCTTGAGTTTTTTGGATTGAAAACAATCAAGCCAAGTTAACTGGTAATTGCATTCGGCGACCTCTGGAAATTACGCTAGTTGGAACATGGGAGGGGTTTTTCGTAAGGGCCCTGTATATCGATCGAATTAGAGAACGAGTAATAAAATCAAATATGGCCGACAAGGGAAGATGCTTTATTCATATGATGTGTGACAATCACTCTCCAATGAATGTGAGCCACGTGTACGGTAGATGAATGTTTGTGCTTTGCCAACCAAATACATCATAAGCATCGATGTCTATATCAGTTGCCAAAAATGGAGGAGGCTTGTAGTCGTAAGTACTTTTCTTGCGATTGCAAGGTAACTCAAGCTAAAGTATATGTCAATTTCATAATGAACGATGATAATATGACTTCCCAAAAAAAAATCCCTAAAATGTTTTAGAACAATCATTATTTCTTAGCTAACACAAATTATAATATCAATTCATCTTACTCCGTAATTAGTAATTACCATGGCTTTGCATCCATTATGTTGGCCCAACAAGACTGGGAATCGAGCCTTGTCCAGTACACGGAGAAGGATTTGGTGGCTCTTATGGCCTTAGATGACCAAGGTGCAAGTTTCGTCCAACACACTTTCCTCACCATGGATGAAGAATCATGGATCAGTTCTTGCGTGTCCTTCTCAGATTACATCTCAAAATCTATCGATATGTCCATGACAAACCGTCACGATGACAAGATTCAAAAATGTGACATAGAAGATGGCGAAAACCTTTCTTCTACTTTAGAGATGGATTCAATTTTTCGCGTGCGGGATCTCAACACATGGAATCTAGAGCTGGAGGACGATTCCTGGCGAATATTCTAACATCGATCTTGGCAAAGACGGACAATTGATTGTTATATGATGATCCGGAGCTGCTCCACAACCATTCTTCTCATCCATTAGTTGACGTGTTCAATTTTAAAGATACAAAGTCGGCGTTGGAAGAGCAGAATGTTGAAGGCCTCACAACAGTTTTGGTCATCTGACATGTGACAAGTTGTCTCCAACCACCACGCCACGTGTATGATTGATAAATGTCAGTGCTTCGGTAACCAAATAAATTGTAATCGTTCATGTCTCTTTCAGTTGTCAGAGGGGGAAGAGGCTTCCGCTTGTGGAAACACCTTTTAGGATAATAACTCGAGCTTAATAAAAACATGAAAAACATATCATCAACAAAAATATTCAAAATACAATATAGAAAACATTATTTATGTTATTATATAAATATATACAAATATAATTTATTATGTATATATTGAATACCATGTGCACTTGTGCTCAAATTTTTCTATATTCATATATCACTCTTGATTCTTAATGTCTTTATAATACAATATAGTTGAGTTATGGTTAAATGTGGGGGGGAACATTTTCCTCTCGTCATGTCGCCTCCAAGACCTTTGGTTTTCAGGGGGTACACGTCCCCGCATAACATTGCTTTACAGAAATATTTGTCCATGCATGCATTTAAAGTTCTCTTTAGACAAGTTAGGGAATATATTTGATGGAATGCTAGCATGTGTAGAGGTCTTGGGGGTTTGGTGATATTCCATCATTCGTAGGCAGTTCAAAGTAGCACATATGGTGACCCCACTAAAGAATTACAACTCCAACAAACTTAACGTTGTTATCATCTCTGGCGTAATTTGCAACTCATATGCAATTGCTAGCATATATAAAAACAAGAGGTAGATATAATTATTTCAAACTTTTATTAAAAGGCAATTATGAATTTATTCTGTATTTATTGTTTCCAAATTTTTCTCAAATTTATATGTCATTTCACATCAATCCCGAATAAATGATTTTTCCCTTGCAAATGATAATTCTGAAAAATAAAAACTTTAATTTTAAATAGCGATGTTAACGTTGAAACAAAAAATATTGGTGAGTGGAAAAGGAAATTGAAACGAAGAAAAAAGCATCCTGTTTGGATCGAAGTTAACGATGAGGAAGCATGACTTTGTGGTTGACCCTGAGAAAAAGTGTAATGTTGTAATTCATTTGTAAGAAGCATATCGAGAGTCTAAAATGAAAAATATTGGTGAGTGGAAAAGGAAATTAAAACGAAGAAAAAAGCATCCTATTTGGATCGAAGTTAACGATGAGGAAGCATGACTTTGTGGTTGACCCTGAGAAAAAGTGTAATGTTGTAATTCATTTGTAAGAAGCATATCGAGAGTCAACATGGTCGATTTCTCTTGAAAATAATTCAACGTTCATGTTGCTTAATGCACAAGCTCTTGAGTTCATTCCAGAGTGCAATGTCCTAACCGGTTCAAATGAAAAAACTCACTTAAAGGGTTGTGTTTTTGGATTTAACGCCACCGTCACCATAATGGTTGCCTTAGCTGCAGGCCTCGCTGCTCCAACTTGAACATCTACATTTTTTTTTCTCTTTGCACAATATGTGCATACTCCGGTTTGAGGCGGTTTTGGGATATTCATAAATGAATGGCTAGAGCCCACCATTAAACAAGACTTTGATGAGACAGTGCTCAAGTAATTTGCTTTGTTTCTTTCTCCTCATTCTCTTGAGCACACGAACTTGCAGCTGATGACAATGTGATTGAGGGGAATGGTTAAGTCCCCACATGATGACGAGATTTAAAACTTTGACATAGAAGACAATGAAAACCTTTCTTGTACTTCAGAGATGGATTCAATTTTTCACGTGTGGGATCTCAACACAAGGAATCTAGAGCTAGAAGAAGGTTCCCTAACGAATATTCCAACATCGATCTTGGCACAGACGAACAATTATCTGTTATACGACGATCTAGAGCTTCTCCACAACCGATTCATCTCATCCATTAGTTGACGCGTTCAATTTTAAAGATACAAAGTCGGTGTTGGAAGAACAAAATGTTGAAGGCCTCACAACAGTTTTGGTCATCTGACATGCGACAAGTTGTCTCCAACCACTGCGTGCCACATGTACGGGTGATAAATGTTAGTGCTTCGGTAACCAAATAAATTGTAATCATTCATGTTTGTGTCAGTTGTCAGAGGGGGAGGAGGCTTCCGCTCGTGGAAATGCCTTTCAGGATAATAACTCGAGCTTAATAAAAACATGAAAAACATATCAACAAAAATATTCAAAATACAATATACAAAACACTATTTATGTTATTATATAAATATATGCAAATATAATTATATATATATATATATTGAATAACTAAAGAATTTTAAAAAGTAGAACATCATTAATAAGAAATAAATATATATATATATATATATATATATATATATATATAAAATAAATAAATATTTATTAAAAACTGTAAAACAAACCTAGTAGTAAGTAATAACAATATACATATAGAATAAATAAATAAATATATTACAAAACGTGATATATCAAATAAAAAATGGTCTACGGCCTATTTGGTAGTGACCATATATATTTGGCTATGAGAGTAACGATTTCATCGCAAAAAAATCCAAATCCATAAAAACTCGTTCGGAGAATTGTTTTGTTAAATCTCTAGAAAATTTCTGGCTCAATCGCGCAACTCTAAAGGATCTACCAAGGAATTATCGTTTCCTTATGGAAGTGTGACAATGGAAGCAACAAAGAGACTGAATGATGCAATGTGGAGAAAATGATGAACATTTAATCTGGCTTTGTCAGACGATGTATCGGGAGCTCGGTTTGAGGCGGTTTTGGGATATTCACAAATCGAATGGCTAGAGACCGCCATTAAACAAGCCTTGGATGAGACAAAGTGCTCAGTTAATTTGCTTTGTTTCTTTCTCTTCATTCTCTTGAGCACACGAACTTGGAGCCGATGAAAATGTGACTGAGGGGAATGGTTAAGTCCCCGCACGATCTAGGATGCCTCATCTCACTCCTCATTCTCTTGAGCACGCGAACTTGGAGCCGACAACAATGTGACTGAGGGGAATGGTTAAGTCACCGCATGATCCAGGATGCCTCGTCTGATCGTCCAGATCAAACTGAGTTATTGTCATCAAGTTTGTGCGTTGCGCATCTGCGAATCGGTCTATATTGTCTATAACAACACCTAAACCATTGTTTGCTTTTCCCAAAAGCAACAACTTTGTTATTTTTCAAACGCTATTCCCTAATCCAATATATACAACTGGAGCAACATGTGTTGCCCTCTAATGACGTAAGTATGGAGAGATTGTTTATAGGATAGTACTATTTTTGTCCAATGGATGCTCTCAGGTCCATGCGCAAGCGAGAACATGAGTCTTTAGAGGGACATCGGATAACGAGGTAATAACTTAATTACAAAAATAGGAATGTTTATTACACACATTATCGTGCTTGTGTTTTAATGCACATTATTTTCTTGGCCGCAACAAAGGAATATAAAATATTATTTTCACGACGTAATAACAATTTGTGATTCCGTCACTTATTGTAAAGAAACAAACCTCCATATAAATCGACATTTTGAATCTTCTTTTGAATATCTCTATATTGCCAGCTGTATAATTTGATGAATGTATTGACAAATACAAATTCTCATACAAATTTTTTTAACATTTTATTTTGTGTATATTTAAAAATACAAATACGCATACAAACTATACAACTATATATTTTGCATATATTTACACACATTATCGTGCCTTTGTTTTAATGCCATATGTGAGAATCTTGTTTCCCTGTACACCATCAACCAAAGCATCTCGGTCGGTGCATAATTTGTTGGTTTCCCCTTGCGCTAACGCCTTTCGGTGTAATAACGATTGGAGATTTCGTTGCTTATTTTCTGGATGTAGCAAAGGAATATTAAATATTATTTTCTTGGCATAATAAATGCTAACATCTTTTGGCATAATAGTAGTTGGCAATTCCAAAAAGGTGCAAAAATGGATTATATGAAAATAAAAAAAATATTGCCATCAATGCATAGAGCTCGAGAAAATATGCACTTTTAGAGAAAACGACACCTGAAATAGAGCCACAAAATGAAAGTTATGGCACATGCAAGTTTTTGTTGCTACATCTTCTTGGACCCTTTCCAAAAATGGCAAATTTTTTTTCTGTCCTCATGATTTTTCCATCAAAAACCAAAAAATGGAAAAATATGCCATAAAAGGAAATAACGTTGTGTTTGCTTGGACCGTGCGAGAAGAGGTTGTTTTCGCAAGTTTTTCCACGCTTTTTGTAAAACGCACCAAACCCATGCGTAAGGCAGAGATTGGTCAGTCCGTGCGGTCGCGAGTTTTTCCATGCTTTTTGAAAAATGCACCAGAGCCCCTCGGGCTTTCTAACTTAGAACATGCCTTTTGGCGTAAAAATCTAATGTACCACTTATCAATCACTTACACAATTTAAAAAATAATACAATGTATCATTTAAAAGCTATTTTATTGGCTAACAAGTTTCATCCGTCCAAAGCTAAGAAGGCAGCGTAGAAGCCAATCAACATTTAAAAAATAAAAAATGTTCAAAATATATTTTTTTTCATAAATTTGATATTTAATGCTTAGATAAATACGGAAACTATGCCGCCCACCGACAAGAAAAATTAAAAAAATCTATAAAGAGGAGAGAGAATTCAACCGCATAAAAAAGATTAAAAAAGCAAATACAGACGGACATAAAACAGTACAACAAAATCAAATCAGATTCTCCCTTCGTATATTTCCTGTAGATGACAGAAATGGTGATGATAGAAAAGGAAGGCCAACTTTTGGTTGTAATTCCTGCGAATTTGTTCATCCGTGTTTAATTGTAGTATACTGTATGTATATGTTAGGGCCCCCCATGAAGTATCTTTGGGGATAGCGTTACGTGGCCCAATAATTGTTTTGTGTGGAATGCTAATTAATATTTAACGATTAAGACAAGGACATGCCAATAGCCATGCAGATCAATATAACATACCCATTTGAGCATGAATTTGTTGGAAATATGCATGTGATGCATATTTAATTCCAACCGTAGCTTTTTTAGGAAAGCTAATTTTAGCTTTAGTCTTGTTTTAGTTTTCTTTAGTTAAGTTAGCTTTATCTTATTGTTATCATTAGATTTAATTCAAATAAATCTATTTTAAATCATGCATAGCATGCAACTATTTTAAAGCATGAGTTTAGATTTAGAATGCTCAGTTGAAGAGCTGTTAGTGGGTGAGTTATTCTATTTAAATAACAACAATTGTAATTGCTTTGTATGCACACACAAAGGTGTGAAATCTGCACAAGCAAGGAAGGATGTGCATTGAAAGCACACTGCACGCACAGCTTGATTGTAAAGAGCTGAAGCTCTGAGTATGATGAAGCTTTTATTAATGGAGATTATGCATAGTAGTGCTGGTTCGAATATTCATCTGTTTATGCAAGTTATATAAGTATTCTGTTTATTTCTTTTATGTTGTTTGTTGTATAAGACTGCAGATTTTCTACAAATTGGTATCAGAGCAAGGTTGTTCCAGCAGCTTATTAAATTGGTAGCAAGCTATGGCTTCTACATCTGGTATGTAGACACCACAATTTAATGGAAAGAATTACGAATACTGGTCGTTGACCATGAAGGTGCTATTCAGATCTCAAGACGTGTGGGAGATCATTGAAGATGGGTACATAGAGCCCGCAAATGCAGCAAAGCATATATTGCACTTTCTCAAGCAGAGAAAGATACTTTGAAGGAGTTACGAAAGAAGGACGGAAAATCTCTTTTCTATATTCATCAAGCAATGCATGAAATCATTCTTCCAAGAGTGGCAACAACTAGTCAAGCAAAGACCGCATGGGATACTTTACAAGTTGCATATCAAGGTAAGGAGAAAGTAAAAACCACCAAGCTACAATTACTTCGTAGAGATTTTGAGAATTTATCAATGAAAGATTAGATTCTGTAGAATCATTTTTACATATGTAGTTGGCTTAGTTAATCAAATCAAATCCCATGGTGAGACTCTTGAGGATAGAAGGATTATTGAAAAATTGCTTAGAATTTTGCCTACGAAATTTGATCCTTTAGTTGTTGCTATTGAAGAAACTAAGGATCTGAGTCAATTTTCTATTGATGAGTTGCATGCATCACTAATCAATCATGAACAGAGGATGAATAGATCACATGCAAGTGTAGATCAGGCTTTTGCATCTCAGACAACAGGTAGTCGTGGCAAAAGAAGAGGAAGTTTCAGCCCAAGAGGTAGAGGAAGAAGTCCATCTAGAGGACGTGGCAGTGGTTCATCAAACTCAAGTGGAAGAGGATATAATCAAGAACAGAGTTATGGTCAGAGACAAGATAAATCTCATATTCAGTGTCATTATTGCAAGAAGTATGGGCACTATGCTTATGATTGCAAGAAAAAGTAATATGATCAGGAGAGACAAAATCAAAATCAGGTTGGAAGTTCTATTTCTAAACCTATGTTTATTACATGCACAAGGATTGCCGAAGCAATACCTTCTTTATCCCCTATTGAATGTAATTTGTCAAAAGAGAGTCCATGTGATGTATGGTATTTAGATTCAGGTTGCAGTAATCACATGACATGTAATCTAGATTTGTTTTCTAGTTTGGATGATTCAGTTAAGAGTGATGTAACTCTTGGAAATAACAATATTGTGTCTGTGAAAGGAAAAGGCAAGGTTAGTATTCTAACAAGACAAGGGGAGAAAACAAGTATGCAAGATGATTACTACGTTGCAAGTTTGAAACATAACCTTATGAGTATTGGACAACTGGTACAGAAAGGATACCGAGTCTATATGGAAGACAATGAGTGCGTGATTGTGGACAAAGCTCCTAGCACTCAGTTGATTGCAAAAGTGAAGATGAGCAGCAATAGGATGTTTCCATTGATTTTGAAACCTGGAAAGAAGAAGAAATCAGATCTGTTTGCAGCAAAGTCATGCGTTAAGCCAAATCAGTCTTTTGTTGAGTCCTGCGCTCAAACAGATGAGTCCTGCGCCAATGAAAATCAGGTCTGCGCTACAGTAAGTGAGTCCTGCGCTGATTCCTACGTAAATATAGTTGAGTCCTACGCTGAAGGAACACAATCAGCTTTTCATTCAGTCATGAAGGATGAAACATGGCTTTGGCATCTAAGGTATGGACATTTGAATTTTGGAGGTTTGAATTTATTACATAGAAAAAATATGGTTAAAGGTTTGCCATTGATTCAGAAACCGGAAAGGGTATGTGAAGGTTGTATTTTGGGAAAGCAACACAAAGATTCATTCCCAGTTGGTAAAATAGCAAGAGCAAGTGCACCACTTGAGATTGTACATTCAGATTTATGTGGACCTATGCAGACAAATTCTATTGGAGGTTGTATTTATTTTATGACATTCATTGATGATTACACAAGGAAGACATGGGTTTATTTTTTGAGAAATAAATCAAATGCCTTTGATACATTTTAGCAGTTCAAGGCATTAGTGGAGAAGCAAAGTGGATACTACATCAAAGTTCTCAGAACAGACAAAGGAGGTGAGTATGTTTCTAATGAGTTTATGAATTTTTGCAGATATCATGGTATACACAAGCAATTTACTACCAGGTATACACCACAACAGAATGGTGTGGCAGAGAGGAAAAATAGAACCATCATGGAGATGGCGAGAAGCATGTTGAAGGCAAAACATCTTCCAAATGAGTATTGGGCAGAAGCAGTAGCAACTTCTGTTTATATTTTGAATAGGTGTCCAACGAAACTTGTTAGGAACATGGTTCCTCAACAAGCATGGACTAATAGGAAACACAGTGTTTCACATTTCAGAGTTTTTGGTTGTGTAGCGTATGCACATGTACCTGATGAGCTAAGGAAGAAGTTAGATAACAAAGGAGAAAAGTGTATTTTTGTTGGGTATTCAGAGAATACAAAAGCATACAAGTTGTACAATCCAATCCTTTGGAAAGGTTGTGATCAGCAGGGATGTACAGTTTATTGAGAATGAAGCATGGGATGGAAGTATAGAGAAAACAATGAGTATAGCAACATCTATTCCGCATGATGATATGACAGATGAAACTTTAGAGCAACAAGCTACTGTATCTACAAATCTTGGACATGCACCACAAGTTGTAGCACAAGCTACACCGCCATCTACAGTCAGAAGGTCACCAAGATTTCAGCCATCTTCATCCATGCAAGAGACACCACAGGGAACATCAGAAGCTACTCCATCACCAAAAAGTAGTCCTTCATCAAATGCTCCTACGCAGCGGAAAACAAGAAGTCTAAGTGAGATTTATAATGTTGATACAACTAATTCATTTTCAGTTTTTGCATTATTTTCTCAAGCTACAGATCCAGTATATTATGAAGAGGCTATAAAGAATGAAGTTTGGGAAAAAGCCATGGATGATGAGATTGATGCTATAGAGAAGAATCAGACATGGGAGCTAATGGATCTTCCAAAAGGAAAGGATGTGATAGGAGTCAAGTGGGTCTACAAGACAAAATACAATGCTGATGGAAAAGTACAAAAGCACAAAGCAAGGCTGGTTACAAGAGGTTTTACGCAGCAATATGGAGTTGACTACAACGAAACATTTTCACTAGTAGCACATTTGGATACGGTAAGAATGGTTTTAGCAATTGCAGCTCAAAACAAATGGCCTATTTATCATATGGATGTTAAATCAGCATTCTTAAATGGATTCCTTGAAGAGGAAGTTTATGTAAATCAGCCAGAAGGTTATGAGATTGAATGTCATGAAGGAAAAGTATACAGATTGAATAAAGTGCTCTATGGTCTTAAGCAAGCACCTAGAGCTTGGTACAGCATAATAGATTCTTATTTGATTGAGAATAGTTTCGGTAGGAGCAGCAAAGTGAGCCTACCTTATACACCAAGATAAATGAGCAAGATAAAATTTTAATTGTTTGTTTATATGTAGATGATTTGATAATTACTGGAAATCTATCTACAGAGTCATTCAAATCAGCCATGAAGAAGGAGTTTGAGATGACAGATCTTGGTCTTATGCATTACTTTTTGGGTATTGAAGTTCAAAAATCAGAAGGTGAAGTTTTTATCTCACAAGCAAAGTATGCAAGTGATGTTTTGAAAAGGTTTAACATGTTGAATTGTAAGCCAACACTAACACCAGTTGTAGTAGGTTTGAAGTTGAGCAAAGATGACGAAGGATCGTTTGTGGATCTAACATTGTTTAAAAAGTTGGTTGGAAGTCTTATGTATTTGACGGCCACAAGGCCTAATATCATGTATGGTGTGAGCCTCATATCAAGGTTCATGGAATCTCCAAAAGATTCACATTAGCAAGCTAGAAAAAGAATTTTGAGGTACGTACATGGAACAAGAAATTATGGAATTCTTTATTCAAGTTCAGATGAGTTCAAACTCATTGGTTATATCAGATAGTGACAATGCTGGAAGTATAGATGATCGGAAAAGCACATCCGGCTATACTTTTCACTTTGGAATAGGAGTGGTTTCATGGGCATCAAAGAAGCATTCCATTGTCACGTTATCTTCAGCAGAAGCGAGTATGTAGCAGCAACAGGAGCAGCATGTCAAGTTGTTTGGATGAGAAGAGTGTTGATAGATTTACAACAGAAACAAGAGGAAGCTACACATATTTTTTGTGACAACAACTCAGCCATAGCGTTGTCCAAAAATCATGTTTTTCATAAGAGGAGCAAGCATATTGATACGAGGTATCATTTCATCAGGGAGCTGGTAAACAACAAGGAAATTCATCTTGAATTTTGTAGATCCGAAGATCAGTTTGCAGACATTTTTACAAAGGCTTTAGCAAAAGAAGTTTTCGAATATTTGAGAGGTTGTTTGGGAGTATGTGATCCTGCACATGGAAGATCTGAAAAAGCAAACACAACTCTAGAAGAGTGAAAGCTACAGTTTGAAATTAAGGGGGAGTGTTGGAAATATGCATGTGATGCATATTTAATTCCAACCGTAGCTTTTTTAGGAAAGCTAATTTTAGATTTAGTCTTGTTTTAGTTTGCTTTAGCTAAGTTAGCTTTATCTTATTTTTATCATTAGATTTAATTCAAATAAATCTATTTTAAATCATGCATAGCATGCAATTGTTTTAAAGCATGAGTTTAGATTTGGAATGCTCAGTTGAAGAGCTGTTATTGGGTGAGTTATTCTATTTAAATAACAGCAATTGTAATTGCTTTGTATGCACACACAAAGGTGTGAAATCTGCGCAAGCAAGGAAGGATGTGCATTGAAAGCACACAGCTGCACGCACCACTTGATTGTAAGTGCTGAAGCTCTGAGTATGATGAAGATTTTATTA
The DNA here is from genome assembly GCA_018340775.1 of Taxus wallichiana var. yunnanensis. Classification (NCBI taxonomy): domain Eukaryota; kingdom Viridiplantae; phylum Streptophyta; class Pinopsida; order Cupressales; family Taxaceae; genus Taxus; species Taxus wallichiana. The sequence continues at coordinate 140,614,934 of CM031237.1, forward strand.
ATGGAGATTATGCACAAAGCAAGTGCTGTTGGTTCGAATATTCATCTGTTTATGCAAGTTATATAAGTATTCTGTTTATTTATTTTATGTTGTTTGTTGTATAAGACTGCAGATTTTCTATAGAATTCACTGAAACATTTGTTGTTTCTGATTTTCCATGGAGTTAATATCATTGCAACAACAACTTACTCTCAAGTCTCTAGTTGCAGGCATTTTCATTCTTATACTTTTTTGTTATTGTGAAGAAGAAGAATAATAATAAATTAGCATTAGCACGAGTCCTCCTGGATGGCCCATCATTGGAAACCTTCATCAGCTCGGGGACAAGCCCCATCAGTCTCTCTTCCACCTTGCCCAAAAATATGGCCCTCTCATGACTCTCAAATTGGGCATGAAGACAGTCCTAGTTGTCTCATCTCCATCCATGGCAAATGAAGTTCTGAAAATCAAAGACCAGAGCTTCTCAAGAAGAATCAACATAGCTATAAAGACATTTACATACCAAGGATCGAGCACGGTATTGAGCCCCATGGCCCAATTTGGCGCCTAATTGAAAAATCTGCAACACGAGAGATATTCAAAGTGCTAAAAGGATGGATGCCATGCAGCATTTCGAGAAGAGAGGAGGTGTCTAGGACTATTGAGACCATATTCGAGGACTACAAAGAGGGGAAGAGTGTAACTATTTGTGAAAAAGCTTTTAGGATTTCCCTTAACCTTATCGGTAAGATGGTTTGCAACAAACAAATATTTGAGCGTAGGCTCTCGCACAAGCTGCAGAGTTTAGGGACATGGTGTTGGGCATCCTCAAGTCGATACCGCTTCCAAATATATCGACAATTTTCCTTTTCTCGGAGAGGTTTGATCTTGGGGCTGAATAGAAAAAATAAGAGATTTGCCCAGCGTTTTGATAACTTGTTTGATAGAATTATTAACAAGCGATTGACATAGAGGGTTCATGTACATGTCTGCAATGGCAATGGCAATGGCAATGAAGAGATGTATTTTCTGGATGTGAGGTTGGATTTGGCCAAAGATTCACAACTTACTCTGGAGAACATCAAGGAACGCTCCTCGTAAGCTATATTCCTTACAATTAATTTGAAATCGTGGAAAATCTAATATTGGTCTCAATCGCTGCTCACAGTTTGTATTCATTCTCCCATGAAGTATTTGATTAATGTATCAATCATGGTAAACTTTGTATAGAGCGTTTTATTCATTGGAACCATAATTTAAAACTCGGGAGGGGGAGTCTTTTTTTTTATTATTACGAGGAATTATTACATTTTACATTATTAACTTCAAGTCTCTCGGTTTAGGTTCCATATCATTTGGTACATAGTTAGGGATGTTGGTTGGATTACTCCGATAACCTGGAGGGATTCCAATTGGATTACCCCGAGTCCTCACGCTCGGACATGTGAAGAAGGGTTTGAACCTTGGAACTCCGCTTAGTAAATGATTATCATATTTTCTATATATAGTTTATTATATTTTTCTATGGACAGCTTTTTTTTCCATTTTCATGTCAACCATTTAATACTCAAGTACAAAAATTGCTAACATGATGTTGACAAAGTGTGGTAGTTAAAATAAAAACACACCGAAAACGTACATAACATGTGATTGTGGATTACGGGAGAGGACCCGGTTGTGGTGCAGGGTCCATTAGTGGAGATAGTAGGTGAAAAGACATTCACCTTTTTAATAACATATTTTGAATGATATGTGAAGTTAATACAACCCAACTGTTTTCTATTGTATCATTATTAATTAAACATGGAAGCATGAAATGTTGAATAAGACAGTTTTTAAATTGGTCAATATTCTCTTATTCATTGATAGAACTAAAAATATATATTAATTTATATACAAGTGTACAAAAACCAAGTCTATACAGTCAACTATTCATTAAGTAATATTTTCATTGTATGTACATCATATCTATTACAGTCACTTCAACAAGTCATTTCTCAAGACTTTCCAAACCAGATCTCAAATATAATGCACTAGATTTGATGTAAGAGTCTTCAATCCCAAGTAAACACCTGCATAACAATAAATGAAATTATGGTCAGTCTCACCTTTCACAGTGTTTAAAAACTCAGTACCATATGAACAATAAATTGTGTAACCAGCTGCATAAAATAATAAAAATGACCAACTAAAATATTATCCATTGGATTAAATCCCAATAAATCTCAGCCATTTGATTGAACTATCATAGTGAATCCATGTCAACTAACATCAACCAATCAGAATTTAGGATGATAGAATAAAAGCTGGAGGATGGATTACAATTCCATTTGTTCATGCAGTTTTCATCTCTCAAAGTTGAAGAAGTGAGGAGCAGTGCAGTTCAGGTAAGACACTTATGAATTACAAACTATTTCATAATTCAAGCCCTCTATTTATTTTTTCAGTGTTTGCATATTGCAGCAGAGTTGTATTGACTGGTTTTAAAGCAAATAGTTCACAAGCTATAAACCTGTTAGCCATTTTTTGCAAAAGGCATGTTAAATATGATGTTTATAACCAACTAGGACAAGTGCAAAGGTCCAACTATGAGCGTTTTTGTTGCAATTGATACTCTGTTCTGCCATGCACTACCAAAAACTACAGACTGAAATTTTGAGAAATTGGGATAAAACATATATTTGAAGGTGGCAGTGAGGTGGCGGTGCAATGTTGGAGGTCAAGAATTTGGTGCTGCATCCATTGGTGGTGTTTTTACTCTATAAATTTTCCCTTCCATATTTCTAACGATTGGTAACAGCTTAGCTTTAAACTCTATAAATTTTCCCTTCCAAAAGATACAGACTGAAATTTTGAGAAATTGGGATAAAACATATATTTGAAGGTGGCAGTGAGGTGGCGGTGCAATGTTGGAGGTCAAGAATTTGGTGCTGCATCCATTGGTGGTGTTTTTACTCTATAAATTTTCCCTTCCATATTTCTAACGATTGGTAACAGCTTAGCTTTAAACTCTATAAATTTTCCCTTCCATAAATTTATATATGTGAAGGCTTCAGAAATTGGGATAAAACATATATTTCTTCCCTCTTACAAATTGTGAGGAGTTGTATGGCTACAATAATGCTGGTAAAACCATTATGGATGAAGGAAATATTCAACTGGACAGTGATACATTTAACTGGCAAGTAACAAGTGCAGTATATTTCGTATAAAGCTAATAGTAAAGAACCTTTGCTTTTTGAGAACTCTTAATAAATGTATATGCCATGACAGTGCGTGCAAACAGCAAATACACTTCTTTGGGAACATATATTCTTCTTCTCTAGTGTATAGTCATCACTGCTATATAGGCATAAGTTTAATTGTATACATAAAAAGATGGAAAGTATTCTAATTACATGTGCAAAATTTATATTGAAAACATAACTTTAAATACAACACTACTGGAATATACAACTCTGTCGGAATATGACCACAACAGCGTTCTATAGTCCAGCAGTGTTGTATATTGCATTTCTGAATTCACTGTATTGTTCATTTTTTCCAGATATCTCATTCTCCAGTTGAAAAGTATTTTTTCCAATCATCACTGTGATATTAGCATAAGTTTTATTGTATACATAGAAATTTGGAAAGTATTATGATCATATGTGAAAATTTTATATTGAAAACATAACTTTAAAAACTACATAGGAAGAGTCCGACGAATACAGTAGTTTGTCAAGTTCTCGTTAGAAATATGGAAGGAAAATTTTAAATTCTATCAATGAATAAGATAATATTGACCAATTTAAAAACTGTCTCCATTATTGGACCCTGCACCACAACCGGTGCTTATCCCCTAGCAATGCTCACCCACCAGCCGTTAATGTTTTCATTATAAATATATGCCTTCCATATTTCTAACGACAACTTAGCTTTAACAACTAGGGGAGAGGACCCGGTTGTGGTGCACCATATCTTTACACAGTCACCGCGCCACGTCACTGCCAGCTGGGTGAGTAAAAACACTATAATTGCAGGTTTCAAAAGAACTGGTATTTGGCTAAGTTGTTACCAATCCTCTCGACAAATCCTTTTCAAAAAAATCTAATGTGACTTGATGGAACCAATCCTTTGCTGAATTGTCGTTAGAAATATGGAAGGGAAAATTTATAGAGTTTAAAGCTAAGTTGTTACCAATCGTTAGAAATATGGAAGGGAAAATTTATAGAGTAAAAACACCACCAATGGATGCAGCACCAAATTCTTGACCTCCAACATTGCACCGCCACCTCACTGCCACCTCAGCGCCACGTGGACGATCCGCGTTTGTGGAGATGTCAAAAAAGTTGGTTTTTTTGCATGGGACCAAGTGTTGTCCACTCGCCGCGGCAGTTGTTGTCCGGGCTACCGCCATGCATTGAATGCTCACCCACCAGCCGTTAATGTTTTCATTATAAATTTTCCCTTCCATATTTCTAACGAACAATATAGTGAATTCTGAAATGCAATATACAACATTGTTGAACTATACAACATTGTCATAATGAAAACTACAAGTGGAGAAATTCCTAAAAATTAAACAAAATCATTCATATTCTAGCATATTCCAGCATTCATTTTTGGTATATTTATAGTTTCTTTTCCAACAATCATCTTTCATGCTGTGAATCAGGTATTTCATTTACACCATGAGAAAAGGTGCTATTGCTAGAAGATCAAGGAGGCCAAAAGTGAGAGGTGTACAATTATCGCATAATTTAAGTGATGAAGAGGATAATTCAAGCACCAACTGGTAATGAACCAGAATGTAGAAACCCACCCATTGTCTTAGTTCAAAGAACATCTGCAACAAAGAAGCTTAGTGTCATCCGAGGTTGGACAAAAGAAGATATGGAAAAGGCGATAGATGATGTTGAGTTTAATGGGTTCTTAGTTAGAGCAGCAGCAAAGAAGTATTCCATTCCACCCACATCATTACACTATTGGCTAAATGGTCTCACCCACACAAAGAGGAGGGGTCCTCCAACAGTTCTAACTGAAGAAGAAGAAGAGGAAATTGTTGAATGGTGCAAAGAAATGGCTGATATGGGTCATGGCTTGGAGTTAATGCAGCTAAAGGCAAATGTTGCTCAGATTTGTGAAACAAGACAAAACCCCTTCAGAGATGGGTTTCCTGGTAAATCATGGTGGGCTGGATTCAGAAAATGTCATCCAGACCTTGCAATCCGAACCACTGAGGGACTTGACAGGGATAGAGCTTTAAACTTGCGCCCTACAATAGTAACCAAATTTTATGATAATTTGGCCAAAAGCTATGGAACCTATTCATACGGCGCTCATAAAATCTGGAATTGTGATGAGACTGGTTTGCAGGCTGGAAGAAATTGTGGAGTTCGTGTAATTGCAAAGAGGGGCAGTCGTAATGTCCCAAAGGTAATACCAAAGAGCAGGGAGTGGATCACTATATTGTGTTGTGTCAATGCAGCAGGTATGTCAATCCCAGGATTTTATTTGTTCAAGGGAAAGAGAATGATAAAGAATTACATTAAAAATTGTGAACCTGGAGCATGTATGGCTGCACATCCAAATGCATGGATGACAAAGGAATTGTTTTTAAATTGGCTATGTCATTTTGCACGTTCAGTACCAGGCGGTGTTTCTCCAAATAATAGACACCTATTGATATTTGATGGCCATGGCAGCCATGTAGCATTACAAACTGTGGAGGAGGCAAACAAATTGGGCATTGATTTGATAACACTACCAGCACATACTAGTCATAAGTTACAACCTCTTGACGTGAGTGTGTTCAGCCCTTTCAAGACATATTTTAGAGCTGAGAGGTCCAAATGGATGGCAGAGAACAAATGTGCAGATGTGAAAAGGAGTGACATTGCTGAGCTTGCAAGTAGAGCCTTAAAAAAGGCACAGACACCATCTAACATAATTGCAGGTTTCAAAAGAACTGGTATTTGGCCATTGAATTATGATGCTCTCCTAAATGACATGGCATGCAGCCAGGCATTTGACATGCAAGGTGAGGAAGTTGTTGATGCTGTCACAAACATTTTGAGCCTATCTCAACGAATAAATCCTGAATTAAATGACAGTGAAGAGGTGGTACCTGAAACTCAATTCATGCAAAATGTTGACTCTAGAGATGATATGGAAGCAGCTGCAACACATGGAGTGGAGCTAAACGGTGCTCTTGGAAACCCAAGTAACATCATCAACAATAAGGAGGGGTCTTCAGATTTTGTAAGTAACAATGATTTGTCCTTGCCAAGTCAAGTTAACCCGCCACAATGGTTAGAGGATGCCATGAAAAACTTGGGTTACAAGCTACCATCCAGCACAGAAGATCAAAGCTTAAATCTACCTTCCTTTCCTGAAGGACTAGAACAAGAAGCAATAATTCATTACTATGCAGATGTTGGAGATGAGGATGAACAAGATGAAGTCGAATTTCAAGAGGATGCTCAAGAAAATGAAATTAACTTAGAAGTTATGCAACATGAACCTCAACACCCTGAAGAGACTGAAAACCAAGATGGACGTGGTACGTTACTTTCCCATTTTCTACGACTTCCAAGGGAGATCATAAACAAATCAGATGGTTCTATTAGACTGAGTAGGCATTCACAGATTTTGACTGCACCTGAGTACATGGAGCTATTGGTTGATGCGGAAAGAAAAAAGGAGGAACAAGCAAAACTAAAGTTAAGGAAAAAATAATTGGCACAAGAAAAAAAGGTTGCTAGACTTGCAACAAAAGAAAAAAGATTGTAGGAGAAGCTTGAAAGAGAAAGGGAGAAGCAGGCTAAGGAGCAACAAAAAGAGATTGAGAAGGCACACAAGCAACAAAGGAAAGAGCAAGAGAAGAGGGAGAGGGAACTTGCAAATCAATTAAGGGAATACGAAAAGAGGATGCGTGTAAGTTCTGCAACTGATCATGAAAATCGAAGGATTTTTCAAGATATGTTAAATATTCAAATTCCAGGTTATGCTCAAATTGGAACACCTCCATCACTTATGAATAAATCTTGTACAGTTCCATCTTGGTATGTATCACCTCATTTACTTTGTACAAGTTCAAGCAGTCCTAGTAGTTCATTTGCAATGCCACCATGGATGCAAGCTTCAGCAGGGCAACCAACTCCTCTGTCAACAATAGGTGCAAATCCCTTTTCAAGCGGACAACCAAATCCTTTTTCAGCAGGGGGACCAGATCCTTTATCAGTTGGGCAACCAAATGCTCTGTCAAAAGGGATTCTAAATCCCTTTTCAGTTGGCCAATCGAACACTGTATCGGCAGGAAAAGAAAATCCAAAAGCAGTATAGAAAGAGGGCAATATTACTTATACTAACTAAGATATTGAACATGTGCCCGCAAACAATGCTTATTACCCCATATGATGATGGTAGTAATTTTGTTGGTGATACAATTTTGCTAGATGTATTCACCGAAGCCTTCCTATGTAGTCTCTAAAGTTATATAGTGCAATATAAATTTTGCGTATGTAATCAGAATACTTTCCAGCCATCCATGTATACAATTAAACTTATGTTAATATATCAGTATGATGATGCTCTATATTTTACACCCTATTTGGCGGTGTAATCAGAATACTCATATTAATTTTGCGTATGTAATCAGAATACTTTCCAGGCGTCCATGTATACAATTGAACTTATGTTAATATATCAATATGATGACGCTCTTTATTTTACACCCTATTTGGCGGTGTAATCAGAATACTCATATTAATTTTGCGTATGTAATCAGAATACTTTCCATCGTTCTATGTATACAATTAAACTTATGTTAATATATCAGTATGATTATGCTCACTATTTTAATAGTGCAGTGTTTTAAAACATTAAGGATCATTTCCTGAGTGAGAACCCTCTCATCTCTGCCTTTTCTTCTCATCTTCTTAGCAGGCCGAGCCAATGCCGAGGATGAAGTCAGTCAGGAGTGGAGAAAATGCACGCACCCACCGGTCTGCAAGATCCCACGAAATGGTCGCTCGAGCTCTGAAACCGAACACGCGAAAAACCAGACTGAACGAGCTCCCTCTCCATTTCCCATGAAATGCCATGGCCCGATTTGGCGGTGACTATCTCCATAAACCTACCCGCGCACATTAACGGCTGGTGGGTGAGCATTCAATGCATGGCGGTAGCCAGGACAACAACTGGCGTGGCGAATGGCGTGGTGTTTTTACTCGACCAGGTGGCAGTGACGTGGTGCAATGACTGTGCAAAGATAGGGTGCACTACAACCGGTGCAATGCGTTACAGCAATGCAGCCCTTGGGAGCAACATGTATATATGAACCATGGAAGACACTTCAAACATTTAGACTCAAGATCGAGAGAACGCTAATACAGAAGCGAGCAATTACAACAGAAAACAATGTAAATGGCAGTAACAGAGAGTGGTAATGCCTATAATTAGACCTAGAAATTGCTTAAAGGGGTAAGTAGACCTGTAAATCTGTCTATAATTAGACCTAGAAATTGCTTAAAGGGGTACTTGGGTATTAGAAAATAGATTACTTTAAGTCCAATGATGAGGTAATGCTGCTAAGTTTTTTAGAAAACAATTGGGTACTGATACAAAAAGAAAACAATTGGATACACTAAGAGGTGAAGCAGAAATTACTAGATATCTTCATTAAAGTTCCTCTTGTTTCTATATAAACACTAAAAAAATTGGGTACTGATATGTTTCTAACTTGCACTAAACAAGATACTGTTTATTCAGTTCCTCTTGTTTCAAAAATACAAACACTAAAAAAACAATTTCTAGATATCTTCATTGAAGTTGTAGTAAAAGTTCATTTTGCTGAAACTCTGAGATGAAGGAAATTTGGAAGCCGAATGTGTGTAATGCAAATCAGATGTAGTAAAAGTTTATTCAGTTCCTTTCCCCACTCAAGCATGCAAATCACGTAGCCTAACAATCTCCCACATGCATTCAGATCCCAAAACATATAATTTTTGCCACCTAAAACATATAATTTTTGCTACCCAAAACAGAAAACAAATTACATTTGTTGCTGCAAACACTGAAAATAAACACTATAAAATTCCATAGAAAGAAAGACATTTGTTAAGTCCAATGATGAGGTAATGCTGCTAAGTACTTTAATGTTGATATGTGAAGTTAATACAACCCAACCGTTTTCTATTGTATCATTATTAATTAAACATGGAAGCATGAAATGTTGAATAAGACAGTTTTTAAATTGATCAATATTCTCTTATTCATTGATAGAACTAAAAATATATATTAATTTATATACAAGTGTACAAAAACCAAGTCTATACAGTCAACTATTCATTAAGTAATATTTTCATTGTATGCACATCATATCTATTACAATCACTTCAACAAGTCATTTCTCAAGACTTTCCAAAAAAATTACTACCATCATCATATGGGGTAATAAGCATTGTTTACGGGCACATGTTCAATATCTTAGTTAGTATTGGGTACTGATACAAAAAGAAAACAATTGGATACACTAAGAGGTGAAGCAGAAATTACTATTGCACTATATAACTTTAGAGACTACATAGGAAGACTTCGGTGAATACATCTAGCAAAATTGTATCACCAACAAAATTACTACCAACAAAATTACTACCATCATCATATGGGGTAATAAGCATTGTTTGCGGGCACATGTTCAATATCTTAGTTAGTATTGGGTACTGATACAGAAAGACAACAATTGGATACACTAAGAGGTGAAGCAGAAATTACTATTGCACTATATAACTTTAGAGACTACATAGGAAGACTTCGGTGAATACATCTAGCAAAATTGTATCAGCAACAAAATTACTACCATCATCATATGGGGTAATAAGCATTGTTTGCGGGCACATGTGAAATAAATATGTATTCTTTTTTACAATGAAATGCCAGAGTAATTTGTTTATCCCTGCAATATACTGAAACATGGGCATCGTAAGGAAAAAATAAGCAACAAAGGACATGATAGCAGATAAATCATCAGAAAACAATGAATATGAAACATCTAGCAACAAGGCCTCCAGACTCTAAGAGCGTAAGAAGGAGAAAAGGTATCCTGACGCCTATTTTCACAACAACAGGTATAATATCCTTTAAGATTGAGAGATCACATTTTGAAAATAAAATAAATCTCAACTAATTCATCACTTGAAGAAGAGATATCTACATAAATTGTTAATTTATTGTTAATTTCTAAATTGTGAGAGATAATAACATAACTCATTTGTATCCCGAAAACAAGAAACACTCGAAAACAACATTTATACCGACTTAAGTCATCGTAAATTTCTAAATTATGAAAGATAACCCTATAACTCAATTGTATCCCAAAAACAAGGAGAAACAACGCTTACACCAACGTAAATCATTGCGACTTGAGAGTTTCTAAATTGTGAGAGATAACCGTAACCGTGTAACTCAATTGTATCCCGAAAATCCCAACGTTTAAAAATAGCAAAACATAAGTCGAAGATCAAAACTTAAAACAATTTTTAGCACGCCCGAGAAAAGCAGCTATTTGCTCTTTTCCCCACGAATGAATGACTTTAATCTGCATTCGTTAAGAGACCTCGGCAGCGTGGATACCATCCAGGCTGTGCAACGAAAATAACTACACATGAATGTGCTGTGTACATCATCATTATCAACGATCGACGGCGTTAGCGTTCCGTGGTTTGCGAAATTCGATCACTGTTTAACGTCACCACCCACACAAGGCCAAAAAGCACCAGAAGAAGAACAAAAAAAAGCCGAAAAAGAAAGACATTTTGGAGGAGCAAGAAAACTCTGGACCAACCAATGCAAAACACTGTCCTTAAATTTTAAGTAAAGGCATTTTAAGTAACAAAACACAGTACAATCATGTCAAAAGAAGTTACAAGAACAAATAATCCAAAGCCATATCATAACAGCACAGCAAAATCGTAAAACTTCTGCAGGTAGTAAAGCAAAATTGTAAAACTTCTAAACACAACTATACCCACAAATTAATGCTTTCGATAAATACAGAGTTGGCTCATAAACAAGACAAATACACCAACGATTTTAAGCTTGGAAGAAATAAAATAAGACGGGTAACAAAACAAATTTCTTTTGCTGAATGGCAAACAACAAACTTTCCATAGTAGTACAGTGTTTAAAAACACTAAGGATCATCGCCTGAGTGAGAACCCTCTCACCTCTGCCTTTTCTTCTCATCTTCTTAGCAGGCCGAGCCAATGCCGAGGACGAAGTCGGTCAGGAGTGGAGAAAACGCACGCACCCACCGGTCTGCAAGATACCACGAAATGGTCGCTCGAGCTCTGCAACAGAACACGCGAAAAACCAGACTGAACGAGCTCCCTCTCCATTTCCCACGAAATGCCATGGCCCGATTTGGCGGTGACCATCTCCATAAACCTACCCGCGCACATTAACGGCTGGTGGGTGAGCATTCAATGCATGGCGGTAGCCCGGACAACAACTGGCGCGGCGAGTGGACAACACTTGGTCCCATGCAATTAAACCAACTTTTTCGATATCTTCACTAACGCGGATCGTCCACGTGGCGCTGAGGTGGCAGTGAGGTGGCGGTGCAATGCTGGAGGTCAAGAATTTGGTCCTGCATCCATTGGTGGTGTTTTTACTCGTCCAGGTGGCAGTGACGTGGCGCGGTGACTGTGCAAAGATAGGGTGCACCACATATGGGTCCTCTCCCTATTACGCTGGTAAGATACAGTTTTCGATCTTCAAGTAGTCTTGATTAGGACTTGACTCTCCATCTGTAACCTGTTAGTGGCCCACTGGATTTTATCATTGCAATCTCGTCTAAAATCATAGCTTTACAATTTTAGATGATTAGATTCACCTTAATTTGTTTATCTATATTAATTTTATTAAATTATATTTATAAAAACATATTTTTCCTTAAAACCACCACAATATAAATATTCCGAGTTACGAAATAAAATCTAAACACTTCGATAAAAACAATTGCTATTTCGCATTCAATCCGAAACGAACTCATCTCTGTGCTGTGGATATTTTTTTGCGTGTGTTTTTAAGTGAAGGTTTGTGTCTTAGCAAATCTAGTACGGGGCATTTTAAACTGCAGATGTTAATTGTGGACCTAAAAATAAGGTTCATTAAAAATAAATATGGTCCGTTAAACAAATGTTTTAATTGGGGAAATAAATATTAAATTATATTTATTACAATATTCTGTTTTTCTTTGTAAAACACAGTTTACAACTAGTAGACATCAGGGTTAGTTAAAAAAGTATATTTATTATAAAATTGTAATATTTTTAAAGATAAATTGGTTGAAATAGTGACCCAATAACTTGAATTTCTAAATCACTGGATATTTGCTGATCCTACTGGATTATAAAAAAAAAAAAAAATAATGGTGATAATAGCTATAACTACCGTAGTTATCAACCATAGAGGTAGACAATTTTGTTACTGAGCGTTTTCCCGTAGTGAGGATTGAAGGCATGGTTACCGAATACGGTGTAATGGGTTTGATTTCCGGTAATTTTGCAGTTTTATGTCCACAGTACCAAAAAAACTGAATATTTTAAACTTCAAAACATTACAAATAAAAAAAAAATCAACAAAATAACATGATTTAAAACATCTGTTTCTCTTATTTATGATTAATTTAAGGAATAACTTACATAAAATAGCGAGCAGTCTAAGAATTTAGATTTTCTGATAATTTTGTCGCAGTATTTATAAGAGTTTCGGTTAGCACCATAATTACGTACATTTCATTGTTCAAAATTATGGTATCTTATAAATTTCCAATTTACCGATTTTCTTTTTCATAATATTTTTAAGGAACAATTTGTTTTTCATATTTAAAATCCATACTTTCAGTACAAAAGTTGCTATATTGATTGATGGTAAGTAAACCTTCTGGGTCTGTAGCGGGCATATCATCAAGGATGAAGATTAGAAGCTCATGTTCGAAGAACTTTTGTCAACATTAAGACTTATTAGAAATTATATAATTTCTAAATTTCAGAACACCTGAGATAGTTGTTTATTAACTCTGCAACACTGGTTAACTCAACATTTCAATCTTACTTACCCATATCAACGACAGTAAGTATTACCTGTTTTTACTACTTAAACTTCTCCTTATCACATAGAATACACAGTTACTACTCTTGTTCTTCTATATAGGAAAGTGTATATGCAAACAGAGTGGCAATCCATGTTCTTCTATGTAGTTTTTTGGTTGCACATTTTAAAAATCATCCTGTTGATTGATACCAAATTTGATGGTATTTCCAACCTTTTTTTGGTTTTTTTTTCCCATGCTGTAGAATATATATTATCCCTAGGAAGAAACAGAGAATGAATTTTATTGAATAAATTTTTTATTTTGTGGATCTTCCATAAACCCATGAATTATTTGAATGGTTTCATCAGTCACAAAATTGCCAATCTGGATAACTATGTCCAAATTCTGGTTTTGGCAGGACATATTTGTTGCAGGGACAGACACAACTTCATCAACAATTGAATGGGCGATGGCAGAGCTGATAAGAAAACCAGCACTGACGAGAAAAGTCCAAGCAGAGCTGGATGAAGTTGTGGGGCTGGAGAGAAGAATGGAAGAAGCAGACATAGAAAATCTTCCATATTTCCGAGCAGTGGTGAAAGAAGTGTTCAGATTACACCCTGCAACCCCATTGAGCATTCCAAGAAAAGCAAATAAATTTTGTGAGGTTAGTGGGTATCTGGTTCCAGAGAATACGCAAGTGTTTGTGAACATATGGGCCATTGGAAGAGATCCTACTGCGTGGAAGGATCCTCTAAATTTTAATCCGGATAGGTTTCTGGAATGTAATATTGACTACAAAGGCCAAGATTTTGAATTGCTACCATTTGGAGCAGGAAGAAGGATCTGCATTGGGCTTCCCTTGGCACACAGACTGCTTCATTTGGTGGTGGGATCTTTTCTTCAAGCCTTCAACTGGTCCATCCCTTTGGACAATGGGGGTGATATTGACATGTCGGAGGCATTTGGTCTAACTCTGCAAAAAGCTGTACCACTGAGAGCTATTCCTTCCCCAAGACTGGCTATGGAGTTTTACAGTAAAAAATAGGAAAACTTATCAATGGACATGAGTAGACTACCCTATAAAATAGTAGTCTGCGTACATGTAGACTACTTACTGCATATGCATATCCCTTTCAAAAGACATTAGTCATATTTATCACTATCCACTTTTGTTATTGCCTCCCTATTACTCTAGTACACTTATTTACTTACACCCATATACCGGTGTAAAAAATAAATAAAAATATTTACTTTCTCTATTAGATGGTGTACACCATATATCAAGATTTCTCTCGACTCTTTCTTTGGATGAAATAGAGCTATAATAGCAATTGCACTTGAGGTGTACGAAAAGCAAGAAGGGATGCAAATGTCAAAATATTTCAAAGGCCTCGTCTCATCTCAAGCATACGAGTGTGATCAAGAAACCTTACATGTTGGGTTAAATTCTCATACTGCAACAAAAGAGGAACTGAGGATAACTTGAAGAAAGATCCATTACAAGATGAAATGAGGGTTCATTGTTACTCACAATGGATGTCCTCACTCGAGAAAATCTTTTAAATAAGATAGAAAGTAGGAGGACACATCCCACCAACTCAGAAAATAGAATTCTAAGTCTAACATGAAAATATAAGGATATCAACTAATAATAGTAGATGAGAAGGGATGATAACTGAAACAGAAAATGAGAAAGGGGGCATTCATGTCTAAGTTTAATGATTGTGTTGTTGTATGCTTGTATTTCCTATACATTTATGTGATAAGAAATTATTATAATTTCCTATTCAAAACTAAGAGACCAATCTTGATATTAAAGCTAAGAAATCCTACCCTAAAACAATGAAAACAACCTCAAAACTAAGATAATGAGATTCTCCCACCTGATGAGGGTAGCTTCAAAACTTAAACTCAACTATTTGTCTCATAAACCCACGCAAAATTGGAAAAAAATATTAAGATAAGTAATAACTACACAAAATCCACATCTCAACTCATTCAAATTTCCAAAGTCTACATGTTGGTGAGATGGAGTTTTGACAACTGGATGCCATTATGTACATAGTGCATGAGTATACCACATAAACCGATGACTATAGATTGCATTGAACAACTAAAATCCTAAATAGACAACCAATAAACCTTTCATAGCTAAAAAACAGAAATTTTAATTATCTTGATTATTTTTGGGGTTTGATATATTACATGCTTCCATTGGATATCAATTAAATTTGGATGAGTGAGTAAAGACATATGGCAACAAGGGTTGTACATATACCCCCAACTAATTGGATAAGATAAATTAAGAAAGAACGATGTCATCATCGTACATGAAATTACAAAAAAATGAATTACATTGGGCAAATAAGAAATGACATGTGTTGAAATTCTTTCAACATGGATATTGTCATCATGCACGGTGAGTAAAATACATTGGTGAAACAAAAACACCATGCATAAATAAAAACAAATGTGTGGTATATCTGGATAAAATAATTCATGGGGATCACCTATTTGACAAGTATAGAGTCTTGAGGTGGTTGAGATATGTTTATACCCTCTCAAAATAGCTATTATGGTTTTGATTTCCTGTGGGGTGATTGTCTACAAAAACCACAGATCATGCTCCTATACAATACATTCATAGCCAAAATAAGAATAGAAGATTATTGTCAGGACCAACAAGACTCTGCAGTCTAGTGATAATAAAATACGAGAAGAACAACAGAAGATCAAATGCAATAAAATTTATGTCATCCCATATGTAGAAAAAAGTAAAAAATTGTGATCACAATGAGTTTAAATTTTGTACAACTTTTGACCTACTAACTATCAAAGGCTCGCTAACACAGAAAAACATCTTATAATTAGATCTTCTAAAGATTGAAACCTTTAGTAATGTATTCCAGTCAATCTTGTAATATTTTTCTCCTTCCTTTTTATACTTTCTCCCGACATATATTTGCAGGCATAAAAGGAAATGGTCAAAGAGTAAATATGGAATTTGGAGGAAACACTTATTTCAGTAAATATGGAGATATTCCAGTGAATCTAGACTTCATATTACAAGTTTTGGAAGAAATATGTCACTATTTATGCGTTTATTGGGTTCCATTTTTTCTATACTAGATTTCATTATTACTATTATTGGATTTCATTAGTAGTAATATTGGATTCAAATATTGTCATTATTGGAATCACAAGAGTTTTGATTTTGCTATTATTGGATTCCAATATACTATTGGATTCCAATTTCCTTAGTATTGGATTCTAATGTTTCTATTGTTAGACTCCAATTTTGCTGTTTTTAGATATTCATGAATTTGTAGAAATCATGTTGGGAGTATGTAAGGTTAGCGTTAGTTAGCTACTAAAATGCATGAGCCTGTTGTATTAAAAAATTAAAACATTACAAATAATTCGTGCAAATGTAAGTTAAAAATGCGGGCCTTGCACTTTGAAAAGTCATGGCTCACACTTTCCTTGCACTTTGAAAGTGCATGCCTCGATGTAAGGTTAGTGGTCGCTAACTATTATAAGGCATGAGCCCCTTAGATTACAATTAAAACAAAAACTAACATTAAATTCATGAAAATGAAAGTTCAAATTGCGAGGCTCACACTTTAAAAGTGAGATACTCACACTTTCAGAGTGTGAGCCTCACAAGTATGATCCTATGACTTTCAAATTATGATGCTCACACTTTCAAAGTATGAGGCTAACACTTTCACAGTGTGAGACTCGCACTTTGAATGTAATGTGCATCCTTTAGATTGACATTTTCGTAACTTATAATATAATTACGTCTTCACCCCAAAATACACCTTATTTGTTATGTGGTATCATATTTTTGGTATTTTGTAAGAAAATATTATTTGAAGGATATCAACTTCAATCGTAATGTCCGGCATTAAAAAATCAAAATTACTTGAAGATTCTTGAAGACTCCACTTATAATCTTGGATTTTATGAATTAATCCACCTTCCCTCCTAAGAATTGCCATATACCTATAATGGAATAATCAATAATCCTTTTTGTTTAATATTATATTAGTGAAATTATTGAAGCAAAATATGGAACTAGTGCCAATTGGTCATTCAATTTTTTGGGCTAAAATTGAAAATTGCTAAAGATAGGTAGTAGAAGTAATTTTATTTTAGTTTGCTTACCTTAGCCATAGCATTGTAACGAATCAATTTTTTTTTTTCCTTTGAATTTACACGTCCTTAAGTTTATTACTGCTTTTTATTATAAATTATATCTCATATTTATCATTAAAAGCCGACAACATCATTGGGAGGTACGTATATCACAAATTCAATTTCTTTGAAAGAAAGTAGTATTTATGCTTGTAAATTGTTTTATTCCCCATATAAATAATGACTCACTTACTTCCATGAAGAAGAAAATGAACTAATCCTTAACACAATGCAAGTATAATGATTGTGAGAAACATAATCAAATGTCCTTGGAGATACATTGAACCAATATTGTATAGTTTATATCAATCAAAAGACACCTTGAGCCACAATTGTATTCTTCGTAAGACAATATGAAATACCACCACCTTTTTTCCAGTGTTCGACACTATGAACGAGCTACATTTGTTTCACACCCATCATTTTTGAATAGTGGTTTTCTTTGATTTGTTTTCTCAAGTACCCTTCTCGGTAGCCTAGACTTGTAGCCTTGTATAATTCGAGTATATCTTCATGGGTTGACTGAATGGATATCTAACTACTAGGACCTTACTATTCTTGAATGATTTTATTGGAATATCACCTTAAAAAATATGAAAATCCAAAGCAATGAACTATACTTACGAAATCCAAATTAGTGATGCATATTCTAGAGAATAGAGTAAAAACGTAAATCTTTTATAGGGGCAAAAAGAGGTATATATGTTGTTCCCTGTCTCTCCTTCCCTTCTTGACTAGATTGGTTACAAGATTGATTTGGCTACCCATTCCTAAGAACTCAAATTTTATATCATCATGCTATGAGTTATGTGATGATAGCTACAACTCAAAATAACACAACTCATGCGTCATACACTATCAAAGGAAAGTATTGCGAAAAGTAGGAGAACATGAATGTGGGATAAATGATACAATCACTAGATAAAATATTTATTTAAATACAAAAGTACCTAGAAAAATACATTCCCTTTGATTGGATTCCACTAACTGCACCACCAAGTAACTCATGACATACACCACCACAGAAAACAACAATAGTCATGTCAAAATCTCACTGAAATTGTTTTTAGTATACAGGACTACATACAAAACCAGATAACCTCTTTGTTGATTTTGCAGTATGATAGATCTTAAACTGCTAGAAATCACTTTTGGAAAAAAACATTGAAGGAAAAACCAAACATCAAGCTCAAACCCTAAATAAAGAACATCAAAACAAATATACAAGACATTACTTTTACAAAAAGGTTATTTTTTATAACAACCATCAGACTATACCACGAACAATTGTTTTTTTCATTAGCTAATATTAAGAATAGAAAATAAATATCTATTCAAGTAATAATGAATTTATACGACAATACAAACTACAATTGTAATAAAAACAAGATCTCATTCATGAAGAAATAAGCGAGAACATTCGGGATAGTTTCCAGTGATATTTGAGATTATTACCTCAACATTTTCAAAGGTCTAATGGTAAATTTTTTTACTTATATATGTGGTAGGGTGGATGCCATGGTTGCTAATGTTATGTCTCACCCTCTACTCTAACCACAAATTTGAAAACTCCTTAAAAAGGAAATGTTTATAGGAAAGAAAGGAAGAAAGGATGAGTCACGACCAAAGAAAGCATGGATTTTCCATTGGAAACAACACATAAATGGGTATGTAGAAAAAATAAGGTACATTTAGAACCCAGTACCCCTTCCCCTCACTCCCCATAGCCTTTTATTGCTTTAAATCTTTTTGTTTGTGACAAAATACGTTGAAAATTATAGCGGAGGTGATGGATTCCCAACCTCCTTTTGGTCCTCCTTTCACAAGGAAAAAGTGATAGCCATGGCCATGAACAACATTAGGGTGTTCGGTTTGGTGGTGCCATAGAATAACGTACCCCCAATGTATGAAACAAATTAAGGGAATTGGAAATACAAACTGTGAGGCTAGTAAATCCATTTCAGACAAGACATTGATTTTTTGAAAACATTTTATGCAACCTTTTTATATTTTTGATATCATAATTAATAACCACCTCTTGTGTAAAACATAAGCACATGGTAAACGAGTGAAATTTGAATATTTTAGTTTTGTTTAGGTACATAGTCAATGATTGATTTTTGAATATTTGAAACCTCACTTTAGGGTAACTATAAACAGGGATGGAATCGTTTAAATTATATTAATCTGAATCAACCAAATTACATATGTAAATAGGGTTAGAGAAATGTTCCCAATCCCCTGAACTGTATATGAAGAATCTTCACCCAATGAAACATGGTTTTTCGAAGGTGTGTTCCTCATTGAGGTAAACCAGTCTCTGTGGCCGGTCATGTGTCGAGTGGCTCCTGAATCAACATACCAAACATCACTACATGATGTGGATGGTTCACTTGATTGAGTAGTGTACAATAAGTCTTCATTATCTGAATGTTCTTCTTACTCAATAATATTTCCTTACTGATGGGGTCTTCTTTTCCAATTCCCCTTTTTATGCCCTTGATTGTAGTTAGAATGTCCCTTGTAATATTGTTTTTGTGGAGGTCCAAAGTTACTGGATGAACCTTTCTTGTAAGTATTATACCAACAATCTTTTAAGTCATGTCCTCTTTTACAAATTGGACATTGTTTCTTCTATTGTTTTTCCCGTGATACTGATTCTGATGTTGGGAATTTTGATAGGAATTAGGTTTTACTTTACCTTTTCCTTTCCATTTTTGATGTGAAGAAAGTTCCTACTCCTCTTCATCATCCTTATTGTGCATGGCTTCCTCTTGTTGCAGTAGGTTTACTAGCTTGTCAAAACTAACTATCATATTTGACGCATTTCTTGTTTGAAAAAATGTGGTAAGAAGAGGGGAGTGCTCTCAAGACAATGTGAATGATAGCATCATCTATAAAAACTTCTCCTAGGGCTATAAGTGAATCCCTCAAATCTTCAAGTCTTCTTAAGAAAGCTTCAATTTTTTCATTCTTCTTGAACTTCAGTGTATGTAACTGAATCTGCAAATTTAATATGACATTCTTGTTTTTGGCCTCATATATTGTGCACAATTTATCCCACGCTTCTTTAGCTATTTTTACATCTCAAAGGTGGCATTGCACATCGTCAAACACTCCTAACAAGATGATGAGTTTGGCCTTATGATATGCTTTATCAAACCTGTCGTTGTTGTGTTGTATCAGTGGTTGATCTAGTCAGAGTACCATTCACAACAGTCCAAATCTCTTCAAACTCAAGTTGTGTCTTAATTTTAGTCTTCCATGCAGCATAGTTGTTTCCTCTGAGTAGTTGTGAATTAGGAAGAAAGAATTTGGGGCATTGGTGCCCATTTTGTAGAAATCACTGACAGGGTTTGGCTCCTATCACTCTAGGTATAAGGTCTCCCAATATATATACCATCAATCTGATATACCGAACCTCTCTATATACGCACCCTTCTGATATACGTAGAGGTACGTGGAAGAATCTTTCCCTTTCCATATACCACAGCGATACATGTAAGAGGCGTTAACATATGTGAAAAAATTCAATATGTGGTACCAAGATAGTACCTAAAGGGGTATGTGTGATTATCCTCAAAGAAATATCCTCATGCATGCGCGCAACTTTTCTATATACTTGGATAATTTCTCATTCCGGATTTATGTAGTGAAATCATTCACAAATGAATGGGACGGCTCATAGTGTGTGCACTGTGTCCTTATTAATCCCCGTCGATTTAAAGGGTCGATGCCTAGATGATGTTGTTATAGCTATATTAGGCATTAAGTGTAGTAGTAGTCATGACAACTTTACCCATAAGTGCTTCCCAGAGGCACTGTATATACCGAACACTGCGAATGAGATCTAGGATCTCGTGAGTGTTTCAGAACCAATTTTATACTATTTTTAATTACAACTATCAGCCATTTTCCGAGTAGTTATAATATTTTTGCTTGACTATGGCAACCTGGAAATTAATACAATATATTGAAGCATTCAATTAAATTCAAAAATGTAGAAGATATTCAATGACAGGATTTTTTTTTTTGTTTTGTGGGCCCTGGTGGCGTCCGGAGCCCAAAATGACCCACTACGCCAAAAAATTGCAAAAATATAGCTGAAAATACATTTTTGGATAGGCCTCCTTTTGCAAAAAAATTCCCGGAACGAAAAAAATGACTATTAGGAGAAAATAAAATATAAAATTTAACCATAAATTAGGTTTTTATCACTAAATTTTAGAGGGCTATTTAGTCAGTAACTATATCTGTTTAGAGGTGGTTTTTCCATGAAATATGCCTCCAGAGTTGGTGATTTCTCTGTTTTGGCCGCTAAATTTGAATTATTTAAAAAAACCAGTTGGGGTGGGGTTTGAACCCAAAACCTCCCACTTGTATGTCGATTCACTTATTTACTTAGGGTCTATGAGAACTTGTGATATGAAATGAACAAAGTTATATTTAAATAATGTGAAAAGTGACTCACCTTAGGAAAAAATGATGTGGCACATCTCCCACATGGCTTGCATGCATGGAGGAGTGCGAGATTTTTTCCTTTCTTTTAGGATCTGAAATTCCTTTCTCTTCTTGGCCATTGAAACCTTGTTTTCTTGTTTTGTTTGCCTTTCATACACGCCTTTGTATTATTTTTCTTCCACCGTGTTTAAGTTGCATGTATTTGCTTCTTATTTTTGTGTTTTTTTTATATCCACCATATTTTACTAACCTCCTTCGTTGTTTCAATTTAAATATTTCTTTTACTGATTTGATTTTCTTGTGCGGGACTTTGAAAAGATGACGGGGTCTTTTTGTGGTTCGTGAAAGATCTCCTTTCTTCCCTATTGATCTCGCAACCCGATATTTTAATCCTCTCTTTTTGGATTGATAACCACCGTGCTTGAATTGTTCACTATTTGTTTGTGTAGGTCATGTGCGTGGAGGATTTTGATTACTACTGAGTTCGTGGGAGCACGACATTGTTGTTTGCTTGGTGTGTGTAGGTCACTGCATGGGCTTGTATGGATGGTTGGGTCCAAATGGTAGCCAAAACACCTTATCTCAAAAGACGTTTAGACTTGGGTCACCCTTAATATCTTTTACAAAATGGCTCATGATGATGGTCTTTTAAATCTGCAACACATCCAATGTGAGAAGCTCGGTTATTGAGTTTGATATAACTTAGCCTTTCTAAATGGAAAACTCGGTAGCTCACTCTCCACAATGTAAAGCTCAATGGCAGGCTTGTCTAGATGCTTGGTCACGGTCAGGAGTCGATGGGGCTTAGTGAGCATGACTCACTGGATTTCATACAGGAGGTTGTGTGACTGCAGGGAGATGTGGGAAGCTACTGGAGGCGGCACATGATCTCCAAAGAATTAGATTTCTTCTCCATAATTGTTCTTCCTCTGGAACCTTCCTCCAACCTTGTCAGGAGATTCAATTCGCTCTGGTACCAAATGTAGATAGGGATGGAAGCCTATAAATTATATTAATCTGAATAAACCAAGTTACATATGTATGAGCTGCAATACTTATAGGTATTGTACAGTTGAATACAAAACAAGAAACTAAGTTGCACAGGTGCAACAATATTCCTAATTACATAAGCTTCCAATATTACATCCGGGAAGCACATAATTTTTATAAAAATCATAACAATTATACCCGTGAAGAAATAAAACAAATATGGTTAATAAAACCAAATAACAACAATATTTAATTAATGATATTAATTAAATAATTAATTATATAATGCATAATTAATTAACCTAATAGTAACATTATCAGGCAAACATCTAAAGTGAGAAAATATGTGGTGTTTAAATAATTGTTATACATTACACTTCCAACAAGTCAACCAAATCAGAGGGTTAATATTTTCAGTTCCTTTCCTCTGTCCACACAATCAACATACTTACTTAGCCAATTTGTATCTCCTCAAATTTAACTTAGTAATAGTGAGAAAACATGGCTTGGAAATTAGAAATTGGAAATGTAGTCCATGAAAGTTGGAAGCATCAAGTGTTGACTGGGAAGGGAAGTCCACGGAAGTTGGAAGCATCTTGTTCATATTTCCCATTCTCATATTTATCTACGTGGGTCACACACTAGGCCAACATCGCACGACATAGTACATTGGTGAAAAGGTGATCCATGACCAAATAAAGCATGGATTTTCCATTGGAAGCATCGTGCACAAAGGAATTTGCATAAAAAGGGTATATTTAAAACCTAAATGCCTTGCCCCCTTACTCCCCTACATCTTATTATTACTTTAAATCCTATGGTTTATGAGAAAATAAGTTTAAAATAATAAAGGAGGATACAGATTGAGGGAATCAGGAACAAATATAGCTACTTGTTTTACCAAGCCTTCTTCTGGAGCTCCTATCATAAGGACAAAGTGATACCCACGACCACAAATAACATTGGTGTGCTGAGTCTAGTGGTACAATTCCACAATGCACCCCCAGTCGTAGCGCACCCCTAACTCCTGAGATGCATTTAGGGAATTGGGAACAAATATTGCTAGGTGTTAGACCCAGCCACCTTTTGGTCCTCCTATCACAATGACAAAGTGATAGCAATGACCACGAACAACATTGGCATGTTAATTCTGGTGAAGATAATATGCTTAATTCCATGTCACAATTCACCCCCATAACCAATTTTACAGAAGATTACATAAAATTATTATTTGACACTAAAACATAATTGAAAGACCCAAAGGATTCTAATTTCACATGGCGGTTTGGGAATAACAACACTGGATTCATCTTAAACTCTATTGGAATTTAGAGTGGCAAAACAACAATGAAAAAATGATTGAGAATCAAGCTCCCTGGAATGACAGTGGAAAGAGGATTCCCTCATGGCTTGAAGTACTATTAAAGCATGACTATTTTTATCTCTCCGATAAAAGTATTTTAGGCAGTTTTGAGTCGTTCAACTTTTAATGAAATGTAGACAAGTAGTCGCCTCACCATTATGACCATAATCAATTCCAACCTAATATCTACTCATTAGGTAAATAGTTTCATATTCCAACACAATATTCTAAGCCTAACAACAACTAATCTCGATATTTATTTTATTGCGTTGATGCAACATAATGAAAATTTGCAATTAGTGACCACTAGGATAGTTATTACCTTGCGTAACATTAAATTTTTTATCAATAAATGATCGTTGTGTGGGAGCATAAAATATTATAAAATGCACTTACAGTGGACCCCACGTAAAACTCAAGAAATACCAACCATGACACCAATTTAATGTCGTGGATCACTAGATAAGTAAAGGAAATTAAAAGGAACATCTAAATGTTTGCTAATTTAGGGAAAAAATTAGTAGATGAACTAGATCAAGGCCGCATTGGCTAAGAGTGCTTTTGGGTAGGTATAATGTGATCTATATACAATAACTCTCACCTATATCAATGGTTTAAACAAGGACTTTGTAAATGACATAATTTATGCATGTTATTTGAATTTTATGTGTGTAAAGGTAACTAGAACAATATGTCTTCTAGATTCACTAGAATAATATGTTACTATTAAACAAACTTAAAGATTTTGAAAAGCCTTGGAAATTTATAGAAAATAATTTGGTTTGGAAATAACACTAACAAACACTATGGGTGTTGTGGGGAAGGATTGTGTCGCTCAAAATTTAATGAAACGAAGACAACTAGTCTCCTTACCATTACAACCACACTCATTCCACACACTTTTAATATGCAACTCCACATTACTTTTGACAATTTTTACACTTGTGCAAAAATGGGCAACTCAAAACTTTGTTACGATGGATAGCATTGGTGAAGTATACCTAAGCTAGGGGAGATCACATCAGATTATGTCATTACTGCTAATTTATTTAAAGTATTACATGAAATATACAACTATGTGTCTTGTTACAAAACGTAATAGATCACATAGTCTATTTCATGACCATCCTCAACAAAAGAACACAAGCCTTGAAGAACAGTTGTGTTGTCTTGATGAGGACATCTAATTCTGAGTAGGTGAAGTGTGAGTTTTGGAACAACAAACATACATACATATAAAAAAAATTAGAGTTCATTACTTGAATGTTACAAGTTCTATTCAATGATCTTTCCTTCATGATTAAGACATTCAATTATGTTCTTTGAGTTTTTAGTTCATTGTACAATCCATATAGAAATCGAAATGTAGAAAGAGATATACAACGCATTTATAGAATTCAATTCTTTATTAACAAGGAGAGTCAAATGTTTCCCACACAAGCCATGGGATGTAATTAAAAAGTAAAATACAACTACTAAAAAGAGAGATACACATGCATGAAAGAGAAAACAAAGGAGTACGAGTTAACCTATCATTGCCTTAAGGTTTTTGTTTTCGTTTAAAGCATCTTCATCTCCATCTTTTGTTTCTCCTCCATTTTCATTATAGAAGCCATTGACGTGAAAAGAAGAAAAGTTAACCATCGATTCTACGAGCTCTGGGATCAAATAATATTCCTACACTATCCTACTTCGTCCATATGAATCTTCCCTAAGCAAGAAATGTATTCTACTTGAAGGACAAATTGCATGCATGTTTTTTTTCAACAAGAACAAGAAAGTGAAAAGAAAGAAGAAAAACATGGACATAAGAGAGGCCAAAAAGCATAAATATTTCCTAACTATTTTCCTAAGTGTGAAGGTATAGGTTGCATCCAAAGAGAGAAATAAAAAAGTCATAAGTACATGTTAAGAAGAAGGAAGAGTGTAACTCAAAGTTTAGCAAACATTCTGCAACTGGAAGAAGTTAGAGCTCAAAAGAGAGAATGGAAGATAGAAGTACATTTTTAGTTTGCAAAGAAGAGGGAGAATCAGATTTCAAGAAGCTGAAGCTAAAAGTAAAAAATGGATTACAGCTGAAACATGATGAGAGAGAAGATTCTGGGAAATTTTTGACAGGGCTTCGCCATGTAAAATCAACTTTTAAAATTTTCCAACATGCCAGAAATACTACTATCAAGGAAATAAAAGCATCTAAGTAAAAGAAACAAGTTACAGTATTTCAACAAAGCATCTAAATCAAGGCTTATGCCTGAAAATGGTGTTACAGCAGGTGAAGAATTGTTTACAATTTCCAGAAAGCCACTTACAATATTACAAAGGACCATCTCAGAATTTGAAATAAAGGAATACAAAGAATGCAGGTTCAGACTTTCATTAAGGAAATCATCAAATTCAGAGTTTGTTTTGCAAACAAGTAAACAATATTTCATACTGTCAAGAACAATAAGGCAAGCATGTAGAACATCATTACCTACTCTAGGAAAAGATCAAACTTGGAGTAGAAAGGTTAAATTGTGCATCAGATCATCATCTTCAGAATACAAAGTAAATACCCATACAAATGGCTCTCATATCCAAGTCAAAGAGTTACGAGAAGATTCAAACAATACAGATATAGTTTTGAGCAAGGTAACACTTCATTTTCTTCAAAATAACTATATATTGTAGTCCCAAGATGATGGTAGAACTAGTTTCTGAGTTTGGAGGATTCACAAAGTACATGCAATGTAATAAGTAAAAGAAACTATCAAAGTGAAGCCACTGTTCCAGTTTACGAATGATAAGTAAAATAAAATTTCATCATTAGAACAAAGCTCCAGAATAGAGGTAAATACTCAGAGATTAAGAAAACTACTTTATGGATGATTCAAGAAATTAAAGTGAATATAAAACCATCTACAACCTGAATGAGCACCGAAATAATTTTGAGCTAAAAGAATGAAGCTTCAGAAATTAGAATAAGAGACAGAACTCACCAGTTAATATCGAGTTGTCAAGGGCTCAGAGAATCATCAAATTCAGAGCTACAAAAGTCATAATAACCCAGATCTAAAGTGTAACTATCTATTCAGAACAGGTATATCATTTCAGGCTCAGAGTAAAGGAGATGATTATAACTCAAGACTATAATCAAAGAAGCAACTCTCAGCCGAAGAACAAAGTATTTTTATTAATGAAGGCAGTCTCGGAATAACATTTCATATTAATACAACTTGAAGAGCTATGAAAAACAAAGATACAGATATTCAGAATAACCTCCAAGGAATGTATTAAGGAAACACGCAAACCAAAAAAAAATTTGCAGACCCATCAATGGGTATGAAGGTAAAAAATTAGAATAAGGAAATAAGTACTTACTGCTTAAATCAAATCTGAGAAACCCTTGAATGGTCATCAAGTTCAGCAGAAAAGAGCAACCCAACACGGGTTTCAACTCAAAATCATCAAGGAACCACGAAGACATGAAATATGCAAATAAATAGTGAATTATTAGTGTTTCAAGGTCAAAGTAACAAATGATAAGACAACTATCATGCTCAGAGGTTAAATACTTAACATCCTTGCATCAAGACAGATCCCGATCAATAGATCTGAAATGATGAAGAAATGCAAATATTTGAGTTGCATGATAGTACACTACCTCAAAATAATAAGTTTCGAGCTCAACTAATAATGTTCGGGGGTTACAAAATTTGCAGAGATCAAATAATAACATGGTATAAATCTCAAAGTGATCAACAATGGTGGTAACTTCAAAGAAAATTTCGAATAGAGCAGAAAAAGAAAGCAAATGCAACAAAATTTAGAAGGATGAAAGAAGTAGATATGGCCAAGCTTCATAAATTTATTTCTCATTGAACAATTATCTACTATTAAAAGAGCTTCAAACAAATTTATGTCTAGTTTCAATATCCGTTTTTCCAAAACTTGGGAGAGAATTCCACCAAGTTTTAAGCCTAAAGCTGATCATGCTTTCCTTTAATATCTTAGAGCGTTAAATAATTATATATCAACTATGATTCATCAATGGATGGAGAGAAACTCCCGAGGAAGCTTATGATATTGCTATCCGAGCTGAAAATAGCCCAATTCAAGATGGAAAATTGGTACCAAGGCCATCAATGGATTTTTGGCTGATTTAGCACCTATTCCTTAGCCTATTACAATCATAGAGCCCATTGTGGTAGCTCCATTAGATGATGTATTCAAATATTTATAGAGTATGGGAAATAAATTGACTTCAATTGAGAAAAAAATTGCATTACCTAGCAGACCCTACCAGGGTCCTTATCAACCCTACCAATAGAATCAACAAAACAGGAAGCCCTATCAACAGAATCAAAATTATAGGCATCCTTACCAGCAAAGGCAATTTGACCCAAAGGCTCCTACTTCCTCTAACACTTTAGTTCTGGTTAATATGTCTATAGAGGAGTGGTGCCAACCTTGCAATCAACCTCATTCAGCTACAACTTTCCCAAATTCTTTTTCGAATCAATCTTGTTGCGTAACCTCAATCTAAAACATTGTTTATGCCTCAAATGGAGGGTGAGCAGCAAGATACTCATGTCCGAAAACACATGAACAAAATTTTCATTACAGTCACTACTAGAGCTCAAGGGAGGGATACTGAAAATCAAAAGCAACAAAATAGGCCTATCCTACCTACTATCACTGATAAGACAACATCTACAGCTCCAAAGTCAACTAACAACACTTTTTTTCCTCAAAAATCAGCAAGTGTCCCATTTGATAAAAGTCATCAAAGACAGCTACAAACTGATCCAAGAATCTGTTTATACCTCAGATATCCAAGGCAATTGAAGCAAAATTAGTTTTTGCTAAGGCCTACTCTAAGAGAGTTGATTCTATCTCTAAGACAATTTCTTCTTTTAACATTGTTGATGTAATGAAAAAGCATAATCTTAACATCTCAATGTGGGATGCTCTAATTATTCCTGGATAACAAGATTTACTTTCTCATGAACTAGCTAAGTTGTAGATTTCTTCAAATACAAGAGAAAAGGAAGTTTTGAAGACATACATGGTCTTTGGAACATTTGAGTAAGACCGTATTAAAGAAGTTAAGTGGATGGTTCAGAAAATTTTGAATGCTCATGACATCAAGAAACCACTCTTGTTTTATTTATCACCGATTATTAGTGGAAATCTAGTTCATAATTGCATGGTGGATAGTGGTGCAAGTACCACGGTTATGCCAAAAGTGATTACGAAAAATTAGTCTTGTAGTATGATCCTACGAAAGGAGTGTCTTACTGACTTGATGAAACTACAACTAATACAGTTGGTATAATAAAAATTTAGAGGTAATGTTACATGCTTGCCCAAATGTTTCTATTCCGCAAGATGTTCTTTGTTGTGGATCTACCTCCATAGTTTGACTTGTGCTTATCTAGAGATTTCACAAAGTGAAAATAGGAGGTTATCTCTCTTTGGATTGGTCATTCTTATTTTTTACTACACGTTATGACACTAAGGTTACTATCAATTAAGAGCCATTTGCTAGATTCCATATTGAGCCTCATTCTACAAACACAGTAGCTAATTACTCATTTTTAGAGCAATCTAATTTTGATGATGTAGCTCAGGTTTCAGCATTAGATGATGTTTATAACATGTTTATGGATAAAAATATAGTTTAAGAACATGCCCATGATCCTTTTAAAGAAGTTGAAGAACATATTTTTGGTGTGTATTGTATGCATGAAGAAAATACACCACTTCCCTTGCTGTCTAAAACAGAAAATTCGGCAGAAGCGATTTGGAAGCTTCATTTTAATGGAGCTAAGAAAAAAAAAGGGCAAAGAGTAGGTTTGATGCTCACTTCCCCAACAAGTTAAAGGTATTTCTCAACTTTGAGTCTCCAATTTTCATGTACTTGCAATGTAGCTGAATATGAAGCATTAATTCATGGCTTGCTTTGGGCCAGAAAGAAAGGTATCAATACATTACAAATCTTTGGTGATTCTGAGTTAGTTATCAATCAAGTAAAAAACTTCAATGTTTGTAATAATCCACTAATGAAGTCTTATAGACATAGAGTTTCAGACTTAATGGAATATTCTAATGCTATTAATATTCAGTCTATTCCTAGAGCTGAAAATAAGCATGCAGATAGACTTGCAGTATTTGGTGCTAGTTTCAAAGTGTTGGAAAAGATGGAAAATAGTAAAATTCAGCCTCATATTAAGCTAATTTCTAGGTCTCCTATACCAGATAAAGAATCAAATTGGAAAGTTTTTCAAAGTGATGATCACATCTGCAGATTTTTGCAGCAGGAAGCTGAATTTTCTGCAGTAAACCAAGATAAGTTACACCATTTATATGATGATCAGATTGTTCAACTAAAGACACATAAATTACCTCATGGTCTTGTCACTTTGGAAGAAATCTTTAGTAATGATGATTAGTTAAGAAAAGATAAAACTAAGCTATCAACGCATGCTGATAACTATGAAGAGATTTCAATTGATGAAGGGAAAATTTTACTTCTCGGAAAGGTATGTTCCTCAGCTGAAAAACAATCATTTATTAATCTTTGTAGAGAATTTAAAGATGTTTTCACTTGGAGATACCAAGACCTGAAAGGGTTTGATCCCAATTTAGCACAACATACTATCGAATTACAACCAAATTCACAGTCAGAGTAGAAAAAAAGGCCTGTAAATCCCAGAATAGAACCTCTTATGAGGAAAGAGTTATCCAAGTTGATTGAATCAGGTATTATCTTTCCAGTTAAGCATTCAAGTTGGGTAGCCAATCTTGTTCCTGTAAGGAAGAAGAATGGAGAAATCATATTATGTGTGGATTTCAGAGATCTTAATAAAGCATCATTAAAAGATCATTACCCACTCCCGAATATGGATCAGATTTTGAGAATAGTCTCAGGTTCAAATAGACTATCTCTTCTAGATGGTTACAATGGATATAATCAGATTTTAGTCCGAGAAGAAGATAGGTATAAAACAACTTTTACCACCAAGTGGGGTACTTATGCTTACAAAAGAATGCCTTTTGGTCTTTCAAATGCCGGTGCAACGTTTCAACGTGCAATGGACATGGCTTTTCATAGCTTATTAAATAAATGCATCCTTGTTTATTTAGATGATGTGACTATATTTTCAAAAGATTCTGAAGAACATCTAATGCATTTAAGGTAGAATTTTCAACTATGCAGGTAGTTTGGAATATCTTTGAATCCCAAGAAGTTGATCTTTTCAGTACATCAAGGTAAATTACTTGGCCATATTGTTTCTAAGAAAGGTTTAGCAATTGATCCTTTTAGAATCGAAGCTATATCACAGCTATCATTTCCTCATCATAAGAAGGCATTACAGATTTTTCTTGGAAAAATCAACTTTGTTAGAAGATTTGTCCTAGATTTTGCAACATTAGTTAAACCACTCACAATTTTGTTAAAAAAAGAGAAAATGTTCTCTTGGACCAGCGAAGGGAGAGAAGGTTTTGAAGCAATCAAAACAACTATTTCTAAGGATCCTACTGTTGCAAATCCAAATTTTGATAAATATTTTACAATATATGCAATTGCAGGAGCTGAAACAATCTCAACTATTTTGACTCAGGTTAATGATGAGAATATTGAGCATCCAATTTCTTTCTTCGGATAGAGTTTGCATGATTATGAAACAAGGTACACATTTCTTGAAAACCAAGTACTTTCAGTAGTCAGAGGACTAAAAATTTCAAGCATATGTTTTCGAACAATAAAATCCATGCTCTTGTTTCTCATCTAAGTGTGAAAGCATTCTTACTAAATAAGTAGTTAAATGAGAAAAGAACAAACTTGATAACAAAGGTCATGGAGTATGATGTTGATATTCGGGTTGTTAAAACAATTCGAGGAAAAGGTTTATGTGAACATCTAATTGCTGATATGGAAAAGCGAAAAGTAACTTGCGGAACCCAAAGATTCAGAACAACATGCTGAAATTGGGTATCATCAATTAGAAATTATGGTCCAACTAGAAAATTAGAAACCCGAACTTACTCAAGAGATCCAAGAATCAAGGTGGACGACTAATTTGGTGAACTACTTATAGCATGGCGCCTATCCGAAGGTATGGATAAGAACAAACAAAGATATTTCATATTACAAGATATTCCTTAGCTTTTCATTAATGGTGTGTTGTTCAAAAAGGATACAAATGGGATCTTGCTGTGATGTGTTGATTATGAAACTTCAGAAAATATTATCAGAATTCTATGAAGGACTAGCATGAGGTCACTTCTCAGCATGTACTACAGCCTTAAAAATTATGAAAGCAGGTTACTATTGGCCTAGTATATTCAAAGACTATTTTGAATGGATTAGAAAGTGTAAGAAATGTGCTTTCTTTGTTGGAAAAGAACATCTTGCTTTGTTGCCTTTGTATCCTATTTCAGCTGATCAACCTTTTATGTAGTGGGGTCTTGATTTTATTGGCATGATAAACCCACCTTCATCACAAGGACATAAGTGGATCTTAACTGCTATATATTATTTTACACGATGGACTAAAGCAATATCCTTGAAAGATGCTAATGAAGCTTTGATACTATCCTTTTATGAAGGAATAGTTTGTAGATTTGGTGTTCCAACAACTATCATATCAGATAATGCTTTAGCATTCCTTGGTGCAAAGATAACAGATTGGGTTGTCAATCATGGAATATATCTAAGTTCTTCATCTAATTATTACCCACAAGGTAATGGATTAGCTAAAAGTACTAACAAGAATATGTTAAGAATCATCAGAAGAACACTCAAGGATAATCAAAGAGCTTGGCATTTGATGTTGAATTCCACACTTTGGGCTGACAGAGTGACTCCTAAAAGATCAGTTGGCAATTCACCATACAAACTTGTGTATGGACAATAAGCAAGGATTCTTATTTCCATTAAGTTACCCACATTAGATTTACTGCATCAAATGGAGCTACTTGAGAATGAACCATTGCAGGTCTATTATGTAGAGTTAATGGAATTACAAGAGCTAAGAGATCAAGCTCATTTACATATGGAAAAGAATCGAAACAAATCAAGAAGACTTTTGACAAGAAAGCCAAATTTAGAGACTTCAATGAAGGAGACATTGTATTGAAGTGGGATGCTAATCGCAAAGCGGAAGACACTCAAAGTTTGATACACTCTGGAGTGGTCCTTACATGATTTCAGCTTGCAAGGAACAAAATTCTTTTCACTTTCGAAGCTGAATGGAGAGGAACTTCCCATTCCTATGAATGGTATGTTTCTCAAACAACATATTGAAAATCTTACAAAGTGATTGTTAGAGTAGGATTTCCCTTCAATAAGTGCAGTTTCTACACATTGCTTCATATTTCAATTGAATAAGTGCATTCGTGCATGTGATCTAGTTTACTAGATCCTTTCCCAGTTTTAGTTTCATTTTGAAAAGGTTGGAATTTTAAGGAAAGGAAAATTTTTGTTGCATGTTTGGACTTCATGCCCAATGGACAAGAGCAAGGCACTGGTATATAAGCTAGCAGGCAGCTTTCCCGTAGGATTGCCAAAAATGTTGACAATTTTTGCACTTGTGCAAAAATGGGCAACTCGAAACTTTTTTACAATGGATAGCATTGGTGAAGTATACCTAAGCTAGGGGAGATCACATTAGATTATGTCATTACTGCTGATTTATTTAAAAGATTACATGAAATCTACAACTATGTGTGTTGTTACAAAACATAACAGATCACATAGTCTACAATTTCATGACCATCCTCAACAAAAGAACACAAGCCCCAAAGGATAGTTGTGTTGTCTTGATGAGGACATCTAATTGTAGAGTAGGTGAAGTGTAAGTGTTTTAATAACAAACATAAGTGCAGATCACGAGAAAATCGAGTTCATTCTTGAATGTTACAAGTTCTATTCAATAATCTTTCCTTCATGATTAAGACATTCAATTATTTTACTTGAGTTGTTTAGTTCATTATAAAATCCATACGAAAGTAGAAATGTAGAAAGAGATATAAAACTCATTTATAGAATTCAATGCTTTATTCACAAGGAAAGTCAAATGTTTCCCACACAAGTGTGGGATGTAAATACAAACTAAAATACAACTACTGAAAAGAAAGATACACATGCATGAAAGAGAAAGAAAATAAGTATGAGTGAACCCATCATTTCCTTGGGGTTTCTGTTCTTCATTTGAAGCATCTTCATCTCCATGTTTTGTTTCTCCTCCATCTTCATTATAGTTATACCGAAAAAGAAAAAAGTTAGCCATCGATTACTGAGCTCGGGATCAAATCATATTACTACATTATCCTACCTCGTGCATATGAATCTTCCCCTAAGCAGGAGATGTATTCTACTTGAAGGAAAAACTGCATGGATGCTTTTTTTCACTCAGCAAGAAGAAAGTGAAAAGAAAGAAGAAAAACATGATCATTAGAGAGGCCAAAAAGTGTAAATATTTCCTAACTATTTTCCTAAGTGTGTAGGTACAAGTTGCAGCCAAAGAGAGAAATAAACAAGTCATAAGTACATGCTAAGAAGAAGGAAGAGTGCAACTCAAAGTTCAACAAACATTCTGCAAATGGAAGAAGTTAGAGCTCAAAAGAGAGAATGGAAGATAGAAGTACATTTTTAGTTTGCAAAGAAGAGGGAGAATCAAATTTCAAGAAGCTGAAGCTAAAAGTAAAAAAGGCATTACAACTGAAACAAGATGAGAGAGAAGATTCTGGGAAAATTTTGATAGGGCTTCACCATGTAAAATAAACTTTTAAATTTTCCAAAGCATGCCAGAAATACTACTATCAAGGAAATAAAAGCATCTAAGTAAAAGAAACAAGTTACTGATATTTCAACAAAGCATCTAAATCAAGGCTTATGCCTGAAAATGGTGTTACAACAGGTGAAGAATTGTTTACAATTTCCAGAAAGCCACTTACAATATTACAAAGGACCATCTAAGAATTTGAAATAAAGAAATACAAAGAATGTAGGTTCAAAATTTCATTAAGGAAATCATCAAATTCAGAGTTTGTTTTGTAAAAAAGTAAACAATATTTCATACTGTCAAGAACAATAAGGCAAGCATGTAGAACATCATTACCTACTCCAGGAAAAGATCAAACTTGGAGTAGAAAGGTTAAATTGTGCATCAGATCATCATCTTCAGAATACAAAGTAAATACCCATACAAATGGCTCTCATATCCAAGTCAAAGAGTTGCGGAAGAGTCAAACAATATAGATATAGTTTCGAGCAAGATAACACTTTGTTTTCTTCAAAATAACTATATATTGCAGTCCCAAGA
Organism: Taxus wallichiana var. yunnanensis; assembly: GCA_018340775.1. Classification (NCBI taxonomy): domain Eukaryota; kingdom Viridiplantae; phylum Streptophyta; class Pinopsida; order Cupressales; family Taxaceae; genus Taxus; species Taxus wallichiana. The sequence continues at coordinate 140,650,323 of CM031237.1, forward strand.
TGATGGCAGAACTAGTTTATGAGTTTGGAGGATTCACAAAGTATAGGCAATGTAATAAGTAAAAGAAACTATCAAAGTGAATCCACTGTTCCAGTTCGAATGATAAGTAAAAGAAAATTTCATCATTAGAACAAAGCTCCAGAATAGAGGTAAATACTCAGAGATTAAGAAAACTACTTTATGGACGATTCAAGAAATTGAAGTGAATATAAAACCATCTATAACCTGAATGAGCACCTAAAATAATTTTGAGCTAAAATAATGAAGCTTTAGAAATCAGAATAAGAGACAGAACTCACCAATTAATATCGAGTTGTCAAGGGATCTGAGAATCATCAAATTTAGAGCTAAAAAATTCATAATAACCCAGATCTAAAGTGTAGTTCTATCTATTCAGAACAGTTATATCATTTCAGGCTCAGAGTAAAGGAGATGATTATAACTCAAGATTGTAATAAGAGAAGCAACTCTCAGCCAAAGAACAGAGCATTTTTTTCTTATTGAAGGTAGTCTTAGAATAGCATTTCATATTAATACAACTTGAAGAGCTATGAAAAGAAGAGATACAAGTATTCAGAATAGCCTCCAAGGAATGTATCAAGGAAACACACAAAGAAAAATTTTTATCGTAGACCCATTAATGGGTATGAAGGGAAAAAATTAGAATAAGGAAATAAGTACTTACTTCTTAAATCAAATCTGAGCAACCCTCGAATGGTCATAAACTTCAGAAGAAAAGAGCAACCTAACACGAGTTTCAACTCGAAATCATCAATGAACCACGAAGACACGAAATATGCAAAGAAATAGTAAATTATCAATGTTTCGAGGTCAAAGTAACAAATGACAAGACAACTATCATCCTCAGATGTCAAATAATTACCATCCTTACATCAGGACAAATGTTGATCAACAGATCCAAAATGACGAAGAAATGTAAATATTTGAGCCACATGATAGTACACTACCTCAAAATAATAAGTTTCAAGCTCAACTAATCATCTTTGGAGGTTACAAAATTCACAGAGATCAAAGAATAACATGGTACAGAGCTTGAAGTGATCAACCATGGTGGCCACTTCAAAGAAAATCTTGAACAGAGTAGAACAAGAAAGCAAATGCAATAGAGCTCAGAAGGCCGAAAGAAGCAGAAATGGCCTGAGCTTCAGAAAGAAAAATGGCATCCAAGAAAATTTTCCAAGGCTTCGCCACTCTCTACGAGTAAGCCAAAAATGATCAAAATGAAAGGGTTCGAGCGTTTTTACTCGTTCACCTCAAGTGAGTTAATAAAACCCTAACCGAGGGTCAAGCATCAATGATCAAGCTTCAGCCAAGTACACAGATCAAAGGCTGAGGATTATGCACAGAGATCAAAACAAGTAACCGTAGTTAGTCCCCACCGACCATTTTAAATGCAAAGCCTGAACCCTAATCACGGGTCAGAGATCGATGGCATCAAATTCAAAAGGTACAAAGATCAATGGCCCAGGAGCATCACCAACTTCCAAGTAAACCACCAGGGTTGTAAACAAACTCAACTCAAGTTACAAATGCCACCGAAAAAATGTATGAGGGGTGAGTCACCATGGGAAGGGGCCAGCCCATGTGTCCACATTTTAAATCATTGTAAAATACTTTCAAATTCTAAACTATAGTCCATCCAAAACAAACAAAGCCAACCAAATTATGCCACAATGATCACCGAAAAGGTGAGATATCAACTATAGTCCATTTAATCATGCAAAGCTGACTATTCAATTGCCATATAATATTAATCAAAGGGGGCTAAATGATCAAGTATTGATTATTTTCAAACTTATTTTCAAACCATGGTCTAAGAGAGCCATGTGTGTTATCAAAGGTGGTCCCCTCATCCTACGTCAAGAACCATGGTATATGCTAAGTCTACAAGGTGGAAAAACTAAGTATAATGCAAAAGTGGTCCCCACTCTAGAGATGAGCTAGAATTGTGTCACTATTGTGACCTTTTGGAGCCAAAAGAGATGTCAACATCAGAATATATACACATGGCAGGTGGCCCCACATTGGGTGTTTGTTTTGCAAATATTGCAAATATTCTGATTTATTTAGTCATAGACATAGAATTAATTTTGTTGCATGGTTCACAATAAGAAAAAAAGAGAAGAGACAGAGTTTCATGTCATGGAGAGAGACTTGTCTAGCAAGCAATTTTATTTTTGGAAAAATTATTCACCCAGCTTTATTAAAAATAGAAAAGTCAACTTCATAACCGAGATGTAATAAAAGGCTATTAATGCCTATTGTACTAGTTTGTATTATTTTATCCCTTTATTTATTATTAAATAAAGGATAAAATTATCTTGCATTGGCAAGTACAACCTTAGTCTATTTTTAGGAAGGGTGGGAAAATTTATTTTTCTATATATTGTGTGCCTTTACAAAGCACAAGGGATTCTAGCTAGAGGACTTTTGGATATATGAGTACTGAAGCAATTTTTTCTAGTTTTTCCCTCTGAGTGTGAAGTATTTTCTGCCTTTCCAAGTTATTTTGCAGTCTTGTGTATGTTACATTAATCTTGTGAATGCAAATTCCTTGATCAACCACTTTACCCTGCTACAAAATTTAGTATTTTCTACTAAATTTTAATGTGCATATTAACTTATCAGTACTGTTGTGATTTTCCCTTAGTACAATCAAGTGTTTTCCCTTAGATATTCTGTAGAAAAACTATTGGTTCGTTCACCAAGAATCCTTCACAAATCAGTTGTGCATATACTCTCTCAAATCCCTCATACAAATTTGGTGTATCACTTTAGTTTTAATCAATTTTACGGTCATCTTTTACTCTCAAACTCCTAGAAAGTAGTTCGGGATACACCAATAAGGAACCGACCTTGATACCGGAGACTCACCTCAAAATAGGTATACCCACAGACCTGAGGTGTTTCCATTGTATCTACGAAAGAGAGAGATCATTTGTGCAAGATTAGAAAACCTGTAGCCATCTCTCTACAGGGTGCACTTTTGAGAGATAACAATTACCATTAAAATTTATTTATGTTTCTTGGGAGCATGGAATCATCCACAATATTGTTGGTTGAGGTTTTGATTGATTACTTCTATTAACATATGTTAATATTCCACAATATTTTATATCTTTGTGGATTGACATATCTATAATTTATCACTGAATTCAAGATTTTTAAATAGCTGTTACATAAATATTTTTCATAGGATTTAAAAATAATAATAATATAGTGATCACTAAGCTATTTGACTATTATTTGCTATTCAAATGATAATTTCAAAATAAGAAACACCATACGGTAGCGACAACTAAACCATTACTTCTAATAACTAATAGAGCTTAATGGTCGGTAAGCCATTACTTCTATTCCATAACCAAGTGTTCTATCTTTAGCAGAGGAATAAAGGATATGATCATGATCTGAAAAATTGCTCATTCCTACGTCATGAAGAAAAGGATTAACCGGTCCTGATTTTTTCTAATGGCCATGTTCATGAGCACATCGTATTTGGAAATCTATATTATGTTGGCCATATTGATGTTCATGCATACATTTATGATTGGAATTACGTTAATAGCCTACATTGATTTATGACTATGGTTATTATTATGGTTATGTGATTAATGTTGGCTATGAAATTATATTATTACATTGGGAAAGGTGACAAATAGAATATCGACACTTCAACATAAACATCATTCATACATGTAGATCGGAGGTACTTTAACATATAATGATGTGTTTGCATATTTAATTATTTTATTTACATCTGTGTTAAATGTTATTCATGCTATTTTAAGAGTGGAATATCAATCAAATTTTCCATGAGGGTACTAATTAATATTAATCATAATGTCCTTGATGGATTAGAAATGGTCAAGTGTGAAATATCGGATTGGATTGTATCATTAATGTCACTCATTTTTCCATTTAATGATTATGGTATGTTCTCACGTGTGCTCGAGCATAGGGGGCCATTTTGATGGGTTGGACAAGATTTGTCTTTTCATATTTTTTATGTTTTTTCGAGAAATGGAATCACCCATAATTCCTCTACTTCTATCCTTCGTTTTAGATCATGAGATGAAATTTAATCCTAGTATTTCAAAGCAAATACTAAGTTAATATTTTCCATTGATTTCAAAAAATCTATGACATATATTGAACAAATTTTGGGTGACAAATATTTGCATATATCTGGTCGTGCCCATGTAAATTTGAAAATAGTTACTAAGTTTATTGAGCACACTATGATCATTAATCCTGGTAAATGTAAGGTTGTGGCTATGGGTCGAAAATGGATTCGCCCAAAAAATAGTATGGGTATAGAAATGACTATTAAGAAGATAAGTCTTGCTTCATGGTTGTTGTTCTCAGCTAACTTAGTTCATCAAGTGGACTGGGTGGATAGGTCTACTTTCATGGAATTAGGAAGGAGAGTGGAAGTTCTCAAGTTCTTCTCTAAATCAATGATTAATTTATATAAGAAAAATTAACCTGATGTCATTCGTCTACTCTCCATACCTTTATGCTGGTGGGATAATTTTGCGTGGCTCGGTGTCGAGGCATCTTATCGCTTCTTTTATGTGGTTGGGCTTAGCTCCCTAGTAATGTATCATGAGAATTTAGAGGTTGGGTTTGTAGATATGGAGCTGATTGAAATCATATACATCTCTATCGATTCTGAAGCTTGAGTGAGTGGAGAATATGTTAATTCTGTAGCCTATATACATAAATGTAAATAGTATAAGGATGTAATCGATCATATAACATTAGGTGCATTTTACACTTTTTGTAAGCTTATAACAATTAATTATCAAACAAATCATCTTATATTTAAATCTCTTAATCACTCTTGATCCATTACATCTATGTGTTTTATTATTTTTCATTATTTCTTTAAAGTTATCTTTAAAAAAACAATTCCAATTAAATCATCTTTACATAATTGTATTTACTACAAAATGGAAAATTTTATATAATTTTACGATGTCAAATAATTCATTATATTACACTCAAACTATCAAATACACCGTATAGCCATCTAAATATTAAGAAATATGCAACGAGTTGAAATCTAAGATAAAATTCTTTCTTCAAAGTTAAAATTAAGAAACATGCAATGAGATTAATATGGATTATGTGCATTTTATTAGTTATTTGATCGATATTTTTAAAATATAAAACTTTTGACCCTAAACATTGCTTTAAGACATTTGTTTCAATAAGCAATCGAGCTTAGTGACAACTAAATTTTTTCATTAATACGAGTCGGTGTGTATTACAAATAACAGATGCATAAGTATGACCCTAGCGGTCGTTAAGCTAAGAAAAGAGTGTTAACAAACACAAAATCCTAATTGAACTTTAATTTCGATCGATAGGATACAATGTTATATACCAAATCCCACTTTCCTATTTAATATTTAATACGATATGTATCCACATCATGATATTTTATGAGTAGCCTGAATTTTTTTAATAATCATCTTTTTCCCCGACTAGAGAAAACCATCCATATCCTTTGAGAGTATGAAATGTCTGTTATGCAATTATTTCTCACAGAAATAAGGAAAATGCCTAACAACTTCTAAGATCTACTACTATGATTTGTTATTCAATCTCTGTTATCAAAATTAAGAATTTGTTGAGATTAGCGGCCACTAAGACATTCTTTTCAATAAATAATTATGCTTATTGTTTGCTAAGCATTTTATTTTCATGCGCATAAATGTTTATAATGAAGAAAATATGCAAATATGTGATCTTAGCAGTCACTAATATGATCAAAGATTTTTATAAAGAAAAAAACATAAATGAACTTTAAATCCATCTTTTAGGACATAATGATATTATACCCAATGTATCTTGCCCCAACAACATGAAAGATGACATGTCTCTACACCATGATGGTGTATGAGCAACCTGTAAATTTTTTAAATAAACATCTTTCTTCCTGACTAGGAAAATCCCTCCATATCCTTTGAGAGTAAAAATGTCAATTAGATATATATTTCTCATTGAAATATATACAAGAAAATCCCTAGAGACCGCTAACATCTATTTCTATGATTTTTATTTTCATAATAAGAATTTTTTTACGCTAGCCTATCATAAACCATTCACTTTAGTAAGTATTTGAGCTAAGCGGGTTCTTTAGCATTTTATTTGATTTGAACCGGTTTTTGATCTAACGAAAGTAATGGAGCTTAGCGGTCACTATGAATTTTCCTAGATACAAAACGATATGAATTATGTGATTGACACAATATATATTATGAAAAACATATAAGTCGTGATCCCTCTTAATGATATGTAGTGTAACACTTGGCGCCGCCAAGGATTGTATAGCCAATTTGATATGATTATAATTAACAAAAATACTTGCAATCCAAAGCGTTACAAATATTTTCTTTACATTATTGGAAAGGAATCCTAGGAATTATAGATGCTAGTGGCCTATAGGCTTCTCCTTAACAAATGAATAGACAACATAAGAAATGCAAAGTTGTTCATTAATACCTATTGAAAGGAATAGCTTAGTGGCTGCTAAAACCTAAGGATTTATTATTTTCAATCCGATGTTGGAATAACCAATCATATTAATGGAGCTTAGCAATCTATAAGTTCATTTCGTATATAAGCCGATGTAAAATACATGTGAAGTGGAAAATTATGTTTTAGTTTTCCTAGTGTAAAATGTAGCTAATACCAAATTTTTGACAACAATAATAGATATTAGAAATTTCATGCCACATCTCAAGATCTTAGTAGGTTCAATTTTCATAATAATATGGTAGATTTTTATAGGTTAAAAATATTTTATAGGTGTTTTTAAAATAAAAATTTCTTAATAAATCTATGCATTATATTATTGCCCAACTATCTAGTTCAAACTCGCCACATGGCACATTTTATTTGAAAAACTAATTTAAATTAATGCGCACTATATCTAACAATCTCGAATTCAATTTCTATAAGAAATAATAATTAATTTACATATATTACTCCATTATAATTTAAATCTATGTTTATAATTTATAATTTTTGTTTTCTTATAATATAATTTTTATTATTCTTATATAAATGTTCGTTGATGTCCCATGACTTAAAAAAAAAAAAAATTCTATTGTCCCACTCATTTAGAAAAGAAAAATTATAGTTTTCCCTCTATCCAGTACTATTTATTAATGAGGGATAAATTCAAATTTTAAATTGTGAAATCCTCTACTTTAAATGTGAATATTTGAATTTTCAATATCCTATACTTTCACTTAATGAGGGGGAAATTAAAATTTTCAAATTTTCATATCCCGTACTTTTTCCATTTTCATAATTTAGTTCATTGAATGTATCAATATAAAATATTAAATACCCACAAGAAATATTGATTATGGTTTCTTTTTATTTTGACATCATAGAAAAACATCTCTTGAAATCAGAATACTATAAGTGCAGGTACTAGATTACATGTTTGAGTGCATGAATCTTGGGATTTTTTAGAAGGTAACATTGAGGCAGTGATTGTAATATCATTTGTAGAACAAGAACACAAAGGAGGAAATATAAAGAGATTGTGGATAGATCACAGGTTGGAGTGCACGAATCCCGACCATTTTTATAAATCTCGATTGTAGAGCAAGAGGCACACAAAGGATAAAATCGAAGGAGGAAAGAAGAAGAGGTTTCTTATAGAATCTTGCAGATATTTTTTTGAGAGAGGAGATAAAGGTTTCATATACATTGTCAAGCATGTAATAATTTCAATAGATGAGTCACATATTCACTTAAATTTTTTTGTAATGGTTTGATTTAGTATAGTTTAGGTATTCATTATGACTTTCTATAATTATTTTTATTTACATGAATGAAATAATCATCAGTAATTATTTCAATATTCATTGTTTATATGGTTTCCACATTGATATATATTTTTAACTATATACTTTTCCCATGTAGAAATAGTCAAATATAATGTCTTTAGCAAGCTTATTTTTGTAAAATAGAAGGTAAACATATTATATATACGAGATAAATATTATTAAATATAAATTTTAATAATTATATTTTTAAAAATATATATTTACTTTTGTGCACCTTATGCTATGCCACAAAACCACATATCTTGTTTTCCTCCATGATATAATTCATTATTTCGAACACGATTTTACAAAATGAGAAGTAGATTTCTTATTAAATGTGAACCCAAATAATAATAGGTTTCATATAAAATTTAATTTTTAATATGCTACATATCATTGGCGAGCTATAGAGTTTTGTTAAATATATTAATACATGATTGTACATTTATATGTATGTATCATTTTATAAACTCAATCATGAAAAATGTTATCTAGCCTAGCAGAAACTGAAAGTTAATTCTTATTTGTCGAAAACATGTGTACCTTAACATCCTCTAAGGTCAAAGATTATTACACTGTGCTGATGCAACATAATAAATAATTGAGATTATCCTAATTTAGGATATGCGTTATCTTTCATACAAGACAATTATTAAGGACTTACCAAAAAAATGAGCTAAGCTCCATGATTATTTTTAAATTTTACAAAATGATATTCCAAAGTATTAGTATCTGCTAAGCTGGATGTTTACTACATTTATTTGATATTTGAAGACAAGAAAAAAATTAATGATTTTCCTAATATATGTATTCCAACAAATTTTTTAAAGCCAAGTAGAAATTATGTTTAACATGATATTTGAAGCCTATCACATTATATTCAAATCCAATCAAGACATGCAAATCCTAACGGCCACTAAGGTAAAATATTATTACATTGTGTTGGTGGAACATAATAAATAGTTGAGATTAGAGGTCCCTAGGATATTTGTTGTCTTTCATATAAGAGAATCTCAAAAACTTACTTGAAAACAAAGCTAAAATCCATTATTATTTTTATATTTTCCAAAATGATATTCCAAGAATAGTGTCTGCTAAGATGGATGTTTAATACATCGCTTTGATAATCCAAGACAAGACAAGAAAAATATTGATTATTTTCTTGAATGCACATATTCAAACATGAAGTATTAAGCCTAGTGGATCCTAAGTTCAACATTATATTTGAAGCCTATCAAATTATATTTAAATCCTAACATTACATTCAAATCCTATCACCTCCTAAGGTCAAATATTATTACATTGCATTGGTGCAACATAAAAAATAATTTAGATTAGTGGTCCCTAGGATATTTTTTCTTTCATACAAGACAATTAGTAACGACTTTCATGAAAATTGAGATAAAGTCCATTATTATTTTTGGATTTTCCAAAATGATATTCCAAGACTAGTAGCTGCAAATTTGGATGTTTACTACATTGGTTTTATATTCCAATAAAAGACAAGACAACAAATATTCCAAGACAAAACACGACAACAAATAGTCCAAAACATGACAAATGTTAACAATTATCTTGAATACATGTATTTCCTAATGGATTGAGTGAAAGAAAATACTTCGCTACAACTAAGTTTCCTAAATCTAGATAGATATTCCAACATGATATTCCTTGGCTAGTAGTTAATAAACTTGAAGTTTATTATATTGTTTTCATGCAACATAAAGAGTGTTTGAGATTAGTGGATGATAGGATAGTTATTACATTCCACGAAAGACAAATATAAGTGATTTTCTGTAAAACTAAGCAATGCTCCAATTACTCTGATTAGATATTCCAACATGATATTTTAAGCCTAGCAGCTACTAAGTTTGGAGTTTATTAGCAGTCACTAGTCTAGTTATTACATTCCATATTATAAAATGATGAAAATATATAATGGTAGAATCCTCGATAACACTAAGGTATTCCATGATTTGTTTGTTATTTGATCGCTTATTTGAAAACTAGAAAATTCTAAGCATTTAAACCGTGCACCCATAAATTTTAAAAAATAATGGAGCCTAGCGGTCACTAAGAATTTTCCTTAATACAAACCGATATGAATAACGTGTTATACACAATATATCTAATGAGAACTACATAAGGCTTGATCCCTATCGAGGGTATGTAGTGCAACACTTGGATCCATCAAGGATTGTCTTTCCAATATGATTTCATTATAAATAATCAAATATAATAGCGATCTAAAGCTATACAAATAGTTTTTACATTGCTGGAAAGGAATCCTAGGATATGTCGAGGCTCGGACTAATAAGATTTTTTTCTTTAGATAAATGGATAACATAAAAAATGTATTAATGTTCATTAGTTCTCCTATTTAATGCAATAGCATAGTATCCCATAAGATAAAACATAAGGAATGAAGGTTAGAATTCACAAAGTATATTCCTTGAAACAAATCGTATGAATTACATGTTATACATAATATATCTTATGAGAACCACATAAGGCTATATCCCTGTTTAGGGCATGTAGTGCAACATAATGATCATATGAGATAAGAGACCTTTACACTAGTCATTACACTCTAGATAATACAATTAGTAATTATTTGAATGAATAATTAGTGACTATTTGTATGGGATATGTCTACCAAATTTAGCAAAGTGACTACTTGTAGAAATTACTATGTGTAATGCATACAAAATAGTTTGAGTGGTGATTCCTTGTTTTATTTTTGATAATTAAACAAGGGTTGAAGGGTCCATTTCCCTTTATATTAAAGATATAATGTGATTATCAATCCAAAAACTGAGAAATCCAATAATACTTTCCTTAAAAATCCAAGATACCATGCCAAAAATAAAAGGGGTTGGGAATACAAAAAAAACCCAAAAGAAACTAGAAAAATACAATAATTATATTACTTTGTAACTAAAAAGGTTATATAACAAAAAAACTATAGACTGAGATAAGTTAGGAACAATTATTTATTAGAATCGGTGCACACATCCAAAATCACCATAGCAATAGGGAGTAAATAGGAGGTGAATCAGAAGCCAAACAAATATGATCTTTTCTAGAAGTAGCCCAAATATTTAACTATTTTTAAAAATCATACCATTGGATATGAATCTAATCCAATCAAGGTAATTCATGTTGTAGAGGAGTAGACAAAGAATCTAGGTCAGGGAAGTTGATAAAAATGGGGTTTGGTATTGAGCTCTTGCAAAAATTAACCATAGAATCAATGAAACCCATCAGGACCTTAAACCACTTCTCTAAATGTAGAAAATAGTCCTAATCCACCAAAATATCATGGAAATAATGAGCCTCATAATGCAGTGGCCTTAAATAAGAGATATTTTTCAATTTCAGCTTCCATGCTAACCCTATAAGCTAGTTTGATCCAGTGATGCCCCAGCTCAAGCCCAATCCTTCACAAGATTTATAATAAGTAAATGAAAAACAAAGGTCATAGAAAATTATGTCTTAAACCTAAGATGAACCTCCATAGAAAGATAATCAACACTGAAAACTCCCAAGATATCAACCATATCTTTCTCTGATTCAATTTTAAAAATAGATTTCAGACAAAGACATGAAATCTTAGTATATAGTGTCATTTCACGCACCGAACAGGAGAATTGAATGAAAGGAAAAAGTGGATCATCATTAAGCGACAAAAATAAAGCCGGTGAAAGTTTCCCAAATGGTCTAAAAGAAGGGAGAGTGACATGATAAATATAGGGAGAGACTCTGTCATTATATGCTTGGAATTAAGAAAAACTTGCTTTAGAATTCACCATCAAACATTATTGGAAAAGGTGATGAAGTACGACCAATTAAAATAATGATTACCAATCTTATTTCAAACCTCTTTTTGAATCCCTCAACTGCTAAAAGTTCTCCTCTTTATTAGCTTGGACCAATCCAAAATTAATGATTGTCTAAAAAGGACTTTTCATAACATTATATTGAATTTCCATGTCAAGGAATGCTTTTTGATGATGACGTTAACAATAATTTGAAAGTCACCTTCAATCATTAATTTATTAATATTGAAGTCATTAGTCTAGGACACACCACGTTCCAACACTTACACTTCATCCAAATTACATGATCGTTCTTGCAGTTTAATGGAGACAAAAAACCCCAAATCACCACTTTCATTTCTAATGATACATCATGTATAATAGGGACCTAGATTTCCCCTGGCTGCACCTTCAAAATTTAACTTAAAGAAATCTAGAGGAGGGTGGGACCACACAACAAACCTTTTGAGCATGAATTTAGGAATTTTTGTGATTGAGCACCATTAAGGGATTTATAGATCTTCGTAGTTTTGGTGAGGATTTAATTATCCCCAAAAGTGAGAGAATTCCTAGTAGACCATTGTGAAACAATAAATTAGAAATATCAATCTTCAATCTATTCAAGATAGAAAAAATGGAACAAAATTCATCCTTCAAAAATATTTTATTCCACTCCTACCATATGTGCCAGATGAGAAGAAAAGGGATGCATCCCGAAATATATGCTAATCTCTCTTTGTAATTATTAAAGGGATAGGAAAGAAGGACCAAAGAGTTAGATCTAGATGGACCTAAGGTAAATTCAATTTAGCACAAAACTAGTTCCAACATTTAACAAAAAATAACAATGAACAAGAAGGAGATCAATATTTTCTTTAGCAAAAAAACATAAGACACATCTAATGGGAAAAAAATTACCTTTATGTTGGTTTTTCTTATGAGTTAGGGGGGCAGAAATTAGACCAACACTTATAACCAAACTAAATCGAATAAACCCCTAAGCTCAATGCTGACCAAATAGTTCTAGCCTAATTATGATGTAGAAAAAATGATCTCCTCTATAATTATTCTTGAAGAAGTGCATTAGAAGGATCAGAATCTTGACTATTAGAAATTTCCTTCCATTTGAAGAAGAGAGGGTACAGAGAATGAAATCCATAGTTATTAAATTTAGATCCCCAAAGAGAAAAGAGCTGATTTTTGATATCCAATAGAGCAGGGATATTGTTGAGATCCACACAAATTTAGCTTTGTGGAATGGAGACAAGATACCACACCCATTTAGCATCAAAATCCATATATATTTTTTCCAAGTTCCATATCCTTACTCCCCCATGATCTTTAGGAAGAGAAACATCATCCCATTTTACGAAAGGGATGTTCTTGGTATCATTCACTCCTTACCAGAGAAAGGTTCGTATAATTTTGTTGATCTTATCAATCACATATTTTGAGATCCTTAGAATATAGAGCATACAAAAATAATTTCATAAAATTAGATCATAGTAATAGAAGTAGATCATTTAATTCTAAGCTTGAATCATGTTAATATTCTTCATATATATTTTGTAAATAACTTTGGTCTATTTGTTTTGACGGTTGATTTTCAGAAAATATGAAATACTAAGATGGATATGATACTTCTTCAGATTTAAATTATGAAATTTAATTACTATAATATAACCTTTCTTAAATATTTCGCTAAGGTAGACAACAAATTTTTCTTCAGTTTCTATTTTGAAAACTAGAAGTTGTTGAGCCTATCGAATGTGAAGCCATGCCTTTCAATAAGTAATAGAGCTTAGTGGTCACTAAAATTTGTTCTTGATACAAACCAATATGAATTACATGTTATACACAATATATCCTATGAGAACTACATAATGATTTATCCTTCTTAGGGTGTGCATTACAACACTTAGCTCCACCAGGATAATCCAACCAATATGATATAATTATAAATAATGAAAAAACTATCAATCCATGTTTTTCAGATTGTTTATTTTCATTATTAAATTGGATTCCTAGAAAATATAGAGGCCATCGACCACTAGGATTATCCTTGACAAATAATTGGACAATGTAAAACATGAATTTTATTTCATGATGTCATATAGAAAGGAATATCTTAGTGTCCGCTAAGACCTAACACAAGTAACGAAGCTTAGCGGTTGCAAAGCATATTACTTGATAAGAAATGATATGAATTATGTGTTATACACAATATATATTATGAGAAATGCATTATGCTATGTCCCTCTCGAGTGTATGTAGTGAAATGTAACTACCATTTGATATTAGTAGCCTTTAGGATAGTTATTACATTCCAAAGAAAACAATTAGAAATGATTTGCAAGGATACTTATCGACTACTTGTATGGGAGAGGTGTTCCAATTTTTGTAGAGACTGTTTGTTGAAATCACTTAGTGCAATGCATAAAACAAACTACCAATGACGATTCCTTGTTGAATATTTTTGTTCAGCAAGGTTAGATCATAGTAATAGTAATTCATCATTTTATCCTGAAGGATCAATCATGTGCATTTTTTCCTTGCATGTTTTATAAATCATCCATCAAGGAAAATAGACACACATGATTTAACAATAATGCAAGGACAAGATGTACATGATTATACTTCAATATTAAATGATTTACCTCTATTTATATTATCTAACCTTGATGAACAACAATCTTAGACTAGGAATCTCCACTGGAAGTCAATGTTATTCATTACATCCGCTAACTTCAACAAGCAGTCACGATAAAATTTTGCACACATCTCCTATACATGATATAATGAATAGTTAGTGAGGGATAACTAATTGATGGCATCTCTGTGAAATCTACATGATCTTTTAATTTGATAGTCTTGTTTCTTCACATCAATGTTCTTTCCCGCAAGGTCTCCTAGTTTCTTATCACAAGAATTTTTTACTTCTACCATAGGATTGACTAACTCACACTTGTACCATAAAGAAAATGAACTAAATGTGACAAGAGTGAGTAATTAAAGAATGTGGTATAAGGAAACATTTCACATGAAAATAAACTAAGAGACCATATGGGAAAAAACAATGATGCGGACAAATAAAATTATCATATTTGTAGATCAATTAGATTTGACAGAGATGACACTTTTTAGTTATAAGGAGCTCCTATTGAAGAAGATAATATTATAATAGAAAACAAATCATCAAAACCAACTCCAAAGTCTTATTGTGGGCTTTATGAATTATGTTTTATACACAATATTTCTTATGTAAACTACATAAAGATTGATCCCTTTCCAGAGTGTATAGTGTAACACATGGTTCAAATACGGATAGTCCAACCAATATGATGCAATTATAATTAATGAAAAACTGTAGATATTGATGCCAATATTAGCTTCGCTTATTGTCATATCAACATGCAAGATTAATTTCATTAACCCACAGTCATATCTTGGCTCATTCCAAACATTGTCAATCACTCAATCCTACATATGCTATACTAAAAAATGATTCAAATTGTCTTTCCATCATGCTTAAATTATTTATTTAAATGGTTTATGTGTGTACTATGCCTATATGAAGATTAATTTACTAATTACATGCTTCTTGTCTTCGAACTCATCAAGATTGATCACTAACACAAAAGTATTCACAGTGGGACCTTTTGTAGAAACCTTACCTTGAACTTAATCTTACCTTGACTATATTCTATCTATTTAAAAAAATTCATTTGAATTCATTCTTTTATCTCCTTCAATAATCTTCTTATTCCTTTATAGAAGTAAAGACTGGATCCTCCATCGTCATCATGTAAAAATTTGTTTCAAGAGCACATAGTCTGCAACAAAATTATGATCTTATTATAGTTTTCTGCACAAGGCCAATTATTCTAAAAATTTGATAGATTTAATCAGTTCCTACAGGTATCATATGTTCCAAATTTCACCCATTTTCTTTAATCCATTTTAAAGGTATGGCACGTTTCCTATACAAACAATATATTTAACGATTCTTGACATACTTGGAGCAATCGGTTTCCATGGTAGGACAATAAGAGCCTACTATCAATAATTTATTCGCCAAGACCATTTAATTAGAATGGGTCCAAAAACACCTTCATGGACTTCCTTGATTGGTTGGACTAATGTCGCTACAACTAGACAATGTAACATATTCCTATCATAGCCACGACGATATAGGGTGCCTACGAGGAGGGTGTAGCGGGATATATTTTTGGTAAGTTTCATCTTTTTAGGGTGGGTTCTATTTGGGGGAAAGACACTGTCTTGTAGGTAGGTAAATATACAATCATACCACGGTGTTAAATGACCAACAACTTCACAAGTCAGGCATGATTCCAGAATTTAATATGTAGGTTTTCGTAAGTTTTCAAAAAAGAATGGCATGCCATTATTTTTGGTGAAATACATGAAAAGGAACCTCATGTAGCTGTAACATCTACAAACTAATTTTGTGCTCTTGGGATTTGTTCAAAAGTGATACAACAAAAATACTCTTTTTGAGTCTTGACTAACTTCTTATATGGGATGAGCTTCCCATCCTCGACCTTATATTAATTTTTGACCTATTTGATAATAAATTGTGAGTCTCCAATGACCTTAAGTTATTGGATGTTCCATTTCATAGGTAACTTCATCCTAGCAATGAGTGCTTCATATTCTACTATGTTGTTCATACATGGAAATCTGAGGCAGAAAGCCTTGGTATAAATTCCCTTGAAGGAATGATGAGCACCACTCCTGTTGTTGAATTGTGGAAAGTGATTGATCAATCAAAGTGTACTTTCCATGTGACAAATTATTTGATATACAATATTGATGCATCCAATAGATCTAGACATAGAGAATATTTTCTAGGTAAAGGTGCCTTAGCTATTTAATGTAAAAGAAATTTCCCCTTAATTGAATTTTGATGCACATATTCAATATAAAACTCACTAATTAGGATCATCGAATTAGTTATCCTACCAGTAATTGATGGATTTGACAACAGGTATTTCAGAGGGTTAACTTTAGATATAAGTTTGTTTTTATTGTTTAATAGATAATGGTGAAGCTTTGGAAAGGTAAAAATTACATCCGAGAAAGATCATTCTATATGAGGGTAGTTGAGCTCATAAGTGATCAGAGTATGGCTGAGTAATATACTGCTTTCTCTTTCTGGCTAAGATCATATTGAGCGAATAGGGTGCCAATAACAAATTGTGTCACAAATATGTATAAAAATAGTGGTTCACCTAGGTTGGATGCACGAGGATTGGAGGATTGGCCAAATACTATTTGAGAAAGGAAAAGGTTTACTATTATTCAGGACCCCAAAATAATTTTACATCCTTTTTTAACGAGATGAGCGATATGATGGAATATGTCGGTGAGCTGCGATATAAAGCGGCATATGGGTTGGATTTTTACCTACAATCTATGTAGTTTCTTAAGGTTTTGGGAGGCGGAATTTCAATAATGAAATTTACCTTAGTAGGATCAACCTCAATCCCTCTTTTGTATATAATGAAATGCAAAAATTTACTTGATAGAACCTTGAAGACACATTTATTCAGATTCAACTTGACCTTATACTCTCTCAGATGTTCAAATATGTGTCTCAAGACCTTAGGGTATTCTTCTCTCGTCTTTGATTTACCCAAGATACCATCAACATAATCCTCCATGATGTCCTTGAGCATGTCGTGCAATATAACTGTCATTTTCTATTGGTATGTTGCGCTAGGGTTTTTAATGATGAAGGGAATCACCTGGTATAAGAAAGTCCCCCAAGGGGTTATGAGGGTAGTTTTATGCTGGTCCTTCTCCCAATTTTAATCTTATTATAGCCAGAAAAACAATCCATGAGAGATAACATTTCATATCACAGTTGAATCGACAATCATGTCGATGTTGGGAAGAGGGAAGTAATATTTTGGACATGCCTTATTAATGTCTCTAAATTAGTTAAGGATTTTGATTCCTATGGGATTGTTTTTTACTGGGACTATATTTAATATCCATTTTGAATAATTGATTGGTCATATAAATCCAGCTGCCAAGAGTTTTTCAAGATCTTCATTGACTAGAAGGGCCACCGCGAATGAATTTTTCTAATCTCATGCTTGATGGGTTTTGCGTCTGCATACACAAAAAGGATATGCAATACAAAATATGGATCTAGGACCATCAGATAAGCATAGGACAAAGTGAATATGTCTGAGAAGAAATAAAAAAGTCTTATGTTCGTATGTTGAAAGTGAAGCTCCCAACATAATTATTTTTGGTTTCTCTTTTGTACCAATATTGAAATCAATGATTTTTTATACTAACATCTTAGATGTATTATATATGTGTGTAGGATCATGGGGGTTTATATCTTCTTCTAAGGGAGTCTCAATTAGATTTTCATCTTTGGTGTGGTCACTATTTATGTCTAATTATGTTTTGATTTGTTTTTCATCCTATGCCTCAAAAAGGTTTTCACTGTGTGACTTGGACTTTTATTTTTTCGAGGAATTTTGGAGAAAACTTTTCCCTCACTTTTTCTTAAATTTTTCTGACAATGTAACTCAACCTGCTCTTCAAAGTAGCCACAATTATCAAGGTCAATGGAGAAGCCTTTTTATGGTCCCCGATAGGAATGTTATCACGAATACCCATGAGTTCTTCAATTACCTCATCATTTTCAAAGAGGTCCATAGGCATGTGAAGTTGTTGGTCCCAATCAATGAGAGTAGGATAGAAAAGGTCAACTTGGGGTTTAATGAGGATTATGGTAAGGAAAATATTGTCTAGGAATAGATTCATTGAGGAAAGATCCTCGTATTGGCTATAACAGGAATATGTGTCAGTATTTGAATGAGAAGAGCTATCCTTGTGCTTAGAATAAGTAGCATCATGCTCCGTGGGATGGGATCCATAAGGTATAATGCCAATGCCATATCTTTCTTTATTAAATTTTTGGGTCGGAACATGCTCTCTTATACCTTGTTCATTTATACCACAACCATGTCATTTATAGCCCATGAAGTATATCATTCTACTAGATTTGGCATACTATGGAGTTTGGTAGAAGGAAGGCATAGTTCCTTTCGGGGACCTAAATTTTGGGAGGGTCTAATAATTTGTCTTTTGCTAATAAGCTGCTAGGTAGGAACTTACCTATAGTTTTTTTTTCTCTCAATTGTTTTTATTGGTAATTGGGATTTCCTCTTCTCTCGGGTGACAAGGATAGATTTAAAACCAAGAGGAGCTATTTGATATCATACTCTCCACAGCCATATTCAAGAACCTTCATCTCCCATGAAGCAAATGGAGAAACATATGTAGAAGCACTATTATCACAATAAATTAGTGTGTATGAATCAATAGGTAAGGCGAGAGATTCATATTCAAGAGGTATAGATTTATCGATAGAGGGACATTCATAAGCACTCTTTAATGAAACTATATTCAAATATCTATAGTGAGAAAAAGGATCCAGATCTCCTTGAACGGTGATGGTGTGTCCCTCATGATTTACTTTAATACACTTATATAAGATTGATGGTATGGCGTACATGGCTTTAAGCCAATGGTGGCCAAGAAGCATGTTATGCGGAAGCTCAAAGTCTAGGACATAAAACTTGGTCTTATGACAAGTACGTCCTACTTCCATCGGCAATGTTATGGTGCTAGCTGATTCATGCTCCAAATTGTCATATGATGTGATTATAGATCTTCTTATGTTTATCCCAACCATTTGATTAGCTTCAATGTACATATGTTCAACCCATACCTACAAGCACCCACTTTATCTTTCTTTAGGTAATAAATACCTTTATTTAAAGAGGCAAGTTATGTGTTTGATCTACGTTTGGGATCTCATTATGGATAAAAGTTATGTGTTCACTTGGTGTTATATTTACCACCACATCTTAAAGGTAGAAAATATGGATATCCGTTGACGCTCCTAACCCTTGAAGTTTGTTATAAATGATTATTTATGTACATTTTATATCTTGAGGAGATCTAAGATCAAGATCTTATAAGTAGTCTTCTCAAGTTGTTTTAAAATATCATACTGACTATCTTGAGGTGTAGAGAGTGAAGGTTTTAGATTCATGAGATGAGCACATTATGTTACTAAAACATAATCTCTTCTCTTGATTCTAATTGTATTCACATGTTCTTAAAAAAAACACAACCAATAAGAGAGTCAAATAGATTTTCGGATTGAGTGTAAACATAATTAGCAATTTTATAGTTCATTGAAGACTTACCCTGATCCAATTTCTTCTCAGCCTATTTATCATGCTTGGGAAAAGGTTCCTTGAATATTCCAATTTTATGATTAGGTGTTTGTTGGAGCTCAAATGAATCAACCTCAATTTATCCACTATCTATGAGGTCTTGGAAGAAGTGCCTCAATTTTAGGAACTTGTCTATTTAATGGACTTTTACATGATGGTACTCAAAATATTCATGTTCATTGTACCATGATTGTTTATGTACATCTTCACCAAAATGTACTCTTGTGGGGTACTAGACCATGTTCACTATGTCCAACTATTTCATAATCATGGACAAGGAGTCCGTGAGAGGAGTGAACACTCGACGTTTGACTGGGGGTTGAATAGGCCCTTTGGTAAGTTTGAAAGGAGGACAAATTTGAACCACTTGTATATGCTTAGAGTTTGTGATATCGTCTCCTACAAAAATTTTAGTTTTGTTAAAGAACTTTGGTTTGTTCGTAGGTTTTGATGGGTGGTTGTCTCTTGAAAAGGGTTTGAATTTCCCTTTTTTATCAAATCCTTTTAAATTCAGGTACCATTTTCTATGAATTATTTGAAGTTACCAACACAATGCATTTGTAAATGGAAAGCAATGTCTGGATTTAAATTGGGTATAAAAATGTTAACAATTTTTTTTTTTGGATTGAACAAGGGAAGCGACTAGCTAACCCCCACCATCATTGCAAGAAACTAGCAAATATCTCATTAGGTATTTGTTTTGCACTACATAAGTCTACCATGGTGATGTCTATTTATACGTTGAATGATAAATTACATACAAATATTTCTATTGATTTGGGGCATGTGAATATAAATCCCTTAACTATGTGAAGAAGCCACTCCAAAGCTTGACCCCTTAGACTCCGTGGGAATAAGCACATAAGGTAATTTTCACTATAAGCCACTTCCTTGCATGCCATGTAAAATTCCTTGACATGATCTTGTGGGTCACCTTTCCCTTTATACTTGTCAAATATTGTGCAATCCAATTTTTTTGGGATGGGCATGCATAACAAAGCCTTGTAATAGAGATAAGGACATAATTCTTCGAATTGATACTTTTACTATGTCCAACGTTACTTTCCGGAAGGCTTATGAGTATTGTTTTGATGGATTTAAACTCTTGTGTGAGGAGTTGGTCTTTGGTAGGGGAAGATGGTATGTATACCCAACTATATTTTGATGTTTCATCCCCTTGATTTTTAGTGTGAAGGTCACTATTCCTAGCCTTAGGTATTTCTCGATGTGCATCTTTGTTCATTTCCTTTTTCCCATAGGAAAAAAATGAGCTAATTTTTATGAAGGATTTGTATTTTTTGTTGCATGGTGACTTCATTATTTTGAGGTACTTCTTGGTTCTCATGTGGAGGAGGTTGTTTCATGTGCTCTTGTTCCACTCTAACTTTGTGGGGTATTTTGATAAGTGGTAATTTATAACCACTCGTAATGTTATTTTTAGGATTTGAATTATAATCTTTTCCCTTCCTTAAAATGTCACACATGTCAATAATGGGATGTTGTGCCTCTTCTTCCTCATGAGTATTGTTATTAGGTGGAATTAATTCATGTTCATGTGGAATTTTGGCACCTAATTCTACAACTCATGCAAGTACTCTATCCTTGTTGAGAAAAAGGAATTCATCCAACTGAGTGGGGTCAAAATCAAAATCCACCCCGTGATTCTAATTCATCACCACTATGATCAATCATGTCCTCTATTTCCTTTGTTGTGGAGAAGAGGGGTCCTAAATTGTGACCAATGAAATGATTTTATCCTTGCTTGTTATATGTTTCCCATTCTAGTTTTTTAGATGCCATCCTTGTTATAGGATCATAACAAGGAGTGTTTCACAAATGTTTTTGTCAAATTTGATCAAGGAAACAAAAAACCTAAGTGAAAAACTATAACATGATGATTATAAAGGTCACAAAAGAATGTCAACAATGGTTAAAGAATAACGAATGGTAAAGAATCAAGGGATCAAATATGATTTTCCTAGAAAGATAAGTCAATACAATGAACAATCACAAGGAACAATCATGCAAGTTCGGTAAACCAATCAAATCAACAATGAACTAATCCCTATGTTAATGTTTTTCAATAGTAGTTCGACGTAATATGATCAACACAACATCAACACTTAAGTCAAGTTCAAGATTAATCAATGTGTAAGTATTAACAAGGGGTTGATGTGACTTCCAATCAAAGTATAATATAACTCGTTTAGATACAAACAGGGCCTTAATCCAAAAAAGTGGACATTAGAATCGGGAGAAATGTAATAATACCACTTGGATATATTAACCAAAATCTTCAGAAATAGTAAGATATTAGTAAAAAAATAGTATTGATATGATGCTAACAAAGTAACAACAACACCTTTTAAGTTTTAAGGTAATGTTTGAAAATAAACAAGCCTAAAGTATACCAAGGAATTGTTAAGATGTCAGAAATGTAATGGTACAATCTAGACACTTAGATCAAGTTTATGAGAAATAAGTCGTATATATAGAAATTGTATCAAGGGAATGTGGGAAATGTAGCACTTCAAAGGAATGTAAATGACGAATCAAGCCTATATACGATTTAGATATTGACAAGGGTATAAAAATCAAATGGCTATCAAGATGAGAAGATGTACCAACACACTTTCAAATTTTACCATCCAGTCTCAAGAAAGGACAAATGTAAACATGAGAAAAAGTTGTGGAAACAATAAATAAATAGCACACGTATGTTGTTATTCTTTTGATACAAAATATCAATAAGAAATTAAAGGAGTAGATCAAGTGGGGTTGAAAAATACTTGGCTTCACTTTGGCAAATTTTTCCTTGTCTTATAGAGAGTGAAAAACTAAAACAAAGTAATGCTTCACAATTTTCGTGATGAATGATGGTTGGCTGAAACTTAAATGAACTCTCCCCTTGTTTGACTAGCAAGGTTTTGACTCTGAAAAAGTTCTTTTTTATGAAATATCTTCAAAACACGATTGGATTTCAGTTGGTAAAGTTGGCTCGAAAAAGAAATGGCCTCTCGAATTGGTTGTCTCAACTAGGGGTCACAAACTATCTATTCGAGTGTGGTTTTCCAAGGAAGTCACACCAACTAAACCTTAGAGTATCCTAACTTTACTTTAATCCCTTCGATACAATTATCAATAGATGTGTTCAATTATATTTTCATTGAGGTCACGTGAAGATAGTTTTAACGCTAATATTTCAAAGGTGTACTAGTTAAGTAGGTAAGAAGAGTGCTTGCCATTTCATCTAGAAGATTCCCTCTTGGTGTGGATTACTTTGGGTTTTCTGGGGGCATCCTCATGGGTTATAAAATTTTATGCCAAGGAATTTCCCCATTTTTAAGTTGATGAGCTATATCTCTTAACCGAACCCACAAATATAGTGTTTTGAATGTGGTCTTTTTTAAATCTTTTAACTTAGAGTGGTATTGTACACCGTTGACAACTTGCAACAAACTATATTAGTACTGGTTTTAGATCCCGATTCTTTAACAAACGTATTTTTGGTCCTACACACAAAGGTTAGTAGTAATTCAAAATGATAAAGTCATTATAAAAAGAGGATTCAAGTTTTTTTTTTAATTCCTAGGATCACTTAAAAAGTGCAAGGGAAGAGCATACACAACACAAAAAACCCAAGTATAACAAAAATGGAGAATACTTGAAAAATTATAGTGCAACATTATTCATTTTAACAAAATGTTTGTTCATTCCCTTAACCATGAATTTTAATGAAGTGTTTGAAAGCATGAAAAAGGCCTAGAGTTGTTTATGATTCCCAAGATCACCTAGAAGGTGTGAGGGAAGAGCATACACAACTCTATCCTAGAAAATGAAAACAAGACATTCATTAAACTCATTCAAACAAGTTAACAAAAACATGAATCAATATATCTTACAAATAAAAATTATTTTCAAAAACTTGCAAAATGTTAGCAATAACAAAGATGAAATCCTTCAAACTTGGGAAAAAGTTCCCAAACTTTGTGACACATACATGAACTTTAGAACATCATCGCGCCCCTAACAACATATACGTGGCTCTAACAACATATACATGGCTATGAGAAAATACAAATACATTAGAACACATGCGCGACCAGAGGAACAAAAATGTGTACATACAAGGATATATATGGGTCTGATAATAAAACATACTTTAGAGACATGTTTTTCCAAAGAGGAACCTACACAGACCTAGAAGTGGATAGGCGGGTCTAACAAAGCATCAAAGAGATTTAAACAACAATGTAACGTATGTGCGGATAGAGAGACACACTCACTTTACAAAAGATTCCTACGTGGACCTGATGAGAGTAGCATAACCTACTCAATTGATACACAACCCTAAAGACATATACGTGGGGAAGCCTCACACTTGCAAGTTTTCCTAGAATGACATAAAAAATATGGCATAAAGATGCAAGCAACTTTAAATATGTTAAAACTTTCTCTTAGCCCAAAATTAATAACAACCCATCATAATTAAACTTATAAGAGTAACTCAACACATGTAAAGTTAGCAAAATACCTTAAGGAATTCAAAATATTTCACATGTGCATAATAAGTGTTAGTTAAAAATCATATAAAGAACAAAAAGATTAACATCAAATTCGAAGGACTAAGGATCCATCCCACCAAGCATGCTAAATGTGTTCATATGTAAATTTTCCATGCTAATCTAAAGAAGATAACACCTAGTAGCTTCAAAGCAACAATAAAACCTACTATAGAACCATTAAGATAAGAGCTTATGAGAAACAACTTCTTCAATGCATGAATAATCTCAAACTAAATGCTAAGCTATTTCTTACTCTCTAGATTTCTAACTAACAAATGAACCTATTTAGATCACTTTAGCAATCAAAATGGAGTGGTTTCCTCAATATTTGAAGATGATATCTCACCAAGAAATGGCTACAAGGCCATTTTTGGATCTTCCCATGCTCTTTAATTTGAGAAAATGGATGCAATATGGAGAAGCTACTTCTTTGAATGGGGAACGACTCAAGATCAAAATGCCTATAGTTTACTCTTGGGAAAATAAGGTGTAAGAAGAAAGGTAAGGAGGAGGGTTCCTTATATAGCTTTCTAGTTTAGGAAATGCTTGCAAAATTTTGAATGTGGGATAAACCCCAAAGAGGAAATACAAAGGCCATGTATGTTTAATAAATTATGTGCACTTTGTGGGATTTGAAAGGGGTTTAATTAATCAAAGGTGATTAACTAATAGTAGGGGTATGCTTATAGAAGCTTATTAGAATAAATTTAGTATGATTTGGTAGATTTAAGAGAGGAAATTAGTTTAATAAATGGTGATTTATGTATTTAGATTAGCGGGCATAATTAATCAATAATAATTAATTAACTGAATTAGAAGTGAACATTAATTAACGAAAGGTTGTTAATCGACATCCTAAGTGATAGTAAGGATAATTAATTATCATACTATAATTAATTAATGCGATTAGAGGGAGAATGATGGTTTATTGAAAGTTACAGGAAAGAGGATAGTTAGTGCAATTTAAGTATTAAATTTGCTTAACCGGATTCTAGGTGTCTACACTCTTCACTTGCTTGTTGTTGTATTTTGCCAACATCTTATTCTCTTTTAGATGCTTTAGAATTCATCTCTTCTTCATGAACTATCTCAACTTATCTTTTTCTCCTTCTCTCTCAATAATCACTTTATTTGATCCACTTTTTGTTGTCATCATGGTCATATCCTTGAGATTTCTTAAGCCATCTCTTACACGTGTATATTCAAACTGAAACACAATATTAGATAACAAAAAAGATACAAAATCATTTTTACAAATGTCTCCATCATGAACACTATTATTCTTCGTGATTTCTTTCTCAAGTTCCTCTTTAGAAACTTATTTTATGTTCTCCAGAATGAAAATTCTCTTCTCTTTACAAGGCAAGTCATTCTTCATGATCCTGTTATGAGTACCTTTCTCTCTTTCCAAGGAAAATTTTTTTGGCATCTTCTTCTTTTCCATCAGTAGTTTGACTAGCCACTTTACCTCCTTTGTAAATTTCTGTCTATCTTCTTGGATCATCATGGTCTCTATCATGGACCCCAATTTCTCTATCATTTATCTCTTCTTCAAAGACTAACTCTTTCCCTCTTCTGTGGAATTTTCCTTCTTCTAAGCCCTTTAATTTTCTCATTATTTCCATTGCTAAGATCTTCACCCAAGTATTTTCCACCTTGGTCTATTAATCATCTAAATCCACACCTAGGTATTTTGCACCCAAGGCTCTTGGTCTATTCTCTTGCCTCACCGAAGTCTATTTAACCTTGGTCTTTTGACTCTTTTTATTTAGCTTCAACTTTCTCTTGGGATTCTTCTTGCCAGCTATATTCCTTTAGCCTTTCTAGGCCTTGAATACCTTTAGTCTCTTCTTCTCAACTTGTCAACCATGCATCACTCCCCAACTTGTTATATGTAAACATGCATCAAGTATGATGTATTTAAAAATGAATTATAAACATCTAATCATCAAAAGTTGGTAGTACTTATGTATGGAAAAATCAAAAAAGATTTAATCTTCAAAACTCACGTTCAACAATATTCTTCATCAGGCCTTCCATATGAAACTTGCATTATATCATTCAATATTATGAAAAATATTAATTTAAAAGAGGTTATTCAAGGTATTATACAAAAAATAATGTCAATATTATCTCATCTTATTCTCATATTAACATGCAAGATTAATCTCACTAACCCATAGTAATATCTTGGCTCATTCCAAACCTTGTCAATCACTCAAGCCTACATATGTTATACTCAAATATCATTCAAATTGTCCTTCCATAATGCTTACATTATTTTTTTGAATGGGATAGGTGTGCATTATGCCTCTATGAAGCTTAATTTACTAATTTCATGATTCTTACCTTCTAACTCATTAAGATTGATCACTAACACACGCGTATTCACAGTGGGACATTTTGGAGAAAGATTACATTAAACTTAATCTTATCTTGACTACATTCTATGTATTTGCAAACTTAAATTTGAATTCATTATTTGATCTCCTTCACTAAGCTTCTTATACCTGTAGACAAGTAAAAACTTGATCCACCATCTTCGTCATGTAAAGCTTTGTTTCAAGAACAAACATTCTGAAACAAATTTATAATTTGGATATATTTTTTTGCATAAGGAAAATTGATCTAATTTTATTTTTATTTATTTTAGCTGTCCCTACAAGGATCATATGTTCAAAATTTCATCTATTTTAATCAATATTTTTGAAACTTATGACTATTTTCTCAAAAATACATTATAGGAAAATGATTTATAAAACTGAAAATACGCTTACTAATTATAAAATATTTAAAACCCATATAGATAATTACCTCTTACACATAGATAAATATTTAAATTTTTTTGGAATTGGTAATAAAATTTTACAACACAATACAAGCTATTTGGAGGTAGATCATGACAATTTAAATATTCTTATGAAAACATGAACTCACACAATTAAAAATTATTCCATATTCACCTAAGAAGATGATGAAAACCAAAAATACATGCATCCCCAAGATTTATCTTCTTATTCCTTCAAATCTTGTCATACGGTACAATCAATATTCTCAATGATTGCCTTTTTTATTTTCCTACTCACACACTTATTCAACTAATTTCCTCTAATATTTCTCCTCATGTATATCTCAACCCCCTTTAAGAATAATACACAACATTCTCTCTAAAAAAAAATCATTATAAATCAAAACATTCTATCATATTCCTACTCCTTAGGATAAGACTAATCATTTCTAGTTGAGATATTTTCTCAACTTCCACATAAGGATAGATATAGTTGTTTGTGCCGACTATACATGATCTATGACATGATTCCATAATATCCTAATAATTATAATACTTATTCCTACATAGGTTAATCATAAGAACAACTCATATCTTCTTTTAATCTCATGTAATGAGATTTTACATACAAATATAAATATAAATAATAAACATGTTTTTGGAGGGAAAATTATTCAAACACATAATGCATATTACTAATGACTTGAGAAGACTTATTCTAACTTCTTTATTCTTATTTTTTCATAATGATATGCTCCCGTATCAGCAATCAAAAGTTGTAAAGATAGTTTTTACAATGACAAGAGGTAATGGTTATAACCTAGTGGCCGCTAAACTAGAACATGATTTTTATTCTATAACTATTTTCAAAATAAGAAATTGTTGAGGGTAGCCGAATTTTTTTATCCCTTTTAATAAGTATAGGATGTTAGTGGTCACTAAGAATTTTATTTGATATGAACCGAGGTGAATTATGTTTTATAAACATTATATCTTATGAGAACTACATAAGCCATGATCCCTCTTGAGGGTATGTAGTGTCACACTTTTCTCCATCAAGGATAGTCTAACCAATATGATACTATTATAAATAATGAAAAATACAATCGATCAAATTTGTACATATATTTTTTACAATGACTATATATAATGGTAGGAGTCTAGCGATGACTAAGGAAGACTAAGATTTGTCATTCAATCACTATTTTGAAAAAAAAAGAAAATGTTTTTCTTAGTGGCCATAAAGAATTTCCTTTCAATAAGTAATGGAGCTTAGTGGTCGCTAACCATTTTCCTTGATACTAACTATTTTCAATTATCTAAAATACACAATATATCTTATGAGAACTACATGAGGCTTGATACCTTTCTAGGGTATGTAGTGCAGCAGTTAGCTTCACCAGGGATAGTCCAACTAATATGATGCAATTATAATCAATGAAAAACACTAGCAATATAAATATGGAAATATAGTTTTCACAAAGATGTAATGGTTAGAAGCTAGGTGCTGCTAAGATAGAAAATTATTTGTTATTGTATCGTTAGTTTGAAAATAAGAAATTATTGAGCGTAGCCGCCACAATAACCTTTCCTTCCAATAAGTAATGGATCTTAAAGTTCACTAAGTATTTTGTTGATACGAAATGATGTGAATTATGTGTTATACACATTAAATCTTATGATAAATACATAAGGCTTGATCCCTCATGAAGGTATGTAGTGCAAAACTTGGTTCTACTTGGGCTAGTTCCCCTAATATGATACTTTTATAAACAATGTAAAAATGTAGTGATCTTAAGTTGTATAGATAGTTTTTACAATGACTATATCTAATTACTATATCTTATGACTATATATAATGACCATGATTTTGTATTTGATCGTTATTTTGAAAACAAGAAACTGTTATATATAAATAATGCATGTCAGGATACAACAACTAACATTCATTGTCAAAGAAAGTGACATTAATGCAAACAATGAAATTCAAAATTTTGAAGTACAAAATACAATAGGAAGTCACTCAAAAATTTTACACACCTCACCCAAAACAATCATGTCAGGTTATGCTAGTAGATTAATTCATCCAATAAGAGAGTTAATCGAGATTAGTGGTGAATGTGTTAATAAATCATGAATGTCAGGGTACAAAATTTGGTGTTCCTTGCGAGAGCGGTTGGTAGTTATGAAAATAATGACTTGTTGAGATCCTCTGACTTAGACACTTAGAAATAAACTATGAAATGTCTATTATAGATGTTTTTTTTGAATGAATAAACTACACTAGTAATCCAATTCTAAGATCCATTAAGAAGATTAAATATTTGGACATGATATTCAAAACCTACCGCCCGTAAGATGAAATGTTGAGATTAGCAAATTCTCTAAGCAGATTATTATATTCCTCACAAGAAAATGATGGAAGTTAATCTTCAAACTTTGTATCCTTTATTTTATTATTCTAAATTTTTGAGACACATTGCGTAGCGAGTGCTAAGCAATTAATAGTTTACATTGATTTTTTATTAACATATATTCCTGTACACTACGAAATGTCTATTTTTCACATATTATTTTTCTCCTTTTATAAAATATACTAATTACCTAATGTTGAATTTCATTATTACAATTATATATTCTGAGTTGATATTCCATGCCTAGTGACCACTAAAAACAACATTTATTATAATGTTTTGACGTAGCATCATGATCAGTTGTGATTAATGGCTGCTAGAAAGATTATTACAGTCTATACAAGCCAATGATGTAAACTAATCTACAAAGTACTTATCCTTTCCATTCTTATTTTATAACATATTGAAAGTTTTCTTAGTGACCACTAAGCTCTAAAGGTCCATTTTTAATGATTTTTAATCTACAAAATTAATCATATTAAGATACAACAACTCCTTTCTATTGAACTATAGAAAAAAATATCTATCCTTCCCATATATTTATCAATTATTAATTTATTTAATTACTTTTATAGGTAATATGTATTCCATTGGTCGCAGTGCTCCACGTAATTTCAATTCATTAAAGGAGAAGAGGGTTGGAAGAAGAGAGATGATGAATGATTTGTAGAAATTCATTCACTAGAAAACTATCACGTTGATATGTGGTTATTTTTGTTGATGATGATGTCCACCATGAAATCAAAATGGTTTTATCTTCATAAGCTATTGATAAAAAAACACTACGTACTCATGTTGAATGTTTTGACATTGAAATTAAAAGTTCCTTATTCTTGAAATGGAGTTGGAAATTTACTTTTTCAGGGAACAAAAATTGAAGGTTTCTTTAGAAATTAAAGGGTGTTCCTCTTCTAAATATGGTTGGAATTTGGGTATGTTCATAGAATCAAAAAAATAAGGTTGTGCAAATGCCCATCAAATTCACAAAGGCATAAATTTGGTGTTCAATAAACTATATAAATACGATAACACCTCTTCTGTTTTTCATTATTTCAATAGAAAATATTTTCCTTCTCAACCAAAACATGCCAAGTTATTTACAATGCTAAGGCAAACTTATTTTTCTGAATTAGAGATGGTTTCCTCTAATTCAAAGTTTCAAGGGCATAAAATATAATAATAAATCAGTTGCATTGTTGAAAAAAGAGACCAACATATTCGGGAAAGTAGAATCTTAAATCGTTCAATAATTTAATTTGTTTTAAT
Source organism: Taxus wallichiana var. yunnanensis (assembly GCA_018340775.1). Lineage (NCBI taxonomy): Eukaryota > Viridiplantae > Streptophyta > Pinopsida > Cupressales > Taxaceae > Taxus > Taxus wallichiana. Next base: position 140,681,339 of record CM031237.1, read on the forward strand.
TTCATGGTGATGTATTTCCTATTTAAGTTCATAAGTTCCATATAGCACCTTTAGAATATCAGTACAATTTTTAAGATGAGGATAATGTTGGCCTTATTATCCATTCCATGTTGATTAATGATATTCCTATATAGAGGAACTCAATTCTTCTTCCCATTTTATATTCTAAAAAGGAGATTGTGCAACTCAAGGATCTAGATGAGCTGAAAAGGGATGATTTGCAGTTCTACATTCTTGACAATGAACATACAATTCATGCCCAATAAAAAAATTATCCCAAAGAAATTACAATTCATTATATACTTGGTTGTAGTTTAGAAAGAATCGTATTTTGTCTTCAAAATAATTTAGCAAAGACATTATTAGCTTTTTCTAGAAATAAAACAAAGTAAACAAAACATGGATTGAAACCAAGTTTATTTATTTAATCTACAAGGCTCGATCGATTTGTAAATCTTTAGGATGTCCTCAGAGGCTTGGAGTGTGAAAAACAAAGGCAAATGAGTGAAGGGTAATGACTTGTAGTTTTAAAGCATAAGTTTTTAATGTTTAATTTTTGTAATTTGCATAAAGTAAATAAACTATTTTCTCTTTGAATGCAGATCTTAAAGAGCCAATGTCTTGTTATCTTCAACATTCAAAAGCTAGAGAGTCTTTATAAAAATTGAATTTTCTATTATTTCCTGAGGATATATGGATAAAATGCAAAACAAGATTTTATTATTTTAGATCAGGTGGGATTATTGGTTCTCCTTTTAAGGATAACCAAACTAACTTTTAGCCAAATTGACCACCAAGGTTCATGGGTGATTCCTTTAGGGCTGAAATAGGAATGACCAATGAAGAACTATAAATACTAGTGAAAAAGTATAACCAGGGAATGTATGGCTAAATGGATCTATTTAGGAAGGTTTCATAGTAACGAATTTTTAATCTTACTTCTAGAGAGTAAAATATGACATAAAAATGAGAGGAAATAATTTAAAGATGATTCCCAAGGAAGTGAAAAATCGACAACAAGAAAAATTGTTCTTTGAAGCGGAAAAGGTTATTCCAACGGAAGCTCGGATAATTTTAGATAACTACACAATTTCAACGGAAGAATAAATTATAGTAAGGATGAAAGACACATAGGATTTTACCTGTCAATTTTCATATCCCTTCAAAAAAAATTTCATCAATATCATCTATTTTGTCGATTAATCAAGTCAATGTAGAATGCATGATCATAGATATTTGTAATTTATCTAGTGATATATATTCCGATGTAATAATGGACCTACTTACAGTTGTTAGATCAATTCATCTAAATTTTATTAACATTGTTCTCTTACCTATTACTTATTCAAAAATATGAATAAAATCAATAAAAAATAAATGGAAAAGGTTAAAGACAAGGGGAATAAGTTATGGATAGTTGTTATAGTTTGTATTATAACAATGGAAAATTTAATAGCTTATGTCCTATATATAAAATAACTTGTGTAGACAATTGTGATACTAATGATGAGGAGAGAGAAGAAATCATTAGGGATTGGATGAAGAAACTTCCGTAATAATTTAGGATTTGAGGTGACATCAGCCTATGGGGAAAGACACATCATTTTATTTACAAGATATCTTATGAGTTTTGGTCTCATATTTAAGGTGGTAGTGTTGCATTGCATGCTTTTCTTGAGTCAAGTCTATTTGTGGTTGTTATTGTTAAGACTCATGATCAAGAAATGTTTTCAATAAATTACTATTCTCATTTGAAAAAATGTACATTGGTTAAGACAAGATTATTCAATTCTATTAGTTTAATTCCTTTGAATTGATACATACAATATTTATGTGATTAACCAATGAAGAGAGGAAACAACCTTATCTTCGGGGCCACTTAAAAATAATAGAGACGATGTCGTTCTTAACATGTCATACCCATTTAACTTGTTTTGCCATATGTCTCTCCCTATACATCCACCGAATCCATATCAAATGATTGTCATTTACTCGTTTTATAAATCTATCACTGTGTTATGTTTTTTATCGTCATTGTTTTCATTTATTTAATAATACTTTAATTTTTTTAGTGTTGATGTAAAATGAGGAGCTTATTATCGCATCACACATGAATATGTAGATAGAACCTGATATGTTAGTCATGTGCAAATATAAATAAAACTATTTATAAGCCCTACATAATTGTAGGAAGATATAAAAATTTGGTTTATTTGTTATATTTTTTTCATATCGTTTCAATACGAAGCATGGCGTCTGCGAAGCTCATCAAAGACTTTATAGAAAAACATAGTTTATCTAGTAATGGATTACCTTGGTTATCGGTAATATATTATTATATTTATTTGATACCGTGCCAATACGAAGCATGATGGCCACTAAGCTCATAAAATATTGTCCAACTAAACATAGTCAACGAAATAATGGCTTAAAATATTTATCACTAATATTATGATATATTTATTTGATATCGTGCCCATACGAAGCATGATGGTTGCTAATCTCATTGAATAATTTCCAACCAAACATAGTCTAGGCAATAATGGCTTAGCCTAACAGTCACTAATATACATATATAGCTATGCAAAATTGTCCAACAAAGGGTAGTACATTGTATAGAAACAAGTTGTATCATGAATTTATTTACCTCAACAAGAAATTTATTTTGAATTGATTAATGTTTTTGAAATAGAACATCCATAACCTCAACCTGCAGAGGGTGAGGAAAGCCAAGAAAAAAATTCAATCAGTAAGTGTTAACCTACTATATGTTGATTTTTTAAATTTGCCAATATGAAATTGTGGACAATTGAAAAAAATTACTACTTTGCAGTTGGCCTAAAGGATTATTTAATTATTTTATATTTGGAGGGTTTTTATATGAGAAAATCCAATCCCATAAAGAGATGGGTTTCAAGTTTTGTAAGGAGACTATCAACATGCGAGGTGGCCTCAAAGAATTTTTAAACTTAGTATCAACAAAATTTGAAGTGGGATTATTTTCTAGAATTATCGATTCTACCGAAGTTGAAAATATAGTAAAGGCTTTAGAAAAATATAATATCTGAAATGAAACCTATACTTTTTTGGTAAAAGAACATTGCAAGTTGTATAAGATGAAATTGCAGTAAACGATATACAAAAGGTTTGGAGTAGAGACAATATTTGTTTTAGCTCTACACACACATTATGTACCGCAATAGGTACAAAGGGAAACCCTCCAGAAAAATTTATGGTGGGGAAGAATAACATTGGATAAATTATTGTAAAGATGTGTGGTTGATGAACGAGTTGTACAAAACTATATCACTCATCTTCGACTCATGGTTTGAATGTTATAGAGGGCATAAAAACATTATAAGAAGTACAAACTATATAACTATTAATCATTTCAAAATGTTTTTATTATGGTATTGCTAAACTTTTTAATGAAGATACATTCCTATGGTCACTCTTTATTTTATAATTTGAGATTACAAATTTATAAGTTGGTAATATTTATATCTTCATTGTAATTAAGTTGTTATTATAGATTTATAAGTTTTTGTGCAAAATACCAAAATAAAATATTATCAAAACAATATTGTGACTTGTTTTCTATCAAATTTGTAAGACAATTATTTTTGAGTTATTTTTATAGAGTCAATTTGGGAAGCCTCGGAAATTACCAGTTTTGGGAGTTGAAGGTTTTTTGTTTGTAATTATTGGTATTGGTGACGAAATACCTTGTAATATGGCTCCATATTATAGAGTTGAGAATACTAAATACTTTGAATGATCATTTATACCTGAATTAATAAGAACTACATCATAATATTTTGGCCTTGCCTTATGGTCTACATTTATGGATTCAAATATGGTGAAGTACATGTTCACTAAAATATTTAGTTGGATATAAGACACCGAATTTAGTTTCGTTTGGGGATGTGAAAATGTAAGATGAAAACAAATACCAGTCAACATATACTAGACATTTTTGGTAATGTCTATGGTGAAAATACTATACTTTGATCGATCAAACGAGATTCATGTCATACAAATTCAAAGAATAAATTACTCTTAAAACCCCAACATGATGGATATTTTATGGAAAATATAAGATTGATTCATTAATTTACACTCAATTATGCACATGGCTAAAACATGTAGGAAAACACAATAACATGTGTTGATCGATGAAAAATATCAAACACACTATTGACATTTGAATTTTATTTTTTCCTTTCAAATCCAAAAATGTACTATACATTTATATATAATTGAATAAATATCTTAAAGTTCTTAAAAATTCACAGTGCACAATCATTTTGTTTTCGATTCAATTTTTTACAATCTGTATGAATGGTTTTGTTTAGCTAAGTTAGATGAATGAGAACTACCACATAAATAGTTCTATAAAGAAAGCTAAGTAAAAATCTAAGCACCATCAAGATGAGAGCTAAACAAGGTAAATAATAAGCATAATGCATTAACTTTGAATTAAGATCAAATTAACATGCTAAAGTATTCAAAAACCTCTACTTCTCTAGATTACCAAAAAAAGTAAATGGACCTATGTAGACTCCATGGAAATCAAATTAATTGTTTTGATCTTCAAGAACCTAGGAATGGGAGCTCATCAAAGCTTGGCTACAAGACCCCTTTGACTATCCCCATATGACCCAAGCACTTGGCTAGAAAATGCAAGAAAGGAGGCTTAGCTCTTCAAATGGTGAATTTCTCAAGAATAACAAAGAAGCTTATAGTCTATTTTCTATGTGCTTTTCTTTTGTCTTCTCAAGGAATTAGGTGTAAGTGTAAAAGGTAGGAGGGCTCTTTATATAGCCCAATGGATAAAGGAATCACTACATCCCTTTGCATGTGGGATAATAGAGATGTTGAGTTAGTTGTGGATAAGGGGGGTTTAGATAGGGTTTAGTTAACTTTAGGAGAGTTTAGCTTGTCCTTTAGTGACTCATGTGGATAAAGGGGTCTTATTAATTAATCAAGATTATTTAATTAATAGACGTGGAAGCTTATAGAAGCTTTTTAGAGGAATATTAGCATGATTTGGACTATAGAAGGGGATTAAATCAATTAAATACTGATTTATTGGTTTATTGAAAGGGGGAGCTAATTAATTAATAATAATTAATTAGTTTAGATAGAAGGGAGGATTTATTAATGGAAGGTTGTTAATTAGAGTATTTGCTAAATAAAAGACTTAATTAATTACTTATTGTAATTAATTAACGATGATAGAAGAGAAGATGAACATTATTGATGATATGTCAGAAATTTGCTAAAAAAGGGAATAATTAGCACAATTTAAGTATTTAAATTGTTCAGGCTAAATTATAAGTGTCTACATTTTCCCCTCTTTGGGGTGGCATGAGCAACGCTACTTCAAAGATAGTAGATAGATACAATTTTTAAGGGTAGAAGAAAAATTAGTAGAAGTGAGAGATGCCCCCTCGAGTGTCGATGGGGTGATGAAGGAAGATGATTGACGATTGAAAAAGGTGAGAAATAGATAGAATAATGGTCTAGGGTAGAATGCCCAAGTGAAATCGAAGATTAGGTGTGAGAGGAAAGTGATGTAGATGAAATATGGATAAGTGAAGAGATGAACTAGCCTTTAGCCTTCGCATTAGAACAACTTCAGTGTCATCATATTGCCAAAAGATCTACGTCATCGGTCATTATGAAAAATATAAGCATATGAAAAAAGTAGAATGACATGAAAAGCCATACTACAAACAATTGTCCATTGCTGAAAACACCAAATCCATGTAACATACAAAATGTAATGTAATATGAGAAGAAAACAAGCTCATTTAATAGGAAAACAAGTACAAACGCACATATCCAACCAAACAATGATAAGGACAGTTGTACAAATGTTTTTTTATCAAGTCAAGAGGTCCAGATGTTCGTGATTTACTACAAGGGTTACAAATGATGCCCCAAGAAAGGATACATGCAAAGGGAAACGATAATGGACTCGGGTCTAGGTAGAAAGCTTTGTGTGTAATGAAACAACACCAGGCAACAAGATATGCCCCAGAGTACAGATGAAGCAAGTAGCTAGCTTTGTGAATGGTTATGAATCTGGAGATCTGCAAGTTGTGTTGATCGGGAAGATGAGAGACAAATCAATAGGATATTGAAAGAATACCATGCGCAAGACACAAGTTTCAGCCGTAATAAACATGTTACCTATTTTTGTAGGTTTTTTACTTTTTAGGATTTTGTGGAGAATTTTGCCTTGTTTTTTGATTTTTGAAGTGATATATATATATATATATATATATATATATATATATATATATATATATTTGTTTGTTTGTTTTGTGTTTTCTAAAATGCGGTGGACAGTAGAAGAAAATAGAAGAAATAGAATGAAGTGCCTAGATGCAAAAGAAAATGCCCCAGGGGGAAGAAAGAAGAAAAAGTGACAAATAATGTCCCTGTATAGTGGAAAAATTAATAAAATAATTATTTAAAAAAGAATAATAATAATTATTCAAGAGAGTGTGGATAAGAAGAAAAATCACCTAGAGTAAAAATTGTCCTAGTGAGAAGAAAGGGGTACTAGATGGCAAAAAAATGCCCCGCACAATGAAAAATGAAAGAAAAATAATTATTTAATTAAAATAATTATTTGATGGTGAATAGAGGAGAAAACGATGGTCAAAATAAACGTAGGGGGTAAATCACTGTGACCAATTCATTTGTTACCACCACCGCTGAATTTTTACCACGAGGCTTTGACAGTGACGAGGATGATGGTGAGAGCATGAGATGGCTTGAGGCAGGTAGACATAGTCCAAGGGTATGAGTGCCATGAAAATTATCATGTCTTTGTGAGTATCCGAACTCGCTTTGTCAAATTTTCATTTAATGCCCGTAGAAGTAGAAAATTAGGGTTTGGGGTCATAGCGCCGCCATGCATATGCATGAGTGCAGTGCACTAATGGCGGTGTAGGTATCCAAAGGGTGGTGTAGGCATCTTGGTGTGAATGTGCACACACACAGCTACCCACAAACATGTATACACACACGTGTATACACCACACATGTCTGTGCATGCACACACACCAATTAGTAGCACACACACAAAGGGTTCATGCACACATGCATGCGCAGAGACCTGAATGATGATGCAAGTGCCCTTAGAAATTTGCATGCATGTGCATGTATCGAAAGGGTGGCACACACACCCCAAAGGGTGCACAGGCACACTTAGCAGATGAAGGACAAAAAAGGAAAATGCTAAAAATGATGGCACTTAGAAGAAAATTTAGGATTTTTGGGTTAACCCTAAAAATGATAGGTATAATGTAGAGGAAATGTTAGTAACTGACACATGGGATGATTTTGCAGAGATGCTTGCCCATGCTTCAGATGCGGGAGTACCATTCACATATTGTAGAGCTGGAGGGGAGCATGTGCCGATGAGACCGGCGTGTGGTGGCCATACTCTTAGAGGCGGTGGGCCAGGCCCTGTATCCCAAATATCATCTATTACTTTAGATCATGGGATACTTACGGCCTTGGCTAAGTGGTGGCATAGTGAGATCTAGTGCTTCAAGCTCTTGATTGGAGAGATGACCGTGACCTTGGAGAATGTGTGGCTGATTCTCCGCATTCCTATCTTAGGCTCACTGATTGAGTATACTAGTGACCTTTGGTAGATCAGGGTGGCTGTGAGTGACCTATTCGACAGAGATGACATACCGCATGATGGTATGATAGATACATTTCACAAGTGCATCACCGATCCGACAATACACCACGGTCCCTTATACATTATGTCACTTATCAGTGGGTTTTTTCTCACTAATAAGACCGGGACATCCTTCCCGAGAGGGCTGACAACACTAGTACATGGGATCTTTATTTATGACCATACTACTACGGGCTAGTGCATACTGACACATTTATACTAGGATCTTCATCTTATTACCTACCACCATCAGAAGATAGTGGGGCTTGCCTCCTGCTGCAGATTTGGTCATGGGACCACATAGCTATTAGGCACCCTGTAGGCACACTACATGTCCGAGCCCCAAAGGAGCCATCCTATATGGCATGGGTTTCAGTAGGTGACGACATATAAGGTCACCTATGCAGTTTGTATAGATATCAATGAGAGTTCGATGAGTTACTAGACAGGGATATCATATAGAGACCCTATAGGAAGATACAGTGGCCAGAGGATGCAGTAGAGCTCAACGTTTGTATAGTGGAGCACTTCCTTCTTGGCAGTCGCAGCTATATCATTGAGTTATACAGGGTAGATAGATGTCAGCGACAACTAGGCATGGTGCAGGGGGTTCCACAACTAGACTTGTGGTATGCCCATCGAGATTCTGAGAGGCCGACCATGGGGCCACGCATATAGGTGACCCGAGCTAGGGACAAAATTTTACAAGTGGTTCCACAGGTATGGGACCCACTCGACATGTCGACATCCTGGCACAACTATAGATTATATGGACTGGTATTCTCAGGCTCGACTTTGTGAGTGGTAGTAGAGCGGGATCAAGCTCGGGCTCAGACTTTGACAAAGTGATAGTAGATCGGATCATGCTCGAGGCCTAGATTGACTAGGGAGATGATGGTGCTATTCACTTTCAGCAGATACGATAGATGGCCGCATAGATGACTCAAGTGATGAGGCTATATCAATAGACACAAGCCCATCTAAAACTTGTGACACCTGAGAGAGACAAGCTGAGAGCAGAGTGAGTAGCTGGTCAGGCCAAGTTCACCGAAGCATCAAAGAAAGATAACGTCCTTATGATGCATAGATGGAATATTAGTGACAACTAAGACCCACAGAGATTTAGCTACATTAGAGGGCGAGCATCCTACTATAGATCGTTATATTTTGAGGTAGTTTAAGCTGAGCTGTGGGATCCTTCCTATAGCCAGCAATCAAGCAGAGGGACCAAGTCGAGAGAGGTCCTGTGGGCCTCAGTGGAGTAACCACACAGACAGTCAAGGAGGCCAAGTGATCCTCGCGCTATGCCACCACAATGAGACAGACCAGACACCCCATTTGAGGGCTTGAGCTAGCCTTGATGATTTGTATTGAAACATACACCTCTTGATGAAGGTTAGGAGAATTTTTTACACATGCCTCTGATGAAGGCAGTTATATACGTTGATCGATGTATATCATCTTTTTGTACCATACACTAGATATACGACACATATGTATATATGGACATTTATGAAAGGACATATGTGTTATGAGATGGACATTGTTTGTTATTTTTGATTGAGTATATGGATATATAGATGTGTTTATGATGTTATCTTATTTTATTTCACATATATAGGTATCTTTATTTATTGATGTATCACATGTGTTTTGATTTCTAGATGATAGATCTTGTAGAGTATATCATTTGTATTTTCTTATGTGATGTGCTTGACTTAGTGGACAAGGTTAAATGATGATAAGGGTGTGGGGGGGATAGATTTTGATATTTGCGATCCCTCTTGCCCCCATTTGATGATACAATATGTGATGATTATCTTAGCATTCATGTAAGATGTATACTCAGATTTTTCTTGATATATGATGTATAAATGATGTTAGATGTGATGATATTGATGGAAATATGATGATGTGATAACAAAATGATGCACATGTAACAAGAAAACACAATCAAATGCTAACAAAGAACACAATGGACCAATACAACAATGTACCATGATTTATTAGCATGCAAAAACACACTTCAATATGGACACGTAAGAATAAATCTAATCTAATAAGGAAAAGATGAATCCTACAAAGTATGTTCAAGCAACAAACAATACAAACTGTACAAACATGAATCAACTATACAAGAAGACAAGAAAAGCAGGAAACAAGACAATGCAAGTAAACTAAAGCAATTTTTTTGTAAGAATCTTGTTATGAAACAATTTTCCATTGTTTAGTGTTTTGCGATACAATTTTCTATTGTTTTTGTGTTTTTCGAAAAAAAAATTATTGTTTACGGTTTTTTGAACGTTTTTACATTTTTCCAACAGTTTTGAATGTTTTTTTGTTTTTCTGAAACAATTTTCTATTGTTTTTGGATTTTTCTAACAATTTTCCAGAGCTATTCAGATGTAAGTAATAAAGCATGGATACCCCCAACATTAGATGAGGACTATACAAGGGAAAATGCCACACACTTATAAATAGGAAGGTGAATTCGTAGAAGTTCCCCAGCGTGAGATGGGGAATAGACAAAGACCATGCCTTCATAGATGAATAAAAGGAAACAAAGTTAGATCAAGGCTTGACAAGATTAGGTTCACAAGGAGTCTCAGAGATGAAACTAGCCCTAAGCTAAGTAAAAGTACCCCCAAGTGTAATATGTTGATGAATAATGAATCCTCCCAAGGTGCCAAAAACTGGTTTTCACCTAAGGACCTATCCAAAGTGCCACAATTGCATAATTTTCACTTATAGATGACTGCTTTCTCTTTTTTGATTTTTTGTATTTTGATTATTTTACCATGTTTTGTTTTTTTTTACTTTTCTAATTTTGCACCATATTTAAGCATAGAACCGCTTAAGGTGCATGGCATTCATGGGCTCACAGAGCTCATCACCATTGGGGTGAGTGAGTTTGTATGCTCCTGTGTCGTACTTGGCCACTATAACATAAGGTCCTAACCAATGCGGTTTGAACTTTCCTTTCTTTTCTCGCTCTACCCTTGTGTTGAATTGATTCTCCTTCATGACCAAATCACCAACCTCAAACTGACGAGGTATGATTCTTTTTTTGTAATTTCTAGAGACTCTATTATGATACACTTTGAGGTGATTAAGGGCATGGATGTACTTCTTGTCTAGGAGCTCTAACTCATCCAGTCTAACCACTCGATAATCTATGTCCTTATCAGATAATCCCTAAGATAGATTCTTAGGGTAGGAAGTTCAATTTCTAGTGGGATGATAGATTCCATCCCAAATACTAGAGAATATGGTGTCGCACCCATAGGAGTGCGAATAGAGGTCCTGTAGGCCCAAAGAGCTGGGTGGATTTACAAATGCCAATTATGACCTATCTTACTTACGATTTTCTCCATTATGCATACCATAGTCTTATTTGTGGCCTCAACCTATCTATTACCTTGGGGATAATATGGTGTAGACCATTTTAACTTGATTTGGAACCACTGACAAAGACCCTTTACAATTTTATTCTTAAATGAATTTCCATTATTAGTAACAATGGTTGTAAGAATACCATACCGGCAAATGATATGATTCATGATGAATTTGGAAATTTGAGCTCCTATTAAATAGGTTAAGGGGACAACTTTGACCCACTTTGTAAAGTATTCAAAAGAGCTATGATGATGTGGGTATGACCATCAAATGAGGTAGGGGTAAGCTTCCCTATCAAGTCAAGTCCCCATTTAGAAAATTCTCATTAGGTTGTGATGGGTTACAATGGCTGTGACCGAGAATGGATGAAATTTTCATACTTCCGACAAAGTACACATTTTCTAACATAGTTAAACAATCGATTTCCATAGTAGGCCAATAGTAGCCTATTTTTGACAATTTTTGGCCAAAACCATTCCATTAGTATGGGGTCTACACACCCCTTCATGTACTTATTTGATCATTTGGATTGAATCTATCATGTCAAGACACATTGTAACGGATTCTCAACATAGGCATGATGATAAATTGTACCTCCTAAAAGGGTATAACAGGCTATTTGGTGAATGAGGATTAGTTTCTCCAAATGGGAGATGTCGGGAGGGAACATGTAGTCTTTGAGATAGGTAAAGATGGGCTCATACCATGGGGAGTTTAGACCAACAACATCACAAGGTAGATAGGATTTTGGCATGTCATACGTAGGCTGGCATAGATTTTCCACAAAGAATGACATGTCATTATTTTCCGGCAGAATGCAGAGCATAGATTCCACTGTTTCTATAGAATCTAGATCTGTTTTGTTCTCTTGGAATTTGTTCAAATGTGATATGCATAAAATACTCTTTCAGAGTTTCTATCAACTTCTTGTAAGGTATGATTTTATCATCCTTAACCTTTTATTCATCATTAACTTGCTTGATAATTAGCTGAGAATCACCCACAATATTTACATGATGAATGTCTCATTTGATGGTGAGCTTCATCCCTGCAATGAGTGCCTCATACTCTACGATATTTTTGTGCTAGAAAAACCAAGATGAAATGCTTGAGTGAGAATCAACAAGTGACTCTTCCGCGTACCCGACCTCCCGAGGTCGTGCCGAGACAGCCGGTGGGGGTAGAATATGCAGACAAACTAGTTAGGGAGTCTAATGTCTTCGACACGCACTAGTGGAATTTGTGAATCTAAGGCAAAGAAGGCCCTTCTAACTTGGACTGGTGTGATAGATCGATCAGCGAGGATGACTGCTCGAAGGCTCCAATCAATATCGAGCTCTGGCGTGATTCGATCTATGGGCTGCGGAATACGTGGGAAATGACCTGGGATTGTTTCGTATATATCTCCTGATAAGGTCATATGGCGGACGATGAAAATAGTCGACTCTATGGACGATTTTCTGGCCTAGTCCAGAATTCCCTAGCTTCGTTAGCCGCTATATCTAGTAAGGACAGTTGTTCGACGATGATAGGTGGAAGTGGAGTGGACTGAAATACTAGTGTGCGTAGGCCAGTGTCTATATCTAACTGACTTGTGGATTCGTTGGGCTGTGGGACCTGTGGATCAGAACCATAGACTCTTGGTTGTTGCGGTCCTGTTATGGTCATATGCGAGATCAAGTTCTAATCCCTAGTATCCAGTAATCGTACGCCTTTTCAGCTTCTACGTTTAGAACCAACAGTTGTGCGATCTTCTCAGAATACCTTACAGGCGTTCTTGCAACCTGGATTCTTAAGCTGGTATCTATATCTACGAGGGTGTCTCCAGCGTCTGGCTATGGAACTAAAGGATCACACCCGAATGTTTGTTCTCTTTCGAGCCCTTCTACAGTCATGTGGATATTTTCTAGGGTAATCTGTAGTTTGGCTGACTTGACCAAAACGCATGTGCTTGGTCGTCTTCTATGTTTAATCCTCTTAACTGTGAGCTGATCAGTTGTAGATCTGCGGTTGTTCGGAATACTTGTATCCTGAGATTTTGGTCTATGTCAACTATTGTTGTGGCTAGGTTTGGTTGAGGCACGATGGCTCAAATATATATTCCCTGGGCTCTTGAGGTCCCGTGATTGTCATACAAAACGAAATGTAATCTAACTGTAATGAAATAAATTCTAACTATGTGAAATAAACCTAACATATATAACCTTTATCTTTCTAAGAAATATTCTAACAATTCTAAGGAAAACAAACTATTTTAAGCGTATCTAGAAATAATAACTAAACAATAATTTAAAACAGACAAGATAACCGAGTGTGGTTATTTGCCTGTGCAATTTGTAGAATTATTCTAAATAAATAAGATAGCCTGTCTAATCTACCTGCAAGATTCTCGATCCTTCCTCAGAAGTGAGGAGTGAATCATAGTTTCTCAGAAACTATCAATCCCCACAGCTTCCCTGGCAATATCGAGAATAGAATGAAATAAAATAAAGCGATTAACTACTCTATTTGATATAAATCTGACTAGAACTTTGAAATTTAAAACCGGACTCGCAGTAAGCAAAGTGGCGAATCCGATGGTGTATGTGATCTCGTCCCCTAGTATGATCTTCTCGTTTTTTCGTGTTCACTTGGATCCGTAAAAGCGTGTAATGCTAGCACCGATAGGAGTAGATTTTGGGACAAGGACAACTCGGAATGCACCGAGAATGCGAGTAGGAGAGGGATAGCGCAAGAGTATGAGCTTGGCTTATGCGATTCCTAGCGGGATTTTACTGCGAGTCATGCAACGTGAAGCGACCAGAACCTGTGACTATCCTATACGAAGAGAAAAACCTGCAACTTTAATGGCTTCCCAAGCTATTTTGTTCCAAAATAAAGACACTGCTTGCACAAGTTGGATATGTGGCTTACTAACAAATGAATAAAGCTAACCAGGTATACAATGAATTGAACTAAGAACTCTAAGTCACAGTAAAACAAATTTACAGCAAAAGGAATTCAGAGGCAAGCTTCTAACTGGATTGAATGGAGCAACAACACTGCCTGCACAAGATGGGTCTGTGGCTTACCAACAGCTGAGCAATGCTAAACCAAGTACTAAAAACCAGAAGACTCTAACAAGGAAAAATGGTGATCAAAACTCCAGCTCAAATTCTTCACACAAACTCAGCCAAAATTTAGACCAAAATCAGACCAAAATCGAAGCCATTTACATGAACACAAACCATGCACTTATAGGAATTCCAACACTCAAAAACCAAAATCAAATTGAACTCCTAAACAATAAACAAAGGAAAAACACTGTTCCAGGGGACCAAAAACATTAATGCATGCTCAAGTCGGCAAAGAAAGCTGGTGAAACGTGATATTTCACGCGGGTCGTGCCAAAAGAGCGTTCTGGAAAATGCGCACAGGACCGCCGCCCGAGCAGGGCGGCGGTTACAGGACCGCCGCCCTGTTCAGGGCGGCGGTCACGAGACCGCCGCCTGCGAATGGCGGTTTTTCATCAAAGAGGCCGAGGAAAGAGGGAAAAAGGGGAAAACAAAGGGCGCGGGGGCTAAGTGGGGTATGCGGGATGTTAACGCATATCCGAAGAGCTCTTTCTGGATCCCGAACACCTTGCGAGGAGACCTGTATCATCATTGGGGCATTTATTACACTGTTCCGGCAGTACAATACCTTACAATTTTGGGTACGTACATATTGCCCCCTCGGAGAAGCGTTTTAGCCATGAAGAGGCATAAAACGGTGGGTCCGAGTATGGCAGTCCCGAAATGGGGAGTTAGAAGTTATACCTTACACGTCCGTGTGTCGAAATGACGCCATCCAAAATTCCCGCCACCTGCAAAATGAAAAGAGAACTCAAGTGCAGATAGATACAATAATTTGAAAAATAAACACTAAAATAACAGGGAAAGAGGACGTACCATTTGTGCGGGGATAGGAACTTACCTCCGTCAGCGCTCCAAACCTGCGAAAAAGTCATTTTAAGACGAAATAGAACAATATATATATGAAAGTGGGCCCATTTTCCTATTCATTTGCGCGAGTTGATTTGATAGATTTTGAGCTCTGGGACCCACGGTGACGGTTTCTTGCGCGAATAGAGTCGAAACGTCCGGAGTGAGATCGTGATCATGCCTCCACGTGCGGAACGCCACCCCGCGAGATCACAGGTTGGTTTTCTTTAATTTTGCATTTTTCCCCTTTAAATTTGAAATGGCAAATTATTTGTAATGGGGGGGTTATTTTTGAAAATGTTTGGTTCAAAAGGTCCATCTAGGGGGGGCGCCTACTGGGTAGGTTCTTTTTTTAGCTAAAATGGTCTATCTTTGCGTTTTTTGGACTTTTTAGGGTTAAAAACCCGCGCGGGTTTTCGGACCGCGACCGCCGCCGCCCAGCCGGGGTGGCGGCACTGACCACCGCCGCCCGATAAGGGGCGGAGGTTACGTGACCGCCGCCTTTAAGGGGCGGTTAAAACCGCCTCCGCTCGGGGGCGGGTTTTGCACTGTAATGCAAAAGAGCTTGTTTTGGAGACTTATACTTATATTTTCTTGCATTTCTGTACGTTTTTATGACTCTCCCTGCATTGATTAGATACTAACTTGCTCTGTTTGGTGTGTTTTTGGGTGTATGCAGGCGAGGGAGGAGTACATTAGATGGAGCCGGGAGAGAGAGTGTGATTGGTTGCCCGGGGTATTGGATGCCCTTTCGCCAGACGAGGAGGACACGTTACAGAGGGCCGGTATATTGCGCATATCGCGCGTGCCCCATGTTACGCCATCGAGTCACATCCTTTGTGACTTATTTTCTTATTGGGATGCAGATCGGAACACTTTCCGACTGCCAGGGGTCCGCGGTGAGTGGACTATTACTCTAGAGGACGTTTACCGTATCTTGGGGGTCCCGATCATCGGGAGGAGACTCACACTGGAGACAGCTGGGTCCAGAGCACAGATTGCACAGTGGGCAGGTTATATGGGGGATGCAGCTATTTCCACGGGGCCGAAGAAGGGAGTGAGAGTTAGATCCATTCCTTCTTTGCCCATCCCCGTATTTCGACAGGCCATCATGGGGATCCTTGCCTCGAGACTGATCGGGGACAAGGGAGGGGATACATTGTTATACTGCTGGGCCCCCATCATTGCACAGATAGAGGGGCATGGCCGGATATACGCCTGGGCGCGAGATATTTTGGGGACCACTTATCACGACTTATACAGGGTGGTCCATTTACAGGGACAGTCTTTGAGCCACCCTACTCTAGTTATGAGTTGGGTGTATGAGCGCTTCATTCCCTATGGCAGAGGCGTGGAGGTGGCAGATCCCGGGGCTGTGAGGGCAGCCAGATGGTCAGACATGTCGGTGCTTAGAGCACCTCACCAGCCAGTAGCTTCCCTCACCACAGCAGATATGGAGGCCATACCGTACCAGCTCATGGCCGGCATTTGGGGAGAGGAGGCTCTCACATTGATCTCTTGCTCCACCACAGGGCAGCTTATTGACCGTGTGGGACGGGTGGAGGTACATCCTTTCGGCAGGGTTCCTCAGCAGTTCGGCCTCCCATATGTGGGCATGCTTCCTCCAGTGGCACCAGTCTATAGATCAGTCCGGGAGGCTAGAGGGGGGCCTAGAGGCCGTGGTTGGACAGTGGTCACTCCTGGTATTCCTATTGCAGCCAGGGGGATTGTTCGGGCCAGAGGGAGAGCTGGTGCGCCTCGGGCACCTTTACTTCGGATTACTGCGGGTCCTGCTCATAGTAGCGATGACCCTATAGATATTGACTCCGATTCTGAGGAGTCCGCAGAGGGAGGGTCGGAGGAGCAGACGGATGAGAGTGATCCTGAGTGGCATGATACTCAGGATATCATGCAGGCGGAGAGGGAGGAGCAGAGTGCAGAGAGAGAGACTCTAGTTTCAGAGGAGCCACTCTCTCAGGGCCATGGTGGAGAGGATGAGTCAGTTGTGGGGCGACATGTTGCCCCTACTACAGGAGCAGCTCCACAGTCGGCAGCGGCATCCGCAGCGGGTGCCGGCCCCATCGATCCATCTTGGAGGCCCGGCGATCCGAGTAAGTTATCCTCTCCTCTTTTAGTGTTAGTTTGATTTAGGACTTGTTTTAACTGCTATCTCTCCTTATATTTGTATCTTGTATATTTTAGCCTCTTGCCTAGTTTCTAATTCGTCTTTCTTCTTTGTTTTGCAGAGACTGTTGACGAGTGGCGGGATCTAATCCGTAGGGTATGTACTGATTCTCTGATGATCCCTATGGATAAGACCCGTGCGGAGCTATCTGTAGATGCCGGGGAGCCTTCAGCAGCTGGTAGGCATACTGACGTCTTTGCTCCCGTTTGGCACGTGGCCAAGATGGTGTCGACTCTCCGTACAGAGTTGGCAGGCTATAGGACAGCCGAGCGTCTTATGAGGAGCCACTCTCATGGCGAGACCACGGCTGCTCCTCGGGACCCTGAGCCCTCCGTCCATTCAGAGCGCCAGCGTAGCCGGAGTCCTAGGCGAGGGCGCGCACCTTCGGCGGGATCGCGCAGGGGTTGAGAGGCCACTTGGCTCCTATGTATATATATTTTTGTATTATAGATTCTTTTGTGTATTACGGGCTCTTTGAGCATTTTGACCATGCCTAGTGCATGATGGCATTGTATACAAACATTGATTATTTATATATATGCGTCCGTTTTTGGATCAAAACTTGTCACTTGTGTGTGTCCTTTCTATTTCCAACTGCTTTGTGTATACTACGATGTATGTTTATATGCTTTCTAGAATGTATGCAATGGAAAACAGATGATGCAAATGTTTGCTTTCTTTTTGTGTTTCATGATGCTGATACATGATATTGTAGATATACTGTGATCTTGAATCTTAACTTTTGTTAGCAATTTGGGTAACTTGTATTTGTTTTGGCAAAATGATGAAAATAACCAGTATGATGAACAGATTAACTTGCCCCACTCTAACTCCACGCAACTAGTAAGATGCGAGGGCTCATCACCAAGAGCCAAGAAGGGCGCAAGTTTATGAAATATGGTGAAATGATAGTGATGAAAGACATAGACGAAGCTTTGGTGGAACCAAAGTGAAAGCTACAAGCTTACTCTACCTGAATGACTTCATAGTTTTGGATGTAACTTGCTTTGCGGTTTATCCAGACTTAGACCCGTAGATGGCCACATAGTAGACAAAATCTGGGTTTTTAGGATTTTTAACTCTTTTTGGAATTTTGAATATCTGATTCATTCATTTTTGACTCAAAGTTTGAATTGTTTGTTTATGACCTTTTAATATTTACTTTGTCTAGAGGACCCCCTACACTTTGCCCCATGCTACCTGTAAGAAGCATGGGTTTATCACCGTGGGCAAGGCATAGGCGAGTAAGGGCATTTCCATCCTTTCCCAACCCTACGTCACTAGTAAGAGATGCAAGCTCATCACCGAAGGTTGGTGGGGCAAGGAAATGTGTAAAAATAAAATTTTCTGTTTAATCACTTCTTGACTTGTCTTTTTGAGTAAAATGTCAGTATACGCTTATTTCCAAAGAGATGTATATATGGGATAGATGTGACACCATGAAGCTTCTAGAACAGACCATAGGCAAGACACCAATCCTGAGAAGAAATCAAAGCGAGAACAAACTTGCAGATCTTGGTATGGTTACCGTTAGGACTTCGTCATGTCTGATTTTATTTGATAAAAGATTCTGAAGATGATTTGATAATATACGAAGATGGAGAGGTATGATTAAAGAACTTTATGCCAGAAACATCACGAGTTTGTAATGAATTGCTTTGAGAATAGATTCTTTGATCACAATTTATGTAAGAACAAGTGGACAAAATGATCCTAATTTATATGAAAATGCGATGTAGATAGTTATATAGGCAGCGCTTGCTGCTTATGCATAGAAACATTTGAGGTGGAGGGAATTGACTGTTTCGCCAAACTCCTCACCTTCTAACGTGCATAAGAGATAAGCACCATTCCCGTAGTCCTTCATGACTCGGTATGGGCCCAACCATTTGGGCCGGAATTTCCTTCCTTCGCCGGTCTTCTTATCGATCCAGCTGTCTAGTCTTAGAACTAGATCACCTTCATATATATCGCGTTCATAGACCTTCTTGTTATACTGCTGGCACATTCGGTCAGCATAAGCTCTATGCCGCTGCTCAGCATCTAACCTAGTTTCATCTAGGCTTTCTAGTTGGGAGAGGCGTGCTTCTCTGTAAGCATCTTCATCCAGAATCCCTTGTAGTGAAATGCGGAGACTGGGTATTTCGACCTCAAGCGGGAGAACTGCTTCTGCCCCAAATACTAGCGAGAAAGGAGTTGCTCCCGTTGGTGTTCTTATTGAGGTTCGGTGGGCCCACAAGGCCGGATATAACTTCAAATGCCAATCTCGCTTGTTTTCTTTCACCGTTTTAAGGAGAATGGCTTTCAGCATTTTTGTTTGTTGCTTCAGCCTGCCCATTGGCTTGGGGATAATACAAGGAAGCCGTATGATGGCTTATTTTAAATTTGTTGCATAGTTCACGAACTTCTTCATTTTTGAAAGAAGTTCCATTATCAGAGATAATGATTTGCGGGATACCGTACCTACAAATGATTTGATTCAAAATGAACTTAGCGATTACTGAACCAGGTACGGTAGTAAGAGGCATGGCCTCTACCCATTTGGTAAAATACTCAGTGGCCGTGATTATAAAATTGTGGCCATCTGTGGATGAGGGAGAGAATTTCCCTATTAAGTCTAGGCCCCATGTAGAAAAGGGCCATGGAGTAGCGATTGGTTGCAGAGCTTGTGCTGGCATGTGGATCTCGTGAGAGAATTCTTGGCACTTATGACACCTGCGTGCAAACTCTATCGCGTCATGTTCTAGAGTGGGCCAGAAATAGCCCATTCGATGTATTTTTCGAGCAGTGGCATGGCCACCGAAGTGGCCTCCACATATACCGCTGTGGGATTCATGGAGAATCCTCTTGGACTCTTCTGTGTCGACACACCTTAGAAGCATTCCATCGAATGCTTTTCGATAGAGAACTTGCTCTATGATGACATATTTAGACACGATTATGCGTAACCGCCTTCTTTGTTGGTGTAACTGCCTCTGGGTACGTATGGTGCATGATATAATTAATGATATCAGTGTACCAAGGGCACTCAGAGATAGCAGGTCGAGTTTCAATGTAGTATACGCATTCATCTGGAAAGTCTAAATCTACTAAATCACCTCCGTCTAATGGGTTGTCACTAACCAATCTGCGATGATTTGTCCTTTAACTGACTTCTGGTTTACAAATGTTAATTCGAACTCTCCCATTAAGGTTATAAAGCGTCCAGCTTTTTTGGACAAGGACCCTTGTGTGAGAAAAGTCCGTAAATGGTCCGTCTTTACCATGACCTTTGTTTCTTGATTCAGCATGTAATGTCTTAGACGTTTAGTAGCAAAGACTATGGCAAGACATTCTCGCTCTGCTTGTGTATAGCGTGTTTCATAGTCGAGCAATGTTCGGCTAATGAAATAAATTGCACGCTCTCTCTTGTCATCGTCTTCCTGGGCCAACATACAGGCCAGCGAGACATCGGTAGCCCGTGAGTATAGAATTAACGGGCGATCTAGCTTAGGTGGCATTAGCGTAGGTGGTGACAGCAAGAAACGTTTAACTGCGTTGAAAGCTTCGTTGCAGTCTTCGGTCCAATCAATGCTATAGTCTTTCTTGAGTAAATTATTGATTGGATGAATAGCGAAGCTTAAGTCGGGATGAATCTCCGGATTGCACCCAGCTTCCCGAGAAATGATCTGATTCCAGATTCACTCGAAGGTGGGACCATTTCGAGGACAGCCCGAATTTTGGTTGGATCAACATCGATCCCTCGTGACGATATGATGTAACCTAGGAGCTTTCCTCCTGTTACACCAAAGACGCATTTCTCCGGATTTAGCGTAACTCCGTATTCTATTAGGCGTGAAAGAATGACGCGGAGTACTTCGGGATGGTCACAACGCTTCTTGGCCTTAGCCAACAAGTCATCTACGTAGGATTCCATGATTTTATGAATTAAATCGTGAAATATATAAGTCATAGCCCGCTGGTACGTGGCACCGGCGTTCTTGAGACCGAATGGCATAACAACGTAGCAATAGGTTCCCCAAGGAGTTATAAAGGTGGTTTTAGCTTGATCTTGCTCGGATATTCTGATTTGATTGTATCCCGAGAATCCATCCATGAGAGACAAGAGTTCAAAACCAGCTGTTGCATCAACAATAACGTCTATGGATGGTAATGGGAAATCGTCTTTAGGACACGCTTTGTTGATGTCTCGAAAATCTATGCAGATGCGTATCTTTCCATTTTTTTTGAGAACGGGAACGATATTAGATACCCATTGGGAGTAGTCAACTGGCTTGATAAATCCTACCTGAAGGAGTTTTATTACCTCCTCTTTTACCATGAGAGCTACTTTGGGCTTCATGGGTCTTGATTTTTGCTTAATTGGCTTTGCATCTGATCTAGTGACGAGGTTGTGTGTGCACCGCAATGTGTGCTGACTCATCTCTTTGTAATTAAATGCAAATGCCTTCTGATGTTCTTTGAGAACCTGAGTATGTATTTCTACTTCTTCTGGGGTTAATGAAGAACCTAGTTTCAATATCCTTGGTTCATTCTCTGTCCCAATGTTGACATCGATTGTTTCTTCGATTAAAGAGGCGTTACCCTCTTCGAACTCAGGTGGTGCTGGAGGTAGATCTATATCATCCCCATTTTCTATTGCGTATATGCTAGGTTCCCTTTGTGAGGGAAGATCCGTTACGGGATTTCCGAAGTAGGAAGATGAATGCGGGATCAGAGATAAATCTAGTGTGTGATAGGAGAGATGTAATGCTGCATAGGCATTTAAGTAATCCAAAGTAGCCGCATCATTTCCAACATGGTCTAGGACGGTAGATTCACTTCCGCTTGAAAGAGGATTTGTCATTGTTTTTATCAATGGTTCGTTACGAATGGATACTGTGAAGTGAGTATCTTCTAGCTCATTGCTTGGAGTGAAGCGTGATGCCGAAGTTGCTATTGAATCGGCGAGAAGATTTTTCTCTCGTGGGATTGCTTCAATGGATATGAAATTAAACGCCTTGCTTAAATCTAATACAGCGTTTTTGTAGAGTTGTAAATGTTCGGCTTTAGTTTCATATATTTCAGAAACTTGGTTTGTTACTAATTGCGAGTCTCCGAGGACTCTGATGTTATCAATACCAATTCTTTTGGCTAAGGTAAGGCCAAGGAGGAGAGCTTCGTACTCAGCGCCGTTGTTTGTGCATTCAAAGTTCAACTTAAAAGAGAATGGGAGGACCTTTTCCTCGGGCGAGGTAAGAATTATACCTGCCCCCGCTCCATAGCGGCATTTAGCTCCATCGAAATGGAGAGTCCAATACTTAGCCGGGAGCATAGATGTAGGGGTATCTGCTGTGTTTGCACACTCTACTTCTACCATACAGAGATCTTCTGCTGGCAAGGAACCAACACCTAGGGAAAATCCCATGCCTACTGAATCGAATGGTAAGAACATTGGTGAATCTTGTTCTATCAACTCAACGATCTTCGCAGTAGTCCCTAATGATACTGTTTCTTTAGTTTTACCTTTAGGGGTTGGAATTGTTTTGGCTATGTTGGTAGTTTCGAGATCCGTCGTAGGTATCAACTTTTCCTCTGGCTTTGGGTCAGAGGGTTTATTAAGTTGATTTGTTGGCAGTTCGAATTCTGAGTGCACCCCTGGTCTTTTCTTTAAATCAGCTAGGTGCAAATCGAAAGGTTTTGGATCGCCTTTGGCTACAAATACCTTTCCCAGATGCAAGAATCTTACTTCTTGAAATAGCGTGGAAGGGATTGCCTTCATTCGATGTATCCAAGGTCGGCCGAGGATCATATTATAGTTAGTTTCCCGATCTATAATATAAAATTCAGTCAAGATGGTTTTGGGCCCTAAGGTGACCGGCAGTATTATAGTTCCTATTGAAGTGGCTTTGAGGCTATCATAGCCTCTCAAGGTATTTCGTGTAGTAGAATAGTTCGTTTCTCCATATCCAAGTTTTTGGAGGAAAGAGAAAGGGACTATGTTAACTATGGCCCGTCGTCAACCATTGCCCTTTTTACATAGTTATTATAAACCCACACTTGCAAGTGTAAGGCTGGGTCACCTCGGCGTGCGATCTCAGCATCTGTGGGCATTTTACTTATTTCGAAGATGAATTCGACATCCTTGTCCGGCTGCCCCGGAGGATGGATATCAAAATCTACGTGATTTACTTGTGTTTCAGGAGGTGGAGTGATGTTAATTAGATGGCCTAGACCTAATGCTTCTAAAAGAGCAGCTCTGTGAGGGGGAGAGTTCTTTAGCAAGTCCAAGAATGAAATGTGTGAAAAGGTCTTTGTTAGGTCACTAATTAAATCATAGGCACCGATGGGTTTTTCAATTATTTGTTGACTCCTATCTATCTCTGGCAGATGACTTGGGCTCGGTTGAGAGAAATACTCTCGTGTTCTTGTTATAGCTTCGATAGGTAGTTCAGCGTCTAATTCTACCAAACTAACTATCTTAGGTCTTGGTTGAGCTCCCAACTGTGGCGCAACTGACGGATTTAATGAAGTCGAAGCTTCATGGTCATTGTTTCCCGTTATTGTACCTTTGTTTGTTCCGGTTGGATTCAGCCTATTGCTATCATGATTTGGGAGCGGATCGCTAAAGATCCTGAGGGGAGCATTCTGAGGGGAAACTGCCCCTGTGAGAGTATTTGGTGATGATGAGACGGGATCTGCCAAAAACAAGTCTGTGAAGAACTGTCTTTGTTCTTCTGGCAAACGTTGCATAAATTTATTGTAGTCACGACATGTTCTAGTGTCGTGACCATGAATTTTATGGAAACCACAATAAGAATTGGGATTATAATTCCCGTTTTGTTGGTTTGGTGTGTATTGTGGCCTAAAATTCCGATCAAACTGTTGCCTATTAGGACCAAAGTTTTGGAATTGTTGTTTTTGGTTTTGACTTTGGTTTTGGTAACCAAATGAGTTTTGGCTTGGCCCTTGTATGGGATTTCGCCGTTGTTGTTGTTGTTGTTGTTGTGGATGGTTAAAATCCACTGTATTGATCGTCGGGGTAAAGTTGTTGTTTCGCTGGTTGTTTGTTTGTGACGGAGTATTAACAACATTTACCCTCTTGGGTTGGTCGGTTACCCCATCCGTTGTTACCCCACGATTTTTGTTAAGGATTTTGGGTCCTTGATTGACATTTGTGGTAGTTGTAGTATTTTGAGTGGAGGTGATTAACCTCCCATTTGCTCCGTAAGTCTTACGACCACTATCTATTGCTGCTTGATCAATTCGCAGAGCGCTCTCAAGTACCTCATCATAAGTCCTTAGTGGGAACTTCTGGACTTCTTCCTTCACTTCTCTACTGAGAGAATGAAGGAATAAATCACATAGTTCCATCTGATCCATGTTTGGAGCACTTGCTGATGAATAAAGAACTGTACGCCACCTCTGGATGAAATGGGCGACAGATTCGTTATGTTCTTGCTTGATGTGTAAGAATTCCCTGATTCCTGTTCTCAGTAGTTTGTTCATGTCGAAGGCTTTGATGAACTCTGACACGAGTTGTTTAAATGAATGTATGGAAGCCTCAGGTATTCTATAATACCAATCGAGAGCAATGCCTTCCAGTGTTTTGGGGAATATTTTAGCAACAACCCCATCCCATGGGAGTAATTCTCGAATGGCCGTAGCGTAAGCTTTGATATGCGCGTTTGGATCTCCCTCACCCTTGAACTTGGGAAAATCAGGGAGGGGTCTTGGAAGCATGACGCTTCGTATGGTGAAATCTAAGGGTTCCTTTAGATATTCTGAATATGTCCCTATTGCATAGCTTTCGACCATTGATGGTGGTTGCTGCGGGAGCAATGGCGGAATGGGTTGTTGATATGGCATAACGTACGCGTTGGCAGGGGCATAAGGAGGTCCCTGCGTTGGAGCAAACATGCCAGGAGAGGAGAACACATCTCCTTGTGGTGATTTAGAGTACATGTTTAAATAGGACGGGGTATTGTCGAGGAACGGACTGTTCGACACTAGACCGGGAGGAGTAGTGTTAGAGATGATAGGCCTTGTTGGCGTTTGCTGTGGATATTGAGGAGGCATGCCTAACGTGCCTACTCCCGTAAGGAGATCTACCTGACCAGAGTGGTACGGAGAATTTTGACTTGCTTGAGCCAGTTCTAACCCTCTCACTCTTTCTACTAACGTTGAAATGACTTCATTTGGTGAAGTCACGGTACTTTCCTGAGCGGCGTTTGTTGTATACCCTGGTGTTGTATAGGCATGTGATAGCCTGTCATGAACTGATTGCTATCTTGCCAAGTTTCTCCAAGAATATTTCTTGTAGAGGTATTTTCTTGAAAATGGGTCTCGGGTTGTACTTGTAAACCTCCTATAGGTGGGTACATACCCGGGAGCGTTGTTCACTCCTAGGATAAGGTATCGATTGTCCATCGTCTAAGACCAAGTATGGATCTGATTGTCTACTAATATGTGGTCTGAGTAGTATTTGAGGAGACGAACCAGATTCTCCGGTAAACGTCATATTGTTTGAACCTGAAGGCTCTGTTTGTTGGGTTCGAGGGGGTTGATCTAACTCCTCGGTTTGAAGAGACAAACTATATCTGGTTCTTGGGGTTTGAGTTGACAACTGATTAGTTGAATAGTTGTCACCCCATACTGAGAGCGAGGGTGATGATTCCCTATTCTGTTGGGCGTAGTATGCCTCAAGACCCAGGAGGGGTCTGCCATATGCATCGAATCCCGACATATTCGGGGGGTATATGAATACCCGCAGAATAATGGGAAAGAGCGAAGGTGAAAGAGAGAAGATGAAACTTCTCAAAGAGAAGGTGAAATAATTGTTTGATTCACGTCGGGTTCACCAATTTTGTACGTCGGAAAAGCAACAGGCGAGCGTGAGAATCAACAAGTGACTCTTCCGCGTACCCGACCTCCCGAGGTCGTGCCGAGACAGCCGGTGGGGGTAGAATATGCAGACAAACTAGTTAGGGAGTCTAATGTCTTCGACACGCACTAGTGGAATTTGTGAATCTAAGGCAAAGAAGGCCCTTCTAACTTGGACTGGTGTGATAGATCGATCAGCGAGGATGACTGCTCGAAGGCTCCAATCAATATCGAGCTCTGGCGTGATTCGATCTATGGGCTGCGGAATACGTGGGAAATGACCTGGGATTGTTTCGTATATATCTCCTGATAAGGTCATATGGCGGACGATGAAAATAGTCGACTCTATGGACGATTTTCTGGCCTAGTCCAGAATTCCCTAGCTTCGTTAGCCGCTATATCTAGTAAGGACAGTTGTTCGACGATGATAGGTGGAAGTGGAGTGGACTGAAATACTAGTGTGCGTAGGCCAGTGTCTATATCTAACTGACTTGTGGATTCGTTGGGCTGTGGGACCTGTGGATCAGAACCATAGACTCTTGGTTGTTGCGGTCCTGTTATGGTCATACATGAGATCAAGTTCTAATCCCTAGTATCTAGTAATCGTACGCCTTTTCAGCTTCTACGTTTAGAACCAACAGTTGTGCGATCTTCTCAGAATACCTTACAGGCGTTCTTGCAACCTGGATTCTTAAGCTGGTATCTATATCTACGAGGGTGTCTCCAGCGTCTGGCTGTGGAACTAAAGGATCACACCCGAATGTTTGTTCTCTTTCGAGCCCTTCTACAGTCATGTGGATATTTTCTAGGGTAATCTGTAGTTTGGCTGACTTGACCAAAACGCATGTGCTTGGTCGTCTTCTATGTTTAATCCTCTTAACTGTGAGCTGATCAGTTGTAGATCTGCGGTTGTTTGGAATACTTGTATCCTGAGATTTTGGTCTATGTCAACTATTGCTGTGGCTAGGTTTGGTTGAGGCACGATCGGCTCAAATATATATTCCCTGGGCTCTTGAGGTCCCGTGATTGTCATACAAAATGAAATGTAATCTAACTGTAATGAAATAAATTCTAACTATGTGAAATAAACCTAACATATATAACCTTTATCTTTCTAAGAAATATTCTAACAATTCTAAGGAAAACAAACTATTTTAAGCGTATCTAGAAATAATAACTAAACAATAATTTAAAACAGACAAGATAACCGAGTGTGGTTATTTTGCCATGTGCAATTTGTAGAATTATTCTAAATAAATAAGATAGCCTGTCTAATCTACCTGCAAGATTCTCGATCCTACCTCAGAAGTGAGGAGTGAATCATAGTTTCTCAGAAACTATCAATCCCCACAGCTTCCCTGGCAATATCGAGAATATAATGAAAATGAAATAAAGCGATTAACTACTCTATTTGATATAAATCTGACTAGAACTTTGAAATTTAAAACCTGGACTTCGCAGAACAGTGGCGAATCCGATGGTGTATGTGATCTCGTCCCCTCAGTATGATCTTCTCATTTTTTTCGTGTTCACTTGGATCCAGAAAAGCGTGTAATGCTAGCACCGATAGGAGTAGATTTTGGGACAAGGACAACTCAGAATGCAGACCGAGAATGCGAGTAGGAGAGGGATAGCGCAAGAGTACAGAGCTTGGCTTATGCGATTCCTAGCGGGATTTTACTGCGAGTCATGCAACGTGAAGCGACCAGAACCTTTGACTATCCTATACGAAGAGCAAAACCTGCAACTTTAATGGCTTCCCAAGCTATTTTGTTCCAAAATAAAGACACTGCTTGCACAAGTTGGATATGTGGCTTACTAACAACTGAATAAAGCTAACCAGGTATACAATGAATTGAACTAAGAACTCTAAGTCACAGTAAAACAAATTTACAGCAAAAGGAATTCAGAGGCAAGCTTCTAACCGGATTGAATGGAGCAACAACACTGCCTGCACAAGATGGGTCTGTGGCTTACCAACAGCTGAGCAATGCTAAACCAAGTACTAAAAACCAGAAGACTCTAACAAGGAAAAATGGTGATCAAAACTCCAGCTCAAATTCTTCACACAAACTCAGCCAAAATTTAGACCAAAATCAGACCAAAAATCAGAAGCCATTTACATGAACACAAACCATGCACTTATAGGAATTCCAACACTCAAAAACCAAAATCAAATTGAACTCCTAAACAATAAACAAAGGAAAAACACTGTTCCAGGGGACCAAAAACATTAATGCATGCTCAAGTCGGCAAAGAAAGCTGGTGAGTCGTGATATTTCACGCGGGTCGCGTCAAAAGAGCGTTCTGGAAAACGCGCACAGGACCGCCGCTTTGAGCAGGGCGGCGGTTCTATAGGACCGCCCGCCGTGGCGGCGGTCACAGAGACCGCCCCCCGCAGGTGGCGGTTTCACGAAGGTTCAAGAGGCCGAGGAAAGAGGGAAAAGAGGGGAAAACAAAGGGCGCGGGGCTAAGTGGGGTATGCGGGATGTTAACGCATATTCATATTGGGTGAGCATCACACCAATAGTAAATTAAGTAGCAAAGATATAAAGCGGATGCGGCTCACCAAGATTTGGAGGCATAAGGATAGGTGGATTGGCCAAGTATTGCTTAAGCAAGGTGAAGGCCTACTATTTGCTCTGGTCCCCATATGAAGGTGACATCCTTTTTAAGCATGTGGGTGAACGAATGAAATTTATCAGAAATTTGGGAGATGAAGGCGAATAGCCTATATTTTTCCCTACATGTTTCACAGTTTCTTAATGTTCTTAGGAGGAGGCATCTCAGTAATAGAAGACACTTTAGCAGGGTCTACCTCAATTCCTCTTCTTGATACAATCAATCCCAACAGTTTTTCGGATAGTAGACCAAACACACATTTCTGTAGGTGCAATCTGGACCTTGTACTCTCGTAGGCACTCAAATATACGTTGTAAAATACCAGGGTGACCCTCCCTTGTCTTATATTTTCCGAGGATGTCATCCACATAGTCTTCCATGATATCATGAATCATATCATGGAAAATTACCATAATTTCGCTTTGATAAGTAGCTCCTATATTTTTAAGACCAAATGGAATTACACGATATGAAGGTATCCCTAGGAGTTGTAAAATCCATCTTATGTTGATCTTTATCAACTATCTTGATTTGGTTGTAACCTGAAAATCCATCCATAAGAGATAGCATCTCATATCCTGTTGTTGAGTCCACAATCATATCAATATTTGGTAGTGTAAAATCATCCTTATGGTAGGCCTTATTAATGTCTCTAAAATTTGTGTAGATTTTGATCTCGATAGGATTTTTCTTCACGGAGATGATGTTGCATATCCATTCAGAGTAATCAATGGGCCGAATGAATCAGCTACAAGAAATATTTCTAATTCATCTTTAACTAGGAGAGTCATCCTTGGGTGCATCTTTCTAAGTTTTTTCTTAATAGGTTTAGCGTCTACATGCACAACTAAGTTGTGCATGACCAAAGTTGGATCTAAGCCTAGTATATCCTTATAGGACCATGCGAATACATCTATAAACTCCCGTAGCAGCATAGAAAATGTTTTATGTTCCGTGCTGAGAGTGAAGCTCCCAATTTGACTATTTTTGGATCATCCTCTGTGCTAATGTTTACATCGATAGTCTCCTTTACTAGTAACTTTGACAAGTCCCCCATAAACATAGGATTGGGAGGAAGGTTGAGTTCTTCATCCAAGGATGTCTCCATGATATTTTCATCCTTGACATGGTCACTTTTATTGTCCTTTGATTTTTGCACCTGTTTGTTGGCAAGTGCCTCAAGGAGGTTTTCACTATGCGTCTTGGACTTTGATATTTCCTGAGGCTTTGTGTTGGAACTTTTTCCCTCACTTTTTCTTAAGTTTCACTGACCATGAATCTCAACTTCCTCTCCGAAGTAGGTGCAGGTATCCAAGTCAATATAGAAGCCCTTTTTGTGGTCTCCAATGGGAATTGTATCCTGAATGCCCATAAACTCTACAATAGCTTCATCATTCTCAAATATATCGGTGATATATGACATTGTTCATCCCATTCAACAAAGGAAGGGTAAACAAGGTCAAGTGTTGGTTCCATAGGGGTTATGGTTAGGACAACAATATTCATGAATAGGTTCATGGAGGCAAGATACTCATATTGGCTACAATGGGAATCTGTATCGTTGTATAAATAGTCAGAGCTATCCTCACGTTCAGAGAAAGTAGCATCTTGATCATTGGGATGTGCCCCATAAGGGAAAATTTCAATGCCATATCTTTCTCTTTTAAAATGTGGGAGAGGCACTGGTTCTCGTTGTCCTTACTCATTTCTTACGCATCCTACGCCCTTGTAGCCCATGGAGTACATAATTTTACTATATTTCTTATATTTAGGGGTTTGATAGAAGGTTGGATGAGTATCCTCTAGGACCCTAGTTATAGGTGGATCCAACTATTTTTCTTCAGGCAGAAAGTCTCCAGGTAAAAATGACCCAATAGTTTGTTCATTCCTAGGTCGTCTGAAATGATAGTTGGGTTGACATCTAGTATTAGGTGACAAAGAGAGGTCTAAAACTAGGAGGGATTGTTGCACATTATATTCTCCATAGCCGTATTCTAGGATCTTCATCTCCTATGAAACAAAATGAGAAGTGGACATAAAAGCACCATTGGTGCAATAATCGAGAGAATCTAAATCTACCCAGGACTCCATGGCTTCAGATTAGAGAGGAACAACTATATCGGTGGAGGGACATGCATAGGTACCCTTACGTATAAAACTATTGAGAGCTTTGCAGTGAGTGAAGGGATCTGAATCTCCTTGTATTGTGATAGTGGGTCCCTCATGCTTTATTTTAATGCAGTGATGGAACATTGATGGCATGACCTGCACGGCATGAATCCATGGTCAGCCTAGAAGCATATTGTATGGAAGTTATAAGTCCAGGACATGAAAAATTTTGTGATGATAAGTAGGATCAACTTCCATGGGCAACGTGATTGTGCTTGCTAACTCCATTTCCATGTTTTTGTAAGAAGTGATATTATTGATGTTTGACTCAAGGTCTACTTCAGTATGTCCCAACTACTTAACCAACTTCAACGTGCATATATTCAACCCTGATCCATTGTCCACAAGCACCCATTTGATCTTCTTATGGGTAACAACTACCTCAATATACAAAGGGAGATTATGCGTTGGATTTTCAGTGGGGATTTCCCTATGATCAAAGGTAATGTGTTCAGTTGGTACAATGTTTGCTACTATGGCCTAAAGATGTGTAGGATCTACCTCTAGTGACACTCCTGATCCATGAAGAGTTTGGTAGAATATGTCTTTATGCACATTTGATATCTTAAGAATATCGAAGATCGAAATCTTGGTAGATGTTTTCTCAAGTTGCTCTAATAGGTTGTACCTACCATTTTGCAGGGTTGATGGAGAGGGTTCAAGAATCATGAGGAGGGCATGCCTTATTACCGTAACACAATCCTTTCCCTTGATTTAGATGGTGTTGACATGGTCACTAGGAGAGTGAATACATCCAATAAGTGAATCATAATGATTGTTGTCCTTTTTGTATATAAGTAATTCACTACTTTATAACTCTGGGATGACTCTCCCCTGATCCGGCTTTGACTCTTCTAATTTACCATGTTTGGGGAATGGTTCTTTATATATCCCCATCTTTTCATTGGGTGTCTGAGTTTTCTCTGGGTTTTCCACCTCTATCTCCCCATTTTCGATGAGGTCTTGGATATAGTGACAAATTCACAGACATTTGTCTATTTTATGTCCCTTGACACGATGTAATTTACAATAGTCATGCTCCTTGTACCATGATGGTTTTGGAGCACTGTCATCAAAGGGTTGTGTCATGGGATAAGTCACCATGTGAGCTGCATCCAATTGTTTTAATATAACCAACAAAGGCTCATTGAGAGGAGTGAACATTATTCTCTTTGGTGGTGGTTGAATAGGTCCTTTCGTCAGTTTAAAAGGTTGACCAGTTTGAACCGTTTGTACATGTTTGGAATTTGTGATCCCGTCTCCCACCACATTTTTGTTCTTGTTAAATATACTCGGCTTCTCCATAGGCTTAACACTTTTATTATCTTTAGATTCTTACTTAAGAGTTCCTTTATCGATAAGAGATTTCTCTATTTGAAAACCTTTCTCAACGACCTCCTCAAAAGTGTGAACATAATGCATTTGAAGGTGGAAAGTGATGTCTTGATTTAGGTTGGGCACAAAGATACTTACTAGATGTTTTTAAGGAAAAGTGCAAGGGAAGTAGCTAGCTATCCCTCGCCACCATTGTAGGAAGATGGAAAAAGACTCATTCAGAAGTTTTTTCATGCAACATAAATCCACCATTGTGATATCACTCTCTATATTGTATGATAAGTGATGCACAAACCTCTCTGCCAATTCTAGCCAGGTATAAATAAACCCCTGAGGTAAACAAGTAAACCACTCCAAGGCTTGACCTCCCAGACTCTTAGGAAAGAGTTGTATGAGATAATTATCACTATAGGACACCTCTTGACATGCCATATAGAAATCCTTGACATGATCTCATGGGTCTCCCTTTCCTCTATATTTTTCAAATTTTGGCATGTCAATTTTTTAGGGAAAGGTTGAAGTGTCATAGCTTTGTCAAAAGCATGGGGACATAGTTCTTCATATTGATACTTTTTTATGCTCCCCACATTGCTCTCTTGAATACTTGTGAGTGTTTCTTTCATAGATTGTAATTCTTGTGCGAGAAATTGTTCTTTAGTGGGAGAAGAAGGGATATATACACGATGGTATTCCGTATTGTCTTCTCCTCGACTTTTCCTATGGAGTTCACTGATTTTGACCTTAGGCCATAGATTTTGGACATTCTTGCTTGCTTCCTTTTGTACATGAGAGGTTAAAAAGGCTAATTGTTGGCTAAGGTTACTAATTTGTTGTTGAATGGTGACCTCTCATTCCAAAGGTTCCTCTTTTTCTTCATATTATGGAGGTTCTTCAACATTCTCATGTCCTGACCTAATTTTACATGGCACTTTAATAAAGGGTATTCTATGTCCCACTACATTATCATTTGCCACATTGGAGGTAAAAGCATGTCTATGCATTAAAATATCCTTCATGTTGATAAGAGGTTGTTCCTCCTCATTAGCGTTATTTGTAGGTGGGATTGTTTTATTCTCGGTGGGAATTTTGGTCCCCAAGTCTACAACCCATGCTAGCATGCTATCCTTGTTTCTAAAAAGGAAATCATCTAATAAAATGGGATCAAGGTAAAATCCACATGTGGGGATTCTAATTTGTTACCACTATGATCCACCATGTCCTCTATCTCTTTTTCTATGGAAAATAGAGGCCCTAGATCATGACCAATAAAAGGGTTTGATCCTTGTTTGTTTGAGGCTTCCCAAGCTTGCGCTTGTTGTTCCTCGTATGTTTTCTTATTGAGCCATAATATTTTTTTAGGAGCCATGATGTGCAGTAGTTTCAATAAGGTAAGTTGCAAATGTGTTCAAAAATATGTGATCACACCTAAGTGAAATACAAAATGAATGTCAAGAATATGAATGAGTATAAATGTGAGAATACAAATGTGATAGAGTGATAAATCAATAGTGGCACAAATGTTTGGTATCTAAGCCAATCAAATGAATGAAGTAATTCCTAGATTGTGCTTCAAAAATTAGTGGTGTCAGAAGATGACTAACAAGATGTCCTCACTTATGCTAAGTTCAAGGGAATGAACAAGACGTAAGTAAATACAAGAAGTGAATGTGACCTACTAACAAGGTATACTAGAAGCAAGCCCCAAATTCAATTAATACCTATATCCCAAAAAGTGCCAGTTACAATTTCTAAGTGACATAACAATGTCACCAAGATATGTTAACCAAACTTTGTGAGAAAGTAAGGTATTGATATCAAGGTGATATTGATATAACACACACAAGTGGTAAAACGTAGCACTTTTCAAAATCGAGGTAGTAATAGAATCGAACCAAAAGATTAAAGTATAACTTAAGAATTGTTAAAATGTGTATAGCATAACCTTACAATATAGATATTCAAGTCAAGTTTATAAGAAACAAGACGTAAATACAAAAATTGTAGTGATATGATATAAACAAGGTAACCTTTCTAAGGAAGGTCAAGATGATGAACCACACCTAACTACGATGATGATCCTGACATGGGTATCAAGATCACAAAGGAAACCAATGATATGAATACACCTCCGCACACTTTAGATGTTTTACTTACCCATCCGTAAACATGGATGGGTGTAAATGGACAAAAAAAGTGGCAGAACAATCAATTGGTAACGCAAAGGTAGTCACCCTTCTTTTGATCAACAAAGTTTTAAAATAAATTTGAAGGAAGTAGATCAAAATGGGGATGAAAAATGTTGGATTTACTTAGAAAGAGTTTCACCTTGCTTTAAGGATGGTGAAAAACTAAACAAAAGTAACGCTTTCCATGTTTCATGATGAATGATGGCTCACAACTCAACACTATTTTAAAATTGTCGAAGTGGGCTCCTAGCTAAAGAATATCTTCCTAGGTGGTTCTCTCTTCCTAGTTGTTACAAATTTGTCTTAAGCAAGCCTAATTTACCCAAATAGTCCCAACTCTCTTGGGAGTATCTCAGCTTTACTTTACCCCCTTTAAGCACAAAGTAGAAAGCTAGTGTGTTTACGTGTAATATCATTGGGGTCGCCATATGGACAATTGGTCACGCTATCTCACAATGTAATAAGAGTCAAGCAGGTAGTGTGGAACACTTCCCATTTTGTCCACAAGGTTCCCTATTGCGTGGACTACTTTGGGGTTGTTGGTGCCACCCCCATTTTTGTAGCTTAAGACGTTATGCCAAAGGGGTTATGTTCCTGTTGAGTGGATAGGGATGTACCCTTTTCTGAAACCTGCAATATAGTGTTTTGAATTTGTTTTAATTTTTATCTTGTTTATTTTTGATGTGGTTTTCTTGAACAACATTTGGCAACCTGTATGAAAACTCTATTAGTAGTTTGACCTTGTTTCGATTGCACCTTTCTTTGACAAGCGTGTGTTTTGGTCTGCGCAGACGAGTTTAGTAATTTTCCATAGAAAGAATAAAGATCATTTCGATTCTCAAGATCATCCAAAGACGTTAGAGAAGAGCATATGCGAGCGTTTACAAAATCCAATAAGATGCCAAATGGAAAAAACTTAATTCAAACACACCAAGGTAACTCATTCTAGTTCAAATATTCTTAAAAACTTCAAGACATCAAAAAGACCTAAGAATCATTTATGATTCCCAAGATCACCCAAGGGATGTAAGGGAAGAGCATACGTGACCTTATTCTTATAAGCAAGCATGAAAAGTCTATATAAGCTAGAAAAATCATGTAAACATAGCCTACAAAGATAGGAATTAGTTAGATAAAACCTCCAAATAAGTTATCACCTTATACCTTAATCTCAAGAACAAAGAAAGACACCTACACCCCGGTTTAGGAGTATGCACGCGGGTTAGGGTGGAAGCACCACTCTATGTATTTTGACTTACAAAGTACACCCTGCGCCACTAGAAAGGCATGTGCACCGAGGATCGGGACGTGTGTGCCAAGGAGGTAAATAATAGTATTAGTATCCGATAGATTTCCTGTGCCACCAGAGAGGTGTTTGTGCCATGGTTAGGGCATGTGCACCATAATCGATAAAAAAATTGTTAGATTTCTACAGAGCACCGCGCCACTAGAAAAGTTCCTATGCCACGAGAGAGATGCCTATGATTAGGTTAGTGTGTATGTACCAGTCTGATAGGTTTTCAAGTTGTAGTGAAGGCATAATATGAAATAACATATGTGTCTAGGTTAGTGCGCCTGCGCCTTAGTTAAGTATGTGTGCGGGGTTGGTAAATAGAGATTCCAGTTCGACGGTGTGCTGCGACACGAGAGAGGTGCCTGCGCTAAGATAAGTTTTCTTGTGCCCCTGTAAGTGTGCTTGTATCACTCTTGCAACCAACGTATGGTGAAAAACAAAAAAAGCTCACAATACTTCAAATTTTAGCAAGTTAGCTTGAAATTGGCAACAACCCATTAAAATGATAGCTATAAATGAGAACCTACATATATAATACTAGCGAAAATACCAAGAAATTTAACATTATTTACTATATGTGCATATCAAAGGTTAGCCAAAAATAATAGAATTCAAGCTAAAAAATGCTAAGGGACTAAGGATCTGTCCCATTGGGCATGCCATATGTATGCATGGTTTTTTTATCTAAGTTAGATGAATGAGAACTACCACCTAAATAGTTCTATAACAAAGCTAAGTAAAAATCTAAACACCATCAAGATGAGAGCTAAACAAGGTAAATACTAAGCATAATGCATTAACTTTGAATTAAGATCAAATTAACATGCTAAAGTATTCAAAAATATCTACTTCTCTAGATTACCAACAAAATCAAATGGACCTATGTAGACTCCATGGAAATCAAACTGATTGTTTTGAGCTTCAACAACCTAGGAATGGGAGCTCATCAAAGCTTGGCTACAAGACCCCTTTGACTATCCCCATATGACCCAAGCACTTGGTTATAAAATGCAAGAAAGGAGGCTTAGCTATTCAAATGGTGAGTTTCTCAAGAATAACAAAGAGGCTTATAGTCTATTTGCTATGTGGTTTGCTTTTGTCTCCTTAAGGAATTAGGTGTAAGTGTAAAGGTAGGAGGAGGGCTATTTTTATAGCCCAACGGATAAGGGAATCACTACATCCCTTTACATGTGGGATAATA
Organism: Taxus wallichiana var. yunnanensis; assembly: GCA_018340775.1. Lineage (NCBI taxonomy): Eukaryota > Viridiplantae > Streptophyta > Pinopsida > Cupressales > Taxaceae > Taxus > Taxus wallichiana. The sequence goes on from CM031237.1 coordinate 140,718,259, forward strand.
GAGATGTTGAGTTAGTTGTGGATAAGGGGGTTTAGATAGGGTTCGATTAACTTTAGGAGACTTTATCTTGTCCTATAGTGACCGACGTGGATAAAGGGGATTATTAATTAATCAAGATGATTTAATTAATAGATGTGCAAGCTTATAGATGCTTTAGAGAGGAATATTAACATGATTTGGACTATAGAAGGGGATTAAATCAATTAAATACTAATTTATTAGTTTAATGAAAGGGGGAGCTAATTAATTAATAATAATTAATTAGTTTAGATGGAAGGAGGATTTATTAACGAAGGTCGTTAATTTGGGTATTTGTTGAATAAAAGACTTAATTAATGATGATAGAAGAGAAGATGATTTTTATTGACGATATGTCGCCAATTTGTGGAAAAGGGGATAATTAGCACAATTTAACTATTTAAATTGTTCAGGCTAAATTATAGGTGTCTACAACAACAATTTTTTTTATATCTCGTCATACAATGTGAAACAATAAATGTAATCCTTTTTTTGTCAAAAATCACTACCCACATCCATTTGATTAAGTTTTCTTCATTTGTAGATAAGAACATATCCAACACGAAATTGATAATATTAGATATAAATAATGTATTGGCACACACCATTCACATGGTTGATTCATTGCATGAGATGTTAAAAAATTTGGTGGCATCAACCTCAAAAATAAATATTATTTTTTAAGACCTAATGTCAAAGACTTCTTAGAACATTGCAAAATACATTTCAGAATAGCATTGTATGGATATTAGAAATAAATGATAATCTTAATGACATGATGCCTTCATTCCCTGGATACAATGGCTTGGATGTTGGAAGGTTTGAGTTTATATTTACACAAGAAGATTACATCGTCCAAATGTATTGATTATCAAGGTTCCAAGAATCAAATCATGTTTCTCAAAAATCTTAGCACCATTTGGAGGAATTTTAATGCATATTACAATTGTAAAAATATAGTGCTTATAAATGACACTTTAAAGAAAAACAAGGTCAAAGTTGTGGATAATTACATAACTACTAACACATTTAAAAGACAATCTAAATCGTTAGACAACTACTTGATATATGAGTTGTGGCCTATGTTACAACTATTGAAGGATGTGGAAGACTTCTGTGATGTCATTAAATAAAAAACCCAATTATAATTAAGTAATGTGACCCTAAATTTAATTGAGAACAACTCTTTGTATAATGTGTGTGACTTTATTTAGTAATTTTATTTTGTAGAATGTGTGTGACTATCTTTAGTAATGTTATAATACAATAAAGGCTTGAAAAGTATTTATATCAATATATATGTTAGTATATAAAAAATGTTAAATAATATTTTTATTTATGGTGAATTATAATTTAATTAATGTTAATTTACCTAGATAAGCTATATTAGCATTACCTAGTGACCGCTAAGTTTTAAATATCTTACTTTAATTTGTTAAATCCATATAATCTGGTTGACATCATAATGTCCACAACAACAAATTATTCACATCGATTTATATAAAATAAAATTTGATTTCCAATCACTCTATTCAAAATACGAAACATTTTATCTCAGTGCCTACTAGTCTATTGATTTTATATAAAATCCTCAGTGGTGGTAAGGAATTTAATGAATTGATACATACCCAACCACTTGATGCAGGAGCATCCTGTGTAGAAAGCTCTGTCATGGGTTAAATTACAAATTTTTTGTGTGAGAGGTTATAGGAGAGATTTTCATGTTTTCCCTCCACTTCATTTGATTTGAATGTGTGGATTTTGTAAAATAGCTCTATGAGCTATTATAATGCCTAAATTGGATTACGGGCATTAAAAATAAAATAAAATAAAGGATTAAATGGATTGAAGATATTTTCCCTCCAAGAAAATATCTCCAAGTCCTCTCCTAGGATAAAGGGAGTCAAAATAGGATGGTTATTGTAAATTTAGTGTTTTTCCAAGTTTAGCGGTAGTTCAAGTCAAGTTAGAAAAATAAGGAGAAAATGGTGGAAGATTGTTTTTCGAATCCAAATTCTGGTTTTTAAGAATGTAAGAGAGGAGAATTTGTAGGTAGATGGAGGAAAGATTGTTCAAAATAATATAGAAAACCATGACATTGATTGTGAAGAAAGAAAACATTTTTTTTTAAGTTTTAGTTTTTAAAATCTGCATTTTACCTTCTATTTTGTACCTGGCGAAAGCCATGAATGTGCAGAAGGCAAGGAGGGCCACCAAATCCAACTATCATGATTGGAATATGTTAAGGGAAAAAAAACAAGACTCCTTAATTTTTCTTAGCCTCTGAAACGTCTTCACATGTGTGTAACGAGTAGTTTTGTGCATTTGAATGGCGAATTAGGGCCACATGTATCTCCTTGCACAAGTGGTGTTAGAAGCTGAAATTTGGATGAAAGAATTTTCATACCAAAATGACCCTATGGTAAAAATTTTAGAGCTTGAGGAGGTTAGGAACATACCCAGCCATGAAATCATTTTCAGACCTGCATTTTGGCATGTACAACTAAAGAAAAAATGTGAAATTTCATATTTTCAAGTTTTCCTTCTAAGTCATCATTTTAAGAAAGTTCAAATTGGTCATACAAACCTGTTGAAGGTGTTTTTGAGGAAGAAGTGGGAGGTTTTGTGTGTTTTCACATTTTACCTCCAAAAACAAGCCTAGAGACCTAAATTCAAAACTGGGACAATCCTAAATTGAAGAAAAGTGCCTTGTGGCCCAAGGTAACCCCTGTTCTTCTTGAAATATGTTTTTTATCTCACAAATGGATCCCCAAAAATACATGGTCTTCATCTTGATTGAGGGTGGAGTGTTGGATTTCTTGCATTTGGTTGTTTTTCAGGGCTACAAGCCCACTACAAGATTCACAAGGAGTTGTATATCAAACCCTGGTGCCTTGTTATCTTTGGGGTTGAATGGGGTATCCCCTACCTTATGCTGAGAAGGTTAGAGTGTGTATATGTGTGTGTGAGTGGAGTGAGTGTGTGTATGTAGGTTTAGGGAATTCAATTAAACTTAGAAGTGTGTGGATTGTCATCATTTGTGAGCTCAAGATCTAAGAAGAATCCATGCTCCTAGGACAACATTGGATGAGTGTGTGAGTGTTGAGGAGAGTGATTTGAGAGTCATCATTTTTGGTATCAGAGTAAATTGATTGTGCACAATCTAAAGATCCAGAGGAGAGGAGAAAGAACAAGTGAAGCAGAACAAAGCAGAACAAGAAGAGGCAAAGCAAGATGCCACCAAGGAGAGTAGTTCAAGTAGCCCAAGAATCCCAGCTTGCTTTGGCTGAGGATATCAAGAACCTAACAGCTAGACTAAGGGACCTAGAAATGGCACAGAGGAGAGGAATGGAGATGGCAGAGGTCAGTGATGGTGAGGAGGAGCTGACTATAGAGGTAGAGGAAGAAACCTATGAAGAACGGTTGATTAGAGCCATCATGAAGGTGAACACAAAGCCAAGGATGGAGGTTCCCATGTATGAAGGAAACTTGAATGTGGAAGAATTGATTGACTGGATCAAAGCACTAGACAAGTACTTTGATTTTGAAGGCATAGTGGAGGATGACAGAAAGGTGAAATTTTCCATGACCAGATTGCAGAAGCATGTAGCTCTATGGTGGGATGGAGTGCAAGAAGAAAGAAGGAGAAAAGGAAAAGCAAAGATCAGAAGCTAGGATAGAATGGTAGCCAAGATGAAGGGAAAATTCATCCCCAAAGACTATGAGGTAAACCTGTTTAAAGAATTACAAAATTTGAGACAAAAAGAGTTGTCTGTGAAAGAATATACTGAGGAATTTTATAGGCTAACAATCAGATCAGGCCATGTAGAAGAAGACTTGGAAAAGGTAGCCAGATACATCAATGGGATGAGATTTAACATTCAGGATGAGATAAGTCTTCTCACCCCCAGGACTATTGAAGAAGCTTATCAGATTGCTCTGAAAGCGAAGGGAAGATAACAAGGAGACAAAACACCATCTCAAGAGGAAGGGGAAGAACCTTCAGAGGAAGAGGACCTCCAAATGATAGGAGGCAGCTGCAAACAAGTTTTGATGAAGGGAACAACTCTAGTAGCATACAGAGCACAAGAGGTAGTGCACCATTCAGAGGAAGGAGACCCTATCAAGGTTATCAAAGAGGTAGGGGCAGATTTTTTGGTAAGTGTTTCAGATGCAATAAGTATGCTGGTCATAGATCTTATGAGTGTCTAGAGAACCCTCAAACCAGCCATGGGAAGAATATGTACATTTCTCCAGGTGAAGAGCAAGATGGGGAGCTAGAGGTAGCACCTAGACAAGAGAACATACCAGAAGATGGTGAATCTCTTCTCATGAAGAGGGTGTTGTTGAAACCAAGCAAAGAGGTTGTGGAACCACCATAGAGGAATATTTTATTTAGGACAAGATGCAAGAGAAAAGGGAAGTCTATAAGGTTGTGATTGATAGTGGAAGTACAGACAATCTAGTGTTTGTTGAGATGGTGGAGAATCTAGGCTTGAAAAGAGAGCCACACCCAACTCCATACAAAGTATCCTAGCTGCAAAAAGGACATCAACTATTGGTAAATGAACAATGCAAGGTAGAATTTCAGATTGGGGCATACAAATATCAGGTCATGTGTGACATTATGCCTATGGATGTTTGCCATATCCTACTTGGGAGACCTTGGCAGTTTGATAACAAAGTTATTCATGATGGGAGAAAGAACACCTACACTTTCAAGAAGAATGGAGTGGAGCATACACTCATACCCCTGAAGGAGGAGAATGATGCAGCTGAACCAAGCTCAAAGGTGATGATGGTAAGTGGCAAGGAGTTCCTACAAAGCATGAAGAAGGAAGAGGTAAGTTTTGTAGTTATTGGTAAACTGAAAAAGTGTAGTGACTAACACTCAGTTGAGTGATTTACCTCATGAGATCTAGGATATGTTGAATGAGTATGTAGACATTGTTTTGATGAACTACCAAATGATTTTCCACCTGTGAGAAGCATCAGCCATCACATAGATATGATTCCAGGAGCCAGTTTTCCAAACAAGGCAGCCTACCGGATGACACCCAGGGAGAATGAAGAAATCAAACAACAGGTCTAGGAGTTGTTGGACAAAGGATTGGTGAGAGAAATTTTGAGTCCATGTGTTGTACCTACTGTGCTCAGTCCTAAAAAGGATGGAATGTGGAGAATGTGTACCAACTCCAGAACCATCAACAAGATCACAATCAGGTATAGATTTCCTTTTCCAAGGATAGATGACTTGCTTGACTGTTTGAGTGGATCAACTTATTTCTCAAAGATAGATTTGAAGAGTGGGTACCATCAGATAATAATCAGAGAGGGAGATGAGTGGAAGAATGCATTCAAGACCAATGATGGTTTGTATGAGTGGTTAGTTATGCCATTTGGCCTAACCAATGCCCCCAACACATTCATGAGACTGATGAATGAAGTACTCAAATGTTTCACTGGTAAGTTTGTCATTGTATATTTGGATGATATTTTGATATTTAGTCAAATTAGAGAAGAGAATTTGCAACATTTGAGAACGGTATTAGAAAAGTTACAGGAAGAGAAACTGCTAATAAATATGAAAAAGTGCAGTTTTCTACAAACCGAGCTAGTGTATTTGGGTTTTTTCCTTTCCAGAGAAGGACTAAAGATGGATAAAGAGAATATTAAAGCCATACTTGAATGGCCAACACCCAGGAGTGCATATGAGGTAAGGAGTTTCCATGGGTTAGCTAGTTTCTATAGAAAATTCATCAGAAACTTTAGTGGTATTGTAGCTCCCATGATAGAAACCATAAAGGGTGATAAGAGGAACTTCCAGTGGACTGAAGTAGATGAGAGAGGATTCAGATTGCTGAAGAAAAAGGTAATAGAAGAACCCATTTTAGTCCTCCCTTATTTTAACAAATTGTTCCAGGTGGAGTGTGATGCTAGTGGCCTAGCAATTGGGGTAGTTTTGAGTCAAGAAGGTAAACCAGTTGCTTTCTTCAGTGAGAAAATCAGTGAGGAAAAGAGGAAGTATTCAGCCTATGATCAGGAATTCTATGCATTAGTTCAAGCACTAAAAAAATGGAGACACTACTTTTTTCCTAAAGAGTTTGTGTTGTTTACTGATAACTATGCTTTACAATTTATTAGTAATCAGCCTAAACTAAATCAGAGGCATGTAAAATGGGTAGAATACTTGCAAAATTATACTTTCAGTATCAAACATAAGAAGGGATAGTCTAACAAAGTGGTAGATGCTTTGAGCAGGAGAGTTCTAGTTCTTCAGGAGCTACAGGTGAATGTGATGGGTTTTGAGAACCTAGGAGATCAGTATGAGGAGGATGATGATTTCAGCGAGGCTTACAAGGCTTGTAAGCAACCCATAGTGATGGATAGGAGTCCATGGATGGACTACATGCTACAAGAAGGACTACTTGTTCAAGGGCATCCAGCTATGCATTCCCAAAGGTTCAATGAGAGAGAACCTGATCAGAGAGAAACACAGTGGAAGCCTGTCTGGGCATTTTGGCAAAAAAAAAACATTGGCTCAGCTGAGTGTATACTATTTTTGGCCAAGAATGGGTCAAGATGTGAAGAAATTTTTAGAAAGATGTAAGGTATGTCAGTACAGTAAAGGAACTAGTCAAAATGTAGGGTTATATCAGCCACTTCCTATCCCCAGCAGACCATGGGATTGTTTGAGTATGGACTTTATACTTGGATTTCCTAGGACTCAGAAGGGACATGAATCCATATTTTGGTTGTTGACAGGTTCAAAAAGATGGCTCACTTCATTCCATGCACCAAAACCAGTGATGCTACCCACATTGCTAATTTGTTCTTTCAGGAAGTAGTAAGACTGCATGGTTTACCAAGGAGTATTGTATCTGACAGAGATACAAAGTTTGTTGGGAATTTTTGGAGGACATTGTGGAAGAAGTTGGGAACTCATATGAGTTTTAGTTCAGCCTACCATCCACAAATAGATGGTCAGAATGAGGTAGTCAACAGGAGCCTTGGGAACATCCTGAGAAGCTTGGTGAGCATGCATCCAAAACAATGGGATCTGACACTTGCACAAGAAGAGTTTGCTTACAATGACTCACCCAACAGAAGTACAGGTATGATTCCTTTCCAAATCATGTATGGACAACACCCAAGAGGTGTATATGAGCTAAGAGACTTGGGGAGAATGGAAGCTAGAAGTGTAGATGCAGAAGAATTTGCTAAGGCAATGCAAGACATCCATGAGTAGGTGAAGAAGAAACTTGAAGAGAATACCAACAAGTACAAACAAAGAGATGATTTGAGGAGGAAGGAAGTCAGTTTTGAAGTTGGTGATGAAGTACTTGCACATTTGAGGAAGGAGAGATTCCCAAGAGGGAGTATAATAAGTTAAAAGTCAAGAAGATTGGTCCCTGCAAGATAGTCAGAAATTTTTCCAATAATGCTTATGAATTGAAGCTACCTGAAGGCATTGGGATTTCTCCAATATTCAATGTTACAGACCTGTATGAGTACAAAGGTGAAGACACAGTGGAAGAGGAAGCTGAAATAGGACAATAGAGGGAAGGTTGGCAAGCACAAATGCCTAGAGCTAGAATAAAGGAGATAGAGAAGTTGTTGGACAAGAAGATCATCAAGAAGACTAGGGACAAAGAATATTACCAGTATCTGATTAAGTGGAAATATTTTCAGCTGAGGATGCAACATGGATGGTAGAGAATGATCTAATCAAGCTTGGAGTCAAGATTGAAGACCTGGAGAAGACAAATCAGCCATGAAGAACACTTCTTCTCTCGGGCTAGAATGATGCAGGAGCATCCTAAGTAGAAAGCTATGTCATGGGTTAAATTACAATTTTTGTGTGAGAGGGTATAGGAGATATTTTCATGTTTTTTCCCTCCACTTCATTTGATTTGAATGTGTGGATTTTGTAAAATAGCTCTATGAGCTATTATAATGCCTAAATTGGATTACGGGCATTAAAAATAAAATAAAATAAAGGATTAAATGGCTTGAAGATATTTTCCCTCCAGGAAAATATCTCCAAGTCCTCTCCTAGGATAAAGGGAGTCAAAATAGGATGGTTAGTCTAAATTTAGTGTTTTGCCAAGTTTAGGGGCAGTTCAAGTCAAGTTAGGAAAATAAGGAGAAAATGGTGGAAGATTGTTTTTCGAATCCAAATTCTGGTTTTTAAGAATGTAAGAGAGGATAATTCATAGGTATATGGAGGAAATATTGTTCAAAATAATATATAAAACCATGAAATTGATTGTGAAGAAAGAAAATGTGTTTTTTTGAAGTTTTAGTTTTTAAAATCTGCATTTTACCTTCTATTTTGTACCTGACCGAAAGCCACGAATGTGTAGAAGGCAAGGAGGGCCACCAAATCTGACTATGATGATTGGAATATGTTAAGGGAACAAAAACAAGACTCCTCAATTTTTCTTAGCCTCTGAAACATCTTCACACGTGTGTAACGAGTAGTTTTGTGCATTAGAATGACGAATTAGGGCCACGTGTATCTCCTCGCACGAGTGGAGTTAGAAGCTGAAATTTGGATGACACCATTTTCATACCAAAATGACCCTGTGTAAAAAAATTTAGAGCTTTAGGTGGTCGGGAATATACCTAGCCATTAAATCATTTTCAAACCTACATTTTGGCATGTACAACTAAAGAAAAAATGTGAAATTTCATATTTTTCAAGTTCTCCTTCTAAGTCATCATTTTAAGCAAGTTCAAATTGGTCATACAAACCTGTTGAAGGTGGTTTTGAGGAATAAGTTGGAGGTTTGGTGTGTTTTCATGTTTTTCCTCCAAAAACAAGCCTAAAGTCCTAAATTCAAAACTGGGACAGTCCTAAATTGAAGAAAAGTGCCTTGTGGCCCAAGGTAACCCATGTTCTTCTTAAAATATGTATTTTATCTCACCAATAGATCCCAAAAAATACATGGTCTTCATTTTTATTGAGGGTGGAGAGTTGGATTTCTTGCATTTGTTTTTTTCAGGGTTACAAGGCCACTACAATATTCACAAGGAGATATATATCAAACCCTAGTGCCTTGTTATCTTTGGGATTGAATGGGGTATCCCCTACCTTATGTTGAGAATTTTAGAGTGTGTATATGTGTGTGAGAGTGGAGAGTGTGTGTATGTAGGTTTAGGGAATTCAGTTAAACTTAGAAGTGTGTGGATTGTCATCATTTGTGAGCTCAAGATCTAAAAAGAATCCATGCTCCTAGGACAACATTGGATGAGTGTGTGAGTGTTGAGGAGATTTATTTGAGAGTCATCACCACCTCAATAATCAATGCATTCATAGGTATCATGTAAACAATGTTAATTTTCTATTATTTATTTTCTTAATTTCTGAGCCCATCTTAGGGAATGGTATTATAATAAAATTTAAAATATGGTCAAAATGTTTTACTATAATTTTAACTTTAGTAAATGAATTATAATTTATTTCATATCTATATTTAAATATGAAAAATATATGGGATGCTTTTACAGTTAATTTTAATTATTTTCATATCCATAATTATATATGAAAATGTATATGGAATGGTTTTATAGTTAATTTGATATCTATATTTAAATATAAACATATATCTGGAATGGTTTTACATGTAATTACGTACTCCTAGTCTATATCATCATCCTCAACTAGTTTCTTTAGAATATCTTGGGTAATTATCTAGTTAACCTGGCATTTAATCACATACTAAAAGAAGCTGGAAGTGCCTCACATGTCTTCAATGTAATTAGCCTATCGGATGCTAGGCCACAAAATGTTTTTATTTATTCAAATCTGCCAAGTTTAATCTTAAATGAATTTTAAAACTAATAAGATCTTTATTCCAAACCAAAAAATAAGCTTAGTATTTGCTAGCCCGTATCAATGTTGGCTTCCCTGAAATCATTAAAATATCTTTTCAAGATCTACATAGTTTAATCTTAAAGAAATTTTAAAACTGATAAGAACCTTATTCCAAAGTAAATATTAAGCATAATAACCACTACCTCGTATAAAAAAACATGTTTTGTTTATTATTATGTAGATCAATGTTGGCTTCCCTAAATTCATTAAATTTTTTTCCTATATCTGCATAGTTTAATCTTAAAGACATTCTAAAATTAATAAGAACCTTATTCCAAAGTAAAAATGAAGCCTAGTTGTTTTTAGCCCATATAAAATATAAACATGTTTTGTTTATTATTTTGCAGATGAACGTTGGATTCCTTGAAATCATTAAACAATTTTTCCCATATCTGCATATTTTAATCTTAAAGAGATTTAAAAATTGTTAAAAAGATTATTCCAAAGAAAAAATTAAACAAGGCATCTGTATAAAACAGAAACATGTTCTAGTTCTTGTTTTACATATCAATGTTGGATTCCGTGAAGTCATTAAATGGTTTTCCCAAATCTGCATAGTTTATTCATAATGACATTTTAAAACTGATAAGAACCTTATTCCAAAGAGAAAATTAATCCTAACACCGCTATCCCATATAAAACATAAACATGTTATGTTTATTGTTTTGTAGATCAATGTTGCATTCCATGAAATAATTAAACTATTTTTCTCAGATATGCATAGTTTAATCTTAAAGATATTTTAAAACAGAAAAGAATGTTATTCCAAAGCAAAAATCAAGCATAACAACCACTATCTCGTATAAAACATAAACATGTTCTATTTATTTATTTGCAGATAAATGTTAGCTTCCTTGAATTCTTTAAACTATTTTTCCCATATTCGTTAATTGAATCTGTAATCTAATATATTGGACTCTGGAAGGATGTATAGTGGGTTCCAATATTTTTATTTTAGGATTCTAATACATGTGATTTTGGAGTGCAATAAATTCCTTTACATATTTGATTTTGAATTCCAATATATTATGTTTTGGATTCCAATAGATGCGATTTTGGACTCCAATATATGTGATATTTTTTATTCCAACATATGTGATTTTGGAGTATAGTAAATTCTAGTATTTAACATTTAAGAATTTAAAAATAGCAATATATGATTTCAAGAATGCATTTTTTTTAGCTACTCAAACTAGAATAAGTCCATATTTAGTGAAATAAGTGTTAGGAGGAGAGATGTAAATTTAGATGTATTTTTTCAACCACCTTTTCACCATGCATTTATAAACCATCTAGAAATGATGGATAAATAGTGCTGAATGAGACATTTAATACTAAACAACATAAATGTCAATGTATGTGAGGCTCAAATTCTTCTCCGAGTGAAGAAAAGCTTCAAGGATTCTGATAATGTATTGAGAAACTAAAAATAAGGCATTGATTGTTCACTTTTCATGGGATGACAAGTAAAATACGGGAACAATAATGCAAACAAAAATGATAGTCCAAGAAGAGATACTTAAATTTGACACTTTCCGACCGAGGCTTCTCCAAAGGTGGATTCCTTCTAACGAATTAGTTTTTTTTATTGGAGCTCATCATTATATAATGTTAATTTATAATAAAATATGTTTACAATATGTTATGGTTTAATAAAAAATGACCTAAAGGTATGCACAACTCCAAAATAAGACACCACTAGAAAATATCATGACAAAATAGACTATTTACAAAATATGGTTATCTAAGCCTTAGTTTTAGAAACATGATAAAATAGAGAGTCAAGAACAATCCATTGCAACACTAGGAGGAGGTAGATCATCCTTGATAAGGCCTTAAAAAGAAGTTTTTCCATATAATAATTGAGTCACACACTTGTCTTCATCAAGTGTTTTCATGTCACTAGGACGAGCAATGGAAATAGTAGCCCTCCACCTAGGTTGCGTGGACACCACCTGAACATTGGCTTGCATGATGAATACAATCGATACAAGAAAACATGGTGATGGAGGTTGATTACAACCCCCTCCTTGTTGAGGACTGGGAGAGGAATAATAACAACACAAGAGGTTGTGAAAGTGTCTAAGAGGAGTTTGCACAAAATATTAAATGGATGTTGGTTTGGTACTATATGACTCAAAGTAGAGGGAGCACTCCCCAATGAAAGATGAGCTCCTAAAAGTATTAAAATTCACATGTTACTTTATCAATTAGGTTTGGATATGTATGCCAATGATATAACATCTTTGTTCATTGTAAATCCTACAAATTTTTGTTTTTAGATTTCCATAATGATTTATATTGGTTTTAATAAAATATTACAGATTATTCACATAAAACAGATTAGATGGTGTGAAAGAACACATAAGCCATACTAGGAGTCTATAAAGAGTCTAGGAATAAAATGAAATATAGTTTACAATGTATTAATTGAGAACATTTTACAAAATCATTGTGCAATGATTGTAAAAAGAGCTCAACATGAGGTACGTCCTTTTCATCTATAGTGCAGATTAAGAGTTTTGAGTTCCCTTTTATCACTTGGATCCAATGTCCCCATTCATTATAAAGACAAAGTCTCTAGTGGAATAATAAAATCAAATTAACTATTGACATGTATCAACCACATTGTTTCTATCATTGAAGCAATTTTGGGAATACGAGATTCATCTGTTCTTGAAATTACGACATGGGATACAACAAACATCTCTTTTGAATTTGAGGATATCAATAGTTATCTTAATTTTCCATTTAAACAAATATTTTGAAAGATATCTACAAAATCTAAGTACTAGCATTTAAATTAAGTTTCCATCCATCTAATTTGTTCTAATTGTGAATGCACGTTCAAAATATTTCTCTTCTTGAGGAGACTTTGGATGGGATCTCTATTTCTACCATCATAAATAGAGATCAGTGATTATTTTATTTAGATTTTTATTTTATGGAACACGATGACATGACACAATGAACCATTATCATGTACATTAAATAATATTTTTATTAGAAAAATGATTTTTAGGATTAGGTGGGTCAATTTTTTTAACACGGTTAATTCTAGAAAGAATTTTTCCAATTCGAGGACAAGTGGAAGCATCAAATATCTAAATATTGTTTTTGAGTGGTTGTCAAGGAAGGATCTAATTGGGTTCATATGAACAAAATATTATGAATAAATGAGTTTATGCATCTCTTTTAAAATTATAAACTAAATAAACACCTCCAAAACATAAACCCACAATACATAGCTTATCGATATTCTAGTTGTACAAAATAAATCTATAATATTTTTAGAATATGTTTTGATTCTACTTGCAACCCTCTCTAGTAGATACTTTATTTGCCAATCATAAAAATCAATTTAGAGTCTTTCTTTATTCCATAGTTATCCTTAATATGTTTTTAGTGTTTAATCATATATTAACAACCTTGGACTAGGATTTATATGCATCTTTATGTGTTTTGTTTTACGATCGTTAATATCTCTGATAAAATAAAAATATAACTTGTCCTACAGATTGGTGTCCATTGGATGGTGGTGTCCTAGGAAACTGTCAATGTTTCCTAGACCTTAATTTTACATTGACAATATTTATTTCTCCATCCACCTTATGGAATCTATTTCCTCTCAAGACTATGGTGTTAGAAAATATTAGATGCATTCTTAACAATATTTCATTTTATAGAATTAACTTGGCCTTACAAAAAAAAACATGACAATGAATGAGAGAAAACCCAAGTATGCAAACTATCTCTATGAGGGATGATCCCACAACTGACTAAATGGAGGTGATCCCCTTCTGCCTCACTGAGTAAGTGAAGGAGAGTGAAAAAACGATGGTGACCACTAAACTTAGATGTAAGAGTGGAGACGAGAAGAGATTATGTGGTAATTCTTATTTAAACAAATCTTGACATATTCAATTCTAAGCACCAAAACAATATACCTCTCATTGGAATCCAATATTACTAGTTTTAGATTTGAAAACATTAAATATTGGGATTAATATACTCCAAAATCATATATATTGAAATAAAAAATAACATATATTAGAATCCAATATTACAAAAATTGGAATCGAAAATCAAAATATTTTATTCTAAAAATTTTAAAATTTGAATTTATTATACTCCAAAATCGCATATATTGGAACCTCAAAACACATTTATTGGAATTTAATAATAGAAATATTAGTATCTAGAGTCCTATATATGAGAATATGGGTTACATTAATGAATCTCAGAAAAATCGTTTAAATATTTTTAGGAATCCAAGATAGAAATACAAATCAATAAACAAAACATGTTTCTCTTTTATCCTAGCTAACGGTGGCTAGGATTTATTTATGCTTTGAAATATGGTTCTTATCAGTTTTAAAATGCCTTTAAGATTAAATTATGGTTATTTGAATACTTTAAATGCATAGCAGCCTAGCGGCCACTACGATAATGACATACAAGAGATGTGAGACACTTTAAGGTTATTTTAGAATGGTTTGATTGACCCTTAGGGCTATGCTGAGGATGTTTTGAAGAAACTGATTTAGGGCAAAGATAAAGATGTGTAGAATAATATGGTGAAGATTTTATGTTGTGAATTGTTTTCTCTTTCTTCGAAGCCAAAACCCCTTGTAATAGGGGAGAAACTAGTCCAAAATATCAGACATGTAATATGGGGAAGACTCTACATTTATGGAAATGAAGCAAGCGAATAAATAGAGTGTAGAGAAGAGTGTACGAAAAATTCACTATTTTCTAATGATAATTTGTTATTTGTGCATAAGCACAGGTGATGGTAAGAGCAATGTTACAATGTCAACCACACCTCAATAGATTGGTATCATTAGGAGTTCGGATGTTTTCATCGATTCAAGTAAGTTTAAGATTTTTACACAATACCTATGAAAGTACTTGTTGTTAAGGCGGTTAGGAATTTCCTATCATCATTGAAGTTATTTTAAATAAATAAAAATATATTAGCGAGCACTAATATATAATGTTTCATATTTTGATTAGAGTGATGGAGAATCTAGTAATATTCACAAATATATATTAAATAAATCATTAAATTTATTTAGCGAGCGCTAATAAATAAATATATTTTAAATAAATCCTTAAATTTCCTATCATCATTGAAGTTATTTTAAATAAATAAAAATATATTAGCGAGCGCTAATATCTAATGTTTCATATTCTGATTAGAGTGATGGAGAATCTAGTAATATTCACAAAGTTAGTGTTCTCTAAGTATTTTGATTTATATAAAGCGGTGTGAAATATGTGTGTAGCAGATATTATGAATTCAAGCGGATTATATGAATTTAAAAAAGTAAAGTAAGATATTTAAAGCTTAGCGTTCAATAGGTAACACCGATATATCTTATCTAGGTAAATTAACAGTAATAAAAAAAGAATCCGCCATATAGAAAAATATTATATAACCTTTTTATATAGTAATATATCTATTAATCAAAAAATGTTTAAATCCTTTATCATATTATAACATTACTAAATATAGACACACACATTATACAAAATAACATTGCTACAGTAAAGACTCCAACATTATACATAAAATTTTTAAGATATTTTCATAACATGGTTATAAAATTATACTACCATTTCCCCGCATGCGCATATATACATATGAGACTATTACTAAAGATAGGCTCACACACTAAAGAAATAAATTATATGTTTTTTTCATAACATAGTTTAGTGTAAAACCTTTCCCAAAGATAGACTTCCATATTAAAGAAGGAATTACATAAAGGTTCTCAAAAATAAATTTAGGGACCAATTAAATAATTATAATTTGGTTTTTGATTTAATGACATCTTGGATGTTTTCCACATCATTCAATAGTTGGAATATAGGAAACACCTCATCTATCAGGTACTTTTCTATTGATTTAGATCATATGTTAAATGTTTTAGAAATTATGTAGTTCTACACATCATGGAACTTGTTTTTTTTTGCAGATTCATTTACAAGAATTGTATTTTAACATTTGTAATATACATTAAACTTGCTCCAAACGATGCTAATAGTTTTGAGGAAATTTTTCGGATCTGTAGAACCTTGAAAATCCTTATGCTTGCACACAATCCAATCTTCTTGTTTAAATATAAACTCAAATATGCCAACCTCCAAGCCAATGCATCGAAGGAATGAAGGCATCATGTCAAAATAATTTGACATTCTTCTTAATGTCCATAGCACTATTTTGAAATTTTTTTGCAACATTGCAAGAACTCTTTGACAATAGATCTAAGAAAATAATATTTATTTTTGAGGTCAATGCCACAAATGTTTTTAACATCTCATATGATTAATCAGCCTTGTGAATGGTGTGTCCCAAAACATCATTTATATCGAATATTATTAGTTTCATGTTGCATATGTTCTTATCTAAAAATGAAGAAAAACATAATCAAATGGTTGTGGGTGGTGAATTAAGCCAAAAATAAAAATTCGATTCATTTTTATATTGTACTAGGAATAATTTTTTTAAAAGAATTGAATCGAATAAAAATCTTTACGGGATGTGAATATTTAAAAACTTTAAGGTAGTTATTTTATTCCATATAAATGCACTATATATTGTTTATTTTCAAATAAAAAAATATAATTGAAGTGACAATAGTGCATTTGAAGGTTTTATGTGATCTACACATGTTCGTATATTGTCTTGCACATTTCAACCATGTACATGATTGAGTGTAAATCAACGAATCAGACATATATTTTCCATAAAATCATCAACATGTTGGGGTTTGAGAGTAATTTCCTCATCAACATTGTAAGAAATGAATATCTCGTTATCAATAAAAAGTATATTGTTTTCACCATATAATTTACCAAAAATGTCTAGTATCTGCTTATTGCTATTTGTTCCGATATTTTATTTCCCACATTCCAACACAAACCTGAAGTCGGTATCTCACACCCAACTAATTTTTTCAGTGAAAATGTACTTCACAAGTGTTGAATTCATACATGTAGACCATAAGACAATGTAGAAATATTTTGATGTAGTTATTATTAATTCATTAGTAAATACTAGTTCAAAGTATTTATAATTCACATGTGTAAAGTTTGGAGCCCTATTACGTGGTATTTTGTCTTCAATACCATAAATACTAAAAAAATCATTAATTCCCAAAACTAGTCATTGTTTAGCCTTCCCAATTGGATCTATAAAAACATATAAAAATTAATTTAATCTTCCAAACTTGATTAAAAAATAACTCAAAATATTGTTATGATAATATTGTATTTTGGTAATTTGCACAATTTTTTTATAAAGTTACACACTCAACTTAAACACAAGTAAAGATATAAATACTATTAACTAATACATGTTAGGAATACTGGTATTTACATGAGTTTTTGGTAAATTAGTAAAATAATTTTGATTATTTAGTCATATATAATTGTTAAGAGTTATATTATTATGTAATAACAATATAACATATATAGTCTAATATTGATGGTTTTAAAAACCAATCACGAAGTTAGGAAAATTTATTAAGAAGGTGTCCTATATTCTAGGACTTGTAGTTTATTATATGTGCGTGGGTATTGGTGTATTAAAATAATACATAATATTATTTTCTCCACTCGTTCTCCAAAATTTGGTATCAGAGAAGGATTTTTAAGAAGGCTATGGAGTCATATCGATTTGTCAAGGGCAAACAACGTCCTTTTTTTCATTTCCCCACATATGTAATATTTTTCAAATTTTATTTGTGTATATTAGTGGATTAGGATTGCTTTGTAGTTTTTTAATATTTTCTATTACTGTGTAGGATTTTGATACATATCATATGTTGGAACAATGTGGCATAAACGGGTCATATCTATGTCATCTTCTGAAGCTATCTTTGTGCTCTTCTTATCTATGCACAAACCTCTATGCTCTATCATGCATCCTTGGTTTGTTATAGTACAAATATTTGAGAAGGGTTAGTAGCGTGATTACAGATTGAATTGACATATAATATATTATCCATCATGTGCGTCATATATACCATTCTCTAAGTATCTAATTCGATAGTTACAGGTGTATAGATGTGTCATAACTAGCAGTGGTATATTACAATAAGGGATATATTTAAATGTGGTAAATTTAAATTATTTACACCAATAATCTGAAGCACACAATTGGAGTACTATTCCAAAGGAGATATTCTTGGAGAAGGTGTCAGAAGGAGGTGATACTTTTCTAAGTTGAATTTACAACCATCATAGTCTGCGGAAGGAGTCAGATCTTTGTTTATTTATTGGGTTGTTACTCTCAACTACACATCCATTCACCTTGGTCGTAGATCTCCTCTCTTGCATATTTGGATATCCCAACTTGATTGAGCTCCTTCACAAAACTACCACGTGATATGTGTTTTGGAGAACTGAATTTTGTGGCACTGTGAATGGTATACTTGTTCCATCTCTTGGAATATTCATACCTTTGATGTGTAGCGCCCACATTTTCTAGCCTCAATTAGATGCTATCTTCTTAACCCATAGTTATGATTTGACATATTTTGGACATTATGTTATATTATTTGATCTTCACGGGAATGTATGGTGATTTGGGCGTGTAGCACCAATTTACCTTTGATTAGTATGTTGGCACATTTCATTTGATGTTGTGGATATTAAGACATCGTTATGTTATTTGGATCTAATTGATATATGATGGATACATAGTTTAGTCATACGTCTTGATGATATAGTTTATTTGATTATTGATGAGAACACATGATATCAAGGATATATGTCATTTATATGAAATGTGATGGTTAACAAATGGTGAATTGGTGTGAAAATATGAATGTTTTCTCAATTACGACTCCATGTTGATGTTGTGACATCATAGATTTCATGTTTAGACTTGATCGTTACTGAGTAGTTGATTTACACTTATATTGGGTAGATGCGTTTAATGTGTGCATTGAGTGTGTAGGTTACAAGGCACAAGAGAATGTGAGTTTTAGGGTGGCTACGCAAATTGTGCATAAGCGGCCCATGGGGATGAATCCTAACCATGTTAGTTGTATAAGGATTTATAGTTTGATTGTATTATTGGGCACCATGAGTGACCCTTATTTGTAATGTTGTATGTCATGTAAAATTAATTGTGTTTAGGATGTTTAATTTTGTTAAGTAAATTATGTTGGGGGAGTTAATGGTCCCCACTTGCATTAAATATGTATTTGTGTAAGTATGTTTTAATTAAGGAGGATTGGGGTCAAATGAGCACCCTTGGGTTGGCCCCACATCCTCTACATATTTGCTCAAATGTGCCAAACCCTAAATTGAGATATTTTTGGCATTTTAAGTGACCCCTTTTAGTTTTGGGAGTTCACTTAGCATGATAATAAGCCCTTGGACCCTACCTATTAGGTAGGGGGGATTAGTTCCAAGGCATGGAGGGAGTTTCTATAACGCCCTCTTACTCGAACACATAAGATAACATAGAAAAATAGCAGGATAATTTTTTTGACTTGTTCGAAGTATAGAATGACACAACAAGTTGTCACAATGGCTACAACTAACTCCTTGAACAACTTGACACAACAATGACCTCAAGGATAACTAGGAGACACTCCACACCCATCAAGGACATCTCACTTTCCTCTCCAACGAGGTAAAACATAAAAGACCAACCACAATACATAGTTACAGTTCAGGACATCCCACTGAGAAAATCTTCTTAGGGTTATTTATTTTACTAAAACACGCCCTTCAAATTTTAAGTTACGTTCTAGGAGATTCAGGTTATGAACCGTATGATCCTTCTTAAATGGTTAGACTCCTTTCCTTTAAACAAGAGACATAAGGCTTAGATAAAAATTCTGAAAGCGGATCATCTTACTTTGACAATTATTTGTTTAATTAGTTATTAGACTAACGCTACAAGGGGTGGGGTGAACCAAATCCCACAAGGTTAACTAAACAACCACATGCTATAGAATCCTCGTTTCAACCTCCATTGCAAAAAGGAGATGAGTGTGAGCTCCAATTGATAGAGGTGCCGCTTGGGTTTGGAATGAAAATATCCTTTGAGCAAGGATCAAAATATTACCATTACTTAAGAAAGGGGGGGGGTACAAGTACTATGGCAATGGTTAGAGAGAGAAGGTCGATTTATTTCATTATGATCTATTTAGTTATTGACTTGTCTATTAATGAGACTTAAGAGTTCAATTGAGTTTAGGTAGAAGCTTCATTTAGCCAACTCTTGATTAAGTTTGAGAAGAAAACACATGGTGTCCCCAAGGAAGAGCACAAACATTAAGTGTTCTTAATCAAACTCCCTTATTAACTAGGATCTGACTATATCCCCAAGGGCCAACAAGGAACATATTTTTTTCATTGAAATAATTAACGTTTCACGACAAAGAGGATAAAGTTTAATCTACAATTGAAGTTTAATGAGAGTAGATTATTTTACATTGGGTAGAAAACTCATTTCTGTCCAATTTAGGATCCTTATATTTATTAACAAAAACCCAATTTTATTGTTATTTTATTTATTGATTCATTTATAAATTCATTTTTTTAACTTCAGAAGAAGGATTTTCACTCACTAAATACACATAGATTAGCATTGGTTTCCAATAACATGGAGGGTTACCAAAACATGAAAGGTTTAAGACGCAAAAGAAGAAACTACCATTCCTTAACGAGAGAACTAAACACGGTTATAACATTTCTATTCATCATGGCACACATATCAAAGGAACCAAAGAATCGATAGAACTTTGGCTGAGAACAAGAAGGTAACAATTTATTCAATCCATGCTATGACATTTTCAGGACTGATAAATAATATTACCATAAGAATACTCATAATAATGTAAAGATTGAATATTATTTCTCACACTGATAATTACAAGTTTAACTAAAAAAGAACAAGACATCTTTAATTTCACAATTATTGAAAAATCCAAGGCAAGGGGCCTTCCAACTCCATTACAAGTACCATTTTAAGAATTACAACACTTTATATATTCATACAAGGAACTTCATAATTCAAACCGATGAAACCTTTACATATCTTTCCATTTTCTACTCGCAAAAGCAATCTGCACAAGTATTAAATTTAGTCAATTCATGAGAACTGAGCATGTTAAGACTACCCATTACAACACTAATCTAATATTTAACAATGCCATGAAAGGAATGTAATAAAACAAGAATGGATCAAAGCACAAACCACTACTCAAAATTATTCAGATGAGATTAAATATTTTCACTTGCCTACAAGGAGGAAGTCAAACATTCTAGTAAAGATGATAACTAAAAAAAACAAGTCAAGACCTTATTGGTTAGGAACAAAAGGTCAAGAGTATTAAGATTTCAATCATGTAATCCTATGGATTGCGTGATTGAAATCTAATACTCAATCCATCCATCTCAAGAGAAAAACTTGAGAAGTCATAAACATACTAGTCATGATCATAGGCACGAAACAAGACAAGGTTATATGATCCTCCAAGGAGGGAAGTTTCATGGAAATAAGGGTTCACAACCCCAAAAGAAGAAAATAATTTATAGTTTTAGTTTTAACCAAGAAGTTTACCATCTCCTTCTTACAGGATCTTTGAAAAGTAGTGCTTGTTAACATAATTGAAACCACTCTTCAAATACATTTGAAAGAGTCACACAAAAATTCATTAATTTTAACAAAAAATCCATCGTAATCGGAAATTTAACCAAAAATTATAAAGGAAAAGTAATCCCCCAATGCCATTAATAATTTTTTATTTTTTTACAATTTTTCATCATAGGCTAGCAATGCATTTAAGTATATGATCCAATCGTAACTTCAGGTCTCACCTCATAATGTAACACCAAACTTCATAAGATAACAAGAGTCCTATTTCAATAATGACTAGAGTCATCCCAACACATTCGAATCCAAAAAATCAACACAAAGGTTTTGTCATAAACTTATGACCATAATAATGTGTTCACTAACGATTCACAATTTATCAAAAGCCTCTCAGCAAGAATGAAAAAGTCCAACCAGGATAAGGTGAGAGTAATAATAATATTAGGGCTACGATTACGAGGCTCCCTTCCAAAGACATCAATTCACTCTAACAGATGAGACCGCTCAAGGTAGAGGAAACCCGAGTACTCGGTCAATCCAGTCTTAGTTCCCAAAAGGAAAGGACATCACATTCAAGATCAAAAACAAAGCAAGGTTCCAGAATAAAAAAAATATATTAATTGATGGAAGAGGCCACAATGGTCATATAGGTTACATGGTGTAAATTATAATGTACCAACATCTGGTTCAAAGATTCAGGTATGTGAACATATGAAAAGAAAGCCTCAAAAGAAAAATGTGTAATGATCGATCTACCCAACGATTATGGATTCAGATCGTAGTAACTTTATCCGGGATAGAGATAAGGTTTCCTAAAAATCCCCCAAGAGTATCATAACAGGGACAACGAAATCATAGGTTAAGATAGATCATATTTAACAGAGCCCATTACATATGAAGCCAGATTTAACTTCAAAAATTAGTCATGTTATTCACCTAGGGTGCTTTAATATAAAAAAAAAATGGATGAAAACAACCAACCCGGTATACCCTCCAACAATAAGTTATTCATATTCTTATTCCATTCGTTCACTACTGAAGGATATTTCAATTTCTATAAAAGGTATAAGAAAATACAATCATTCAACTAGGCCGAAGAAAATTCCTTAATGGACTCAAAATTTCAGAATATAAAATAGATAAGAGAAATAAAACCAAGCCGATAATAGAGGATTTATAGAGGGCCACCAAAGTATGATAGTAAATCAAAGGGGCGTCCAATACCTGATTTACCTTTCTTGAATCTAGAGATTCATTCAAATGAAAAAGAGTATCAAGCCATTCGACACCCAAGTACTGGGTGTTTAACATTATCAGATACCAATAACATAATATACAAGCATCGGGAAAGAAGTAAAAGGGTCTGCAACTGAAAGACAGAAGGAAGCTATTACTGCTCAAAACCAGTTCGCCCTATGGGAAGGTGAGAGAAGAATCTCTAGCCATATATTACTACTCACAACCTGTAATAACAAAAAAATTGAATACAAACGTGAGATCCCCCTTTTGCAAGCCAGTCGCTCAAAACCAGTGATTCGAAGAAGGAAAATAGAGGGACAACCAGTATACTCAAGGAAATAAACCAACAACCACAAAACCAAACCATTTCTAGGTGCCATTCAGGGAAGAGATCATTCATTTCATGGAATTATATAAAAAAAGTAGCAGAACATTGCAAAATTTAGGCTTAACATGCCTATTTGGAGCTTCCACACTACAAGCCACGTCAAATTAGGGCTTGAGCAGTAACAAAACCTTAAAAATATTCACTAGCTACGCATCCATGTTGTTCTCCGTCTCTACAATCTCCTCTCTAACCCACCCACATGGCTAACAACTTATACTTGGCATTCTTCCCCAAAACTCAAGCCCAGGAGTCAAAGTAAAAAAATAAGAGAAACTAGGTGGCCAACAGGGTGTAGTAACGGGTAGGTGACATTTATTTCATGCATTTAAAAAAATGCCAGGTGCTCAATGACCCTCCATGCCAAAGGGTATTCCAACAACAAATATAAAATAACACAAGCCATAATTTTGCAAGGGGACAAAGGATAATGCTCAGCACAATAAATTTATCATGTGGAGGCCACGTGACAAAGGCCAAGTCATGTTGAAGTGGTGAGAGGTGGTAGGTGGAGGAGACCAAACATTTGGGCATAAAACAACAACCTTCTTCTAAACTTGCGCCACAAGTAACCCCCTACACAAACACAAGATAACAATGAGGAAGGAGGGAATTTGAATAATCCTATGCCAAGCAAAGGATTAAATCACATGCAAATGGGCAAGCTGGAAGGAGCAAGAACCAGATTCTCCATTACTCTAAATGTTTAAAACAACATGTAAGTAGGCCTAAACAACCAAGGGGAGAAGACTGGAAGTTAACGTTCGAAGTAGAACATAGATCAAGCATCAACCATGGCGTCATGATGAGGTAAATCTTTATTCCTTGAGAAACAAAGTTCGGCCTATGGGAGCAACCAGAATGATACAACAAAACGACATAGGAATAACTAATGTTAATAATGATTACAAACAAAAATGAAGTAAAATAATAATAATATGAAATAATGGACGATTGGCAGGTAACTTAATAATATCATTATCATCATTATTTTATTTTATTTTATTTTATTAATTTATTTTTATTTTTATAATTTTACAACTTAAAAATAATTATAATTCATAATAATAATAACGGACAATCAAGATTGACAATCCGAGAACACAATTTTCCTTTAATAAGGAGTTTGTAAAGGATGTTACAAGGGCCAGCAACATAAAACATTTACATGACACAAGAAGACGCAAAGAAAGAGGGAGAATGTTGATAATTCTCTGTGACAAACGCAAAGCCAACTAATGATCAACAGAAGAACAATGGCATTCAAATCTTGGCAATACGGTCTCCGAGAAAGAACCAGAGTAAATGATGAATGGGACACTACAATTTCCCTCCTATTTATCCTCTCTTTTGTCACCATCCATATAATATGGGTTGGAATATGTGTGTTGTGTAAAGTTTCACAAACTTATCTCATTTCCTTGTGGAAAACTTGGGAGAAGGGTGTTTAAATGTGAGTTTATATATTTTCTATTTTTTTAGGAATCTTGACTTGGAGGGAAGAGAGGGGTGACACATGTCACCCCCTCATTTGTGAGGAAATTTAATTGATTTTCTTCAAATACTCCCTCATGTGGGCGAATGAGGAATTTTCTTTAGGCATTTTTTTTTCTTGGAGATTTTTGGAAGTTGGAGTTTTGCTTGGAATAGTGATTGGGAAAATCTTAGAGTTTTGGAGAGCTTATGGAGGTAGGATCCTTGATCTCATGTTAATTTTATTTGGCATGCTAGATTTAGTTCTTCTTATGGTTGAACATTTTGTTGTTGCATGTCTTGAATGGTTACTTGTTGGGTTATTTGTTATTTTCACCATCTATCATATGGCTTGATGGATTGGGGAGATTTATTAGGGAAGAGGGAGGGATTTTTCCTCTTAACCCTCATGGCTTGATGGGCAATCCATGTTGGTTCTTTTATTACCCTCAACTGGTTCAAGGAGGGGAAGGTGGTTCATATGGTTTGAACCCCCTTCCCCATCCTTAGAGAAGAAACCCAATGGGTTTGAAAATCCTCCCAAGGAGTATTTTAGGTGAATGGGTGGAGCAATAAGGAGGTATTGTTATCTTAGAGGGATAAGGAGGTTTTGTGAATAATTTTGTAAGTGTGCATCCTATGGTTGGACCACACTCTTGGCATTATTGAATGTCTCATCTACTCTTCCCCATTATTTAGGATGAATACAGTTTTCTCCTCTTTTCATTCATTTGGTAAATGTTGTGTTTTCTTTAGTATATGGATTAGCTTTATATGTGATATGTTTGTGTTTATGTCTCCCTAAATCTTGTCCACTTTTACAGAAGCTAGCTCTCTCTCCCATGGTATTTTGGGTGGATAGCATGTCTTCCAACCTTTGGAACGACATGTAATGATGCATATAGGTTGGGTGGTAAATCAAGCATTTCTCTATGTGTTGAATTCATTGGTAAAGAGCTCAAAATTGGAACTCAAATTTGGAAGATGGTTGGAGTTTCTTTGATATCTTGGCATCTTGTTGTTCTCAAATTGTTTGTGAAAGCTATACTTATTTTAATCATATGAATATGGATTTTTCGTAAGTTCTATTGTCCTTGTTAAGTTCCCATTTTGAGATTGGGATTACTTCGGAAACTAGTATTACATAGGTTTGTGTACCCTCTTTCAATATTGAAAAGTACTCCTTTGTGCATCTTATGTACTTTGGAAGTATGTTGTATTTGTGAGCTTAAACTTCATGAAAATGTAAACTATTTTGTATGGTAAATGTTGTAAGAATCTTAAACTTTGTAAGGCAATACAAGAAGTTGGTTAAGATTTATTCCTCATTAAGATCTTGTTTTAAGGATGGGAGTATTTCCTTTTCAAATAAAATTTTATTTCTATTAAATGTTGTTGTTAAGAAAATAATGATACTCTTGGATTTCTTAGTAGTATAACAAAGGGTTAAGGAGAAAATGATTAAATACAACCTGGATTCAAGTTTATTTATTTATTTATAACTTTCGAAATATGGTTTTTGTTCATAATAATGCCTTTTTGATTTCTATTTATTTGAAATAAATACTGTAAAAACATTGAAAGATAATTTATTTATTTGTGTAAATCAAGTATCTTTTTCTCTCCTTTTACCTGCAGTAAGAATATTTGAAATTTATATTAGTACATATTCACATATAAAATTTACATTTATTACGGGTAATACAAAAACATGGAAGTTACATATTTTACAAAAAAAAAGTGAAATAGGCTCCTAATTTAATAGATTATATAATACAAATAAATGCATATAATAATATATATACTATATATATACATTATAATATTAAATTACGAAGGATATATATATATATATATATAAACAAATTTAAATAAATATGAAAACAAAATAAAATGAAATTTAATAAAAATGTAATCAAATCGGTGAAGTTCAGTTTTTAGGTTTGTTAAATAAAAAAGTAGTGGTTGGGAGGGAGTCAAACCACCAACCCCCCACTAAAAGAAACCTATGCCATTTCCACCATCATCCTCCACTCCACCGCACCCTTCCCACATGCACCACACCACCGTCACTTTCCCAAACTCCCAACCCACTAATGTGTCTCCTTCCCAACTCCCACACCCCATCCTCCACAAAGACTCTCCCCTCCCTATAGTTATAACCCTAACTCGACACACATCGCCAACATCCCCCAAACTGCAGTGTTTACATAGTCTGTCACCCATTCCTACTTTAAAAACTCTACGTTTTTTTCTTACTTTGAGATATTCTAATTCATAATTCATGTTATTTATTTTAGATAGATAGATAGATAGATATGTAGTTTTTCCTTCTCTAAACACAAAAAAATGGGTATAATACTAACCCAACAACTAGATATTTTTATTAAAGAAGAAATAAAAAAAAAACTTCCAAGGCTCCTCCTCAACCTGATCAAAGAAGAAACAAAACTAAAAATAAATGGAGAGAAAAGAAAGGAAATGAAATCATAAAGACATTTTAGGGTAATTTTAGGGTTTTTAGATCTAAGGGGTAAAAGTAAAAGTGTCCAAGGGTTGAGTTTTATCCCTACACTTTTTAAGTCATGGGATTTTGTGGGATTTGATATTAAAATAATATAAGGGTGTGTGGGGAGAAATTAAATAAAAAGGGGGTAACTAATTTAATTAAATGGGGTGTGTAGACTTTCTATTGTGACCCTAGCAAACATTTACTTGAAATAAATAATTAAATTTGGAATTTGGCTAGTAGTTAATTATTTGGGTAAATAAAATTAGTATGAAAAGATTAATAACATGAATCAGTTAAGTATAGTATTAGTATTTACTTTTAAATACAAAAATTACCCAAAATTTTAACTACCATTAGGTGTGTTTTCCTATGTCCTGAGACGGGGCATTACACATGCTCATCGTACAAGCTCTACTTCCAAAGGTAGGTTCTCCATATGACAGATGCTTGATCTCCAAACTCTGTGACTCTCAAATATTCCATGTGTCTCATTATTTAAAATTTGTAGTACATGTAGATCTCTCAAATTTATTAACCTTATCACAACTCTCAATCTGAGCTCTCCACGTGGAAGTGAACTACATATGAATGTAGGATAGTAAAGTAATAACATTAATATCTGCATGCTTTTCAAAATATTCTCCCTCCATTAATTATTGCTTAAGAGGAGAGTGCTTTGTGGGTCATACTAAGTAATTAGATGTCTTTTTAATGATTTATGCCCTATATTTTAAGTTCTTGATTTTAGATGTACTGATATGAATCGTTATATATATAGCTTAAAACTATTATTGAAAGCTAATCATTTCGTAGTATTAGATTATCACAATTTGTCTAGTCTATTATTGTTATTGTTAAAAAAAATTCTGTCACAACATTATCAATGTAATCAAATTGGTGATTTTAGGATATTTATTGTCTAGTCAAAATATTCAAGTTGTCAAAATTGTAAAAGAAAGAAAGTACAAACACATTTTTAGTGTCACCTGACGTTAAGAAAATAATGTGTTTCACATTATAGAGGGGATAAAAAATAATCCCAATTTGGAAACTTTTGAGTTTCAACATCCAATTTACTGAGTGAGTATCATGATACTAGAAGGAGGAAATGTAGGTTGGAACTCATATAGTGACCTATCGTTCATGAGAGGAACTTCTAATATGGTGGAATTTTTTTGGAGAGAGTATTTGATGTTCAGTTGTGTCATATTACAGTTTCAGCTATGTGATTTTCATTTAAGTTTTTTAGATTTTCCGGGTGGTGTAAAAAATAAGAGCAGAGGTTCATTCATGTTCACGTGTATATGTGGATATTGCTACATAATTCCCTGATGTAATAGTATTTTCAAGAATAGATAACACAATAAAACGAAGCATCATGTTTCTTGAAGAGGTTGAATAGTCAGATGTGTTCTTTGTCATGCCTAGGTTTGTGGTAAGCCTTGCAAAACCATTTAAGCATGTACAATTGGTTTCATCTTGAGTTCTCACACTGAGTATGTCAAATGTGTTCCCTACAAAGTGATTGGTTGATAAAAAAATTCATGTACATGTTCCCAAACTAGTGTGATTAGATGTGTTCTTGATAGTGCATAGTTGATAAGAAGTTGATGTGTTCCTTCTTCTACCTTCAGTTTGAGTGTTGTACCAAGATCATGAGAAAACAGAGGCAAACAAGCTAGAGAGGAAGTATGAAATTTATTTTTCTACCATGGAAATACTAAGTGGGGAATGTTAGGGATACAAGTATTTACATGAGTGTTTGGTAAATTAGTAAAATAATAATGATTATTTAGTCGTATATAATTATTAAGAGTTATATTTTTATGTAATAACAATATAACATATATAGTCTATTGTTGATGGTTGTTCGAACCACTCGTGAAGTTAGGAAAAGTTATTAGGAAGGTGTCATATATTTTAGGACTTGTAATTTCTTATATGTGTGTGAGTATTGGTGTATTAAAATAATACAAAATATTATTTTCTCGCTTGTTCTCCAAGAATACATGTATAATCTCAACATTTAAAATAAAGAGTGAACATATGATTGTATCTTCTTTACAATGTTTAGTAATATTAATAGTTATTTAGTTTTTTCTTGCTCCAATTTATTGATGCCATCTATAACACTCAAACACCAAGACATTATCACGATAATTTTTTGTACAAATCTATCATCAACCACATATCTTTGGAACAATTATCTCTACTACTTTTCCTCCCCAGCATAAATTTTCCAAACAGTTTCCATTTCTTTCTATTGTTATACAAAATACTTATCTAGATCTGAAAAAATGTTGCCTCTACTCAAAAATCTTTGTAGATATTTTATTACAATTCCATCATGTACATTGCAATGTTTTTTCCCCAAATAAGTGCTTGTTTCAATTCACCTACTATTTTTTTCAATCCTTTTTCAGCTTATCAACTTCATCGGAAGTGAGATTTTTAGACCGTAATCTATCTTCAATTGTTTGCAGATAGTAACATTACAAATTATTTGAGGCTAACTCACAAGTTGAAGTTTCCTTACCAATCATGAATGTCATCTCCTTATGGGATTGTTTTTCCTCATATAGTAAGCCCTCCAAATATAAAATAAGTAATTAATCCTTATGGTTAACTACACGGAAGTAAATATTGTTTTTTCAATCGATCGCAATTTAATTTTAACCAATTAAAATAAACAACATTTTAAGAGGCTTCAACTTACTGATTGAGCTTGTAGCTTGGCTTGCATTGCCCTCACCTATGCTACTTCTTTTGATGCACATTCGATTTAAAAAAATCAGTTCATAATAAATTTAATTTTGAGGTAAATTAAATCATGAAACAACTTACTTATATACGATGTAATACCATTTTCTAGTCATGATTTCATAGCTATAGATGTATATTAGCAACTGTTAGGCTAAGCCATTATTGGTTGGACTATGTTTATATGGATAACCTTTGATGAAACTGCGGGATCTTAGTGGTCGCCATGTCTCGTATGGGCATGATATAAAATAAAAATAACAAATAGACCACTTTATTACTGCTCCATGAAAGATGGTCCATTTTATTGACTTATCTTTAATGGGTTCCTACAAATATACCAGGCTTACAAATTGGTTTTTATAATTGCACATGAAAAACATACAAGGTTCTAGCTGCGTATTCATGAGTGATGTCTCAGATCCCTCCACATTTGGCCTCAAAAATTTAACAAAGTAAAGTATTGTCAAATAAATGAAAAATATTACAATTGAATACATAGTGTAGTGATTATTTTATAAAACCATTAAATTATAAACACTTGGTATAGATTTATTGGTTATTTGTACACAAACATCTTACGTAAAAATTTGAAACAAGTGTATGCTAAGAACTCAATCATTTCCAATATCTTGAAGTGGATTGGAACTAATACTTACTTCCTCTCTTTGTTGGTTGTTTGCATGAATATTGAATTTATCAATATCTTATTTTATTTCAAAGGTGTTAAACTAATAGATTTTTCTAGTTTTCTTAATCGACAAATCTTTTTCAAAATAGAATAGAAATATTTAAAAGAAAATTGTATGATGATTCTCAACAATATAAAAATAGGTAGACCAGAGTCAACCAAAGCATGCAATTCAACACTATTATTGGAGAATTTATAAAAGATATTTGAGTGAACATATGATACCAGAACTCATAATATCCTTGTAGGAGGATTTAAAAATTAACTTGTAGTCACCAATTGTTGTGGTAGTTACTCCATCCAATCCCTGATGATTTCTTCTCTCTCCTCATCGTTAGCATCAAAATTATGCACACTAGTTATTGTGTACATAAGACACAAGATTTTAAATTTCCCATTATTATCATAAAATATGCAACATCCATCCATAATTGATTCCCACTTTTCTTTAACATTTTCCATGCATTATTTTAGTGTTTATATCAACATTATTGAATAATAAATTGGTAAGAGAAAAATAATAATACAATTCAATAGACTAGATCCGAAAAATTATAAGCAGGTCCAATATTGCATCAAAAGTTATATCACTTGAAAAATTATAGAAATAAGTGATTAGACATTCGTATAGAATGAAATAGTGTACTGAAATAGTTGATATTATTCAGAAGCTGAAATGGCTATACACATGGACAAGTAATTTCTTCCGTTGTCTTCATCCTTTTCGGAATACTATACGATGGAAAAAGTAACATGTGAGAATGGGAATCTACAAGTACCTCTTCCTTGTACCCGACCTCTCGAGGTCATGTCGAGATAGCCGGTGAATGTTGAATGTGGATAGATATGTATAAGCTAATCGGGTCATCTTAAATCCTCAATACGCAATAATGGAATATGTGAATATAAGGTGAAGAAGGCCCTCCTAACCTATATTGGTGTAATGGCTCATTTGGATATAATGGCTTCTCGGAGGCTCCAATCGATGTCGAGCTCTGTCGAGATCCTATTTCTTGGTTATTGGATATGTGGGAAGTGACCTGTGGGAGCTTCGTATATATCTCCAGACAAGGTCATGAAAGTAGTGGTAGGTGGTTTAATGGATTTGTAGTGAACTATGGGTGGTTTTCTAGTCTAGCCTAGAAAATATTAGATTGATTGGCCTCTATATTTAATATAGAAAATTGTGTTCTAATATCCAGCGGGAGTGGTGAAGATCTAAATACCATCGTTCGCAAGTTGGTGTCAATACTTGACTTGTTTGTAGGCCCATTGGGTTGTGGGATTTGGGGATCAAAATCGTAAGTTTGTGGTTGTTGTGGACCTTTTATGGTCATGTGAAGAATCAATCCCTTCTCCCAACTATCCAAGTAATCGTATGCATTTTCAACATCTATGTTTAGAACTAGAAGTTGTATGATTTTCTGAGTACCTAATGGTGTTATGGAAACTTGGATACGTAAGATAGTGTCTATGTCAACGAGGAGGTCTGTTGCATTAGGTTACGGAACCAAAGGATCGTAACCAAATGTTTGTTCTCATTCAAACCCTTGCACGGTCATTCAGGTGTTTTATCTAGGCAATCTATAGTTTGGATGGTTTGACCAAGAATGTGTAAACTTTGTTGTCTTCGATATTCAATCCTCTTAGTTGCTCACTAATTGCTTGTAAGTTTGTTCTTGCTCGAAAGACATGTATCCTAAGGTCTTGATCAATATCAGCTAATGTCATGGGTAAATTTGGTTGAGGTACTATGGGTTCAAATATATATTCTCTAGGCTCTCTAGGTCCTGTGATTGTCATACAAAATGATTCAACCTCTAACTAACATTAATAAACTGATTATGAAAGAGGTATTACACTACATAAGCATTCTTCTATTTTTGTATTTTCAATGATGTATTTTAATGAAATTAAAGAGCAACTACTCTAGTATATCTATAAAATGAACAACTAATCTAATAACAGAATAAAAACAAGCAACATAGCCTGGTATGGCTATTCACTGCCTGTGCAAGTTGTGATTTTATCCTAAATATCTAAGTAGCTATATATTTTGAATTTGAAAGGCTCTTGATCCTACCTCAGAAGTGAGGAATGAATCACAGTTTCTTAGAAACTATCAATCCCCATAGCTTCCCTGGTGATATCGAGAACAATTTTTAACTAAAAAAAATAATTCACTACTCTATTTGATATGTCGTAACTAGAATTTTGATAGCTCAAACTTGGCATTTACAGAATAGTGGTAAATCTAGTTGTGTGTGATTTCATCCCATCAGTGTGATCTTCTCGTTCCTTCATGTCCTCGTGAATCTAGAAATTGTGTATATGATAGTTTCAACAAAAGATAGCAATCAAACAATGGCAGCTTTGGATATAGACCGAATACAATACGAGTAGGAGAGGGATAGCGCAAGTGAAAAGAGCTTGACTATGTAATTCCTAGTGGCATTTATCATGGGAATACAACACAAGTGTATGGAAAGTTTCAGAAACTATCCTTGTGACAAAACAAAACCTACAACTTTAATGGATTCCATTCTAGAAATTAAGCTATTCTATGCTAAAGTGATTGTGTGAAGCAATAATGGAACAAGACTTGAAACAAGAAGACTATATGACCTCTAAAAGACCAACAATGGAAGCAAAACAAGAAATTGACAGAATTCTAAGCAAGGAATTGAAAAAATGAATAAGAGAATTGAGAGGATTAGGAGGCATTTGCTTGAAAACAAGCTTGCTATTTATAACCAATGCATTTACCAGAGGGTAACTCCCATTTGATCTCTTTTACTATAAACAAAGGAAAAACACTATTCCAGGGAGTAGAAAACATTAATTTAAGCCAAAGTGGTTGAAGAAAGCGTGTAAATTTGAAGATTTACGTTTGACGCGATCGTCGGAAGAATCTGGAAAACAAAAACAAAACCGATGCCTTATGCAGGGGAGGTGCGTACGGGACAGGCACCCTATCTTGGTGGCGGTCACGAGACCACTGCCCAGCAGGCGGTGGTTCCGTCACTAAAGACAAAAATACAAGAAAAGGGGAAAAGGGGAAAACAAGGCACATGAGAGGCTAAGCGGGGGATGCGGGGTACAAGCATATACATGGTGAGCCTTTTTGGATTCCGAACACCTTGCAAGGAGACCTGTATCATCATTGGGGCATGTGTAACATCGTTCTAGTAGTGCAGTACCCTACAATTTCAGGTACATACATATTGCCCCCTCGGAGAAGTGTTTTAGCCATGAAGAGGTGTAAAACGGTGGATCCGAGTATGGTGGTCCCAAAATGGGGAGTTAGGAGCTATACCTAACATGCCCGTGTGCTGGAAAGTTACCATCCAAGATTCCGCTACCTACAAAATGAAAAAGGGGACTCAAGTGCAGATAGATAAAACAAATTGAGAAATAAGGCTGAATTGATAAGAAAAGAGGACTTACCATCTATGCGAGGTTTAGAACTTACCTCTGTTAGCACTCCAACCCTACGAAAGACATTCAAAATCAAGTTATGAGGGTCATTTATATAAAATGAAGTCATTTTACTATTCATTTGCACAAATTTATTTGATATATTTTTGAGCTCTTAGACCCACGGTGATGGTTTTTGTGAGAGTATAGTCAAAATGTTCATGGTGAGATAGTGATCATGGCTCGATAAGTGAGAACATCTACCGCATGAAGTCTCAAAGTTAGTTCTTCTCAATTTATCATTTTAAACCTAAAATGTAGAAATGATAAAATCTTTCCCTTGGGGGGATCATTTTTGAAAATGTTAGTTTTAAATGTGTCTTTAGGGGGGGTGCCCATAGGGTAGGTTTCTTTTTTCATTAAAAAGGTGTTTTTGCTTGTTTTTAAGCATTTTTAGGGCTTATGATCCATTTGGTTTTGCAAGATAGGACTGCTGCCCTGTGCAGGGTGGCTGTTATGGGACCTCCGCCTTAGAAGGTGGTGGTTACGGAACCGCCGCTCTACATAGGGTGGTGGTCTGTGACAGAGGACAAAAATAATGCAAATTTTAACTTGTTTTTGCATGTATAAAATTTTTACGTGTTTTTACTAGTTTTTCCAACTGGATTTCAGTACTAACTTACTCTTTTTGTGTTTTTGGGTGTATGCAGAAGAAGGAGTACATTAGATGGAGCCGGAGAGGGAGTGTGATTGGCTCTCGGTAGTGTTGGAGGCACTCTCCCAGGTAGAGTGGGATACTCTCTAGAGGGATGGTATATGGAGGATTGCACAGGTTCCTCATGTTGCACCTGCCAGTCACATATTGTGTGACTTGTTCTCATATTGGGATGTGGATCGAAAACCTTCCGATTACCAAGAGTTAAGGGTGAGTGGTCTATCACCGTGGAGGATGTTTAATGTATACTAGGGGTTCTAATCCTTTAGCGGTAGCTGTCTCTTAAGATAGATTTATCTAGATCATAGGTGGTTTAGTGGGCCACCTACATGGGAGATGTGGTTGTATCGATGGGGTCGAAGAAGGACATGAGGATCCAATCTATTATTGAGTCAGACATTCCCTTGCTTCATAAGGCCATCATGGGCATCCTTGCATCCAGACTGATTGGGGACAAGGGAAGGGACACCCTCTTATATTGTTGGGCCCCTATTATTACACAGATTAAGGGCCATGGACATGTCTACGCTTGGGGAGAAGATATCCTCGGGACTACTACCGACTTATACACGGTAGTCCATTTACAGGTGGGTAGTCACTGAGCCACCCGACTCTTGTCATGAGTTGGGTGTATGAGAACATTATCCCATATGAGATAGGTGTAGAGGTGGAGGATCCTGGGGCTGTCAGGGCAGTGAGGTGGATGGGGATGACAGTGCTTAGAGCACCCCACCAACCAGTGGCTTCCCTAACTACTGTAGACATGGAGGCCACTCGTTATTAGGCCATGATAGGGGTATGGGGAGAGGAGACCGTCACTTTGATTACCTATCAAACCACCAACCAATTGATAGACAGGCTAGGGAAGTTGGAGATACACCCCTTTGACAGAGTTCCACAGTAGTTTTGCCTCCCCTATAGTGACATGCTCCCTCCGGTGATGCCAGTGTATAGATCTATCCGTGAGGCTTAGGGAGGTCCTAGAGGCTAGGGTTGGACTATTGTTACGCCGGTACTCCTATTGCGGCTAGGAGGGTGATACGTGCACGAGGGAGAGCCGGTGCTCCTTAGGCACCCTTACTCCGGATTACCGCTAGTCCGCTCATAGTAGTGATGAGCCCATTGATGTGGACTCCGAGTCTGAGGAGTTCACTGGGGAGAGACCGAGGAGGAGACAAAGGACATGGATATTAGTGAGATGGGTGGGGGGATGATAGTGATCCTGAGTGGCATGACACCCAGGAGATCCTACAGGATGAGAGGGTGGAGCGGAGCACAGAGAGGGTGACTCTAGGTTCGAGAGCAAGTACTCTCACGGGAGCCGGTGGAGATGGCGAGTCTATTATAGGCATGTCACATTACCCTAGACATGGTAGAGGGCACCGGTCGGTGGCGAGAATCATTAGAGGGTACGGATCCTAGAGATCCTTCTTGGAGGCCTGGCGATCCTAGTGAGTTGTCACTCTTCTCCTGACATTTGTTTTAGTTAGACTCGTCTTAGTTTGTTATTTATTTTTGTTTTGTTTACTCTTGGTTTTATCGTTGATTATTTTCTAACTTGTTTTCTCCTTTGTTTGCAGTAACTGTTGATGAGTGGCAAGACTTGATTCACTAAGTGTGTACCGATACCTTGCTTCTCCCCTCGGAGAAGACTCATGGTGAGCTTTCTGTGGACATGGGGAGCTCTCAGTAACCGGTAGGCATACTGACATGTTTGCCTCTATCTGGCATGAGGTGAAGATCATGACTTCTCTCCACGCCGAGGTAGTTGGATATAGGACAGCCGAGCGCTTGATGAGGAGGAGCCATTCTCATGATGAGACAGCAGCTAACGGGTGTGATCATGAGCCCTCAGTGTATTTGGAGCGTTGACGTAGCTGATTCCTAAGCATGGCCATGCACCTTCTGAGGGATCCCATAGGGATTGAGAGACTATTTTTGTAGAATTTTTCCATATGTCTATACGAGTGTTTTTGTACTTTTCGGGCTCATTGAGCATTTTGACCATGCCTAGTGCATGATGGCATTGTATATGAAACTTGATTTGTATATATATATATATATATATATATATATATCTTTGGATCTAGACTCTTGGCATCTTGAATTTTGTGACTCATTTTTACATGTGTACTTAGATGCTTTTTAGAATACTATTTTCATGTTTTCAGAATGTATGCAATGGATAACAAATGATAGTAGATAGAATATTTTACTCTGTATGTTTTTGTAATGCTGATATGAGATGATACTAACATATGGTAGTACTGAAATTTTGAACTCTTTGGGAAACGTCAGTGATTTCTTCTTATGTTGGAAAAATGTGATGAATGCATAGTGATAAAGAGATGAACTTGCCCCAATCCCAATTCCACGCAACTAGTAAGATGCGAGGGCTCAACACCAAGAGTTAGGAAGGGCACAAGTTGTATGAGTTTGACTGAATAGAACTATGAGAGATAGACAAACCAGTAACATAAACCAAGTTTGGACCTACACACCCACCCTACTTAGAACCACTACCATGCTTAGAAGGCCACTTACTTTCTAGTTTATCTAGACTTAGACTCATAAATGGCAACCTGGTTGACAAAATCTGGTTTTGAGGATTTGATCTCTTTGGAATTCGGATATTTGGATACTTAGATATTTGCTTTCTCTTAATAAAGGTGATTTATGTTTTTAGCATACCAATATTTCTTCATTTTTGTGACTGAACCCCCTTCACCCTGCCTCACGACACTAGTAAGAAGCATGGGTTTGTCACCAAAGGTAGGATGTAGGTGAGTAAGGGCACTTCTTTCCTTTCCCAACCTCACACCACCAGTAAGAGATGTGGGCTTTTCACCGAAGGTTGATGGGGCAAAGAAGTGTGTAAAATAAAATATTTTGTTCGCTTGGTGCTTTTGATTTCATTTGATTTTGAATTTTCTGACCTATAACTTTGGGATATCCTTTCTTTCAAAGAGATTTAAGAGGGATAGATGTGACACCAAGAAGCTTCTAGAATAGACCGTAGGTAAGGACAACTTTACCTAGTAGAAAGAAAGAGCAAAGCCAAGTATGCAGGCCTTGGTATGGTTTTCGTCAATGCTTGTCTGTCAAACTTGATGAGAAGATTTGAAAATAGTTGATGATGTTTGAAGAGATGTGATATGAATGCTTTTGCCAATATTTTTAGAAATTTGTAACAAATTGTTTTAAGAGTAAGCTCCTAGACTACCACTTTTACGAAATGGATAGAATGAAGTAGCTAAAAGACTAATGCAATGTAGGTAGCTATAATGTACAAGTAATGACCTTGATGTTTTATGCGTAAAACCACTTAAGATGCAAGGAATTGACAGTTTCACCGAATTCCTCACCTTCTAGCGTACACAAAAGATACACACCATTTCCATAGTCCTTCATGACTCAGTATGGGCCCAACCATTTGGGCCGGAACTTCCTTCCTTCACTGATTTTCTTATCAATCTAGTTGTCTAGTCTTAGAACTAGATCTCCTTTATATATTTCTTGATCATAGACTTATTTGTTGTACTGCCAGCACATCCAGTCAGCATAGGCTCTATGCCACTTTGTTCATCATTTAACCCGGCCTCATCAAGGCTTTCTAGTTGAGAGAGGCATGTATCCTTGTAAGCTTCTTCATCCGTAATCCCTTGTAATGAGATGCAGAGACTGGGTATTTCAACCTCAAGTGGGAGGCGCTCTCTACTCGAATACCGGTGAGAAAGGAGTTGCTCATGTTGGTGTTCTTATTGAGGTTTGATGGGCCCACAAGGCTGGATATAGTTTTAAATGTCAATCTCATTTATTCTCCTTGACTGTTTTGAGGAGAATATATTTCAACATTTTGTTTGTCACTTCAACATGCCCATTGTCTTGAGGGTAGTAAAGAGAGCGTGTGACGATTTATCTTGAACTGCTACATAATTCATGGACTTCGTCATTTTTAAAGGAAGTTCCATTATCGAGATAATGACTTGTGGGACACCATACCTACGAGATAATTTGGTTTAGAATCAATTTGGCAATTACCGAACTGGTACGGTGTTGAGAGGCATGGCCTCCACCCATTTAGTAAAATATTCGGTGGTGTAATTATAAAATTATGGCCATCGGTTGATGAGGGAGAAAATTTCCCTATCACGTCTAGACCCCACGTGGAGAAGGGCCATGAATTCACTATTGGTTGCAGGGATTGTGTTGGCATGTGAATCTTGTGAGAGAATTCTTGTCATTTGTGGCACTTACATACAAATTCCACCTGCGTCATGCTCGAGAGTGGGTCAAAAATATCCCATTCGATGTATTTTACGAGCGATGGTGTGACCACTGAAGTGGCCTCCACATATCCCACTATGGGATTCATGAAGAATCTTCTTGGATTCTTCCATGTCAACACATCTTAGAAGCATGCCATGAAAGGCTCTATGATAGAGTACCTAGTCTAAAAAACAAATTTAGTGGTAATAATGTGTAACCGCCTTCTTTGTTGTGATGTGGCACCTTCCGAGTATGTATGGTCCATGATAAAGTTGATGATATCAGTATAACAGGGACATGTAGAGATGGGGGGCCTGGTTTTGTTAAAGTATACACACTCATCAAGAAAGTCTAGATTTACCAGCTTGCCTCCATCTAGTGGATTGTTAGCTAACCAGTCTACAATGATTTTTCCCTTAATGGATTTCTGGTTCACGATTGTTAAATCAAATTCTCCCATTAAGGTTATGAAATGGCCCACCTTTTTAGATAAAGATCCTTGTGTGAGAAATGTTTGTAAATGGTTTGTCTTCACAATGACCCTTGTTTCTTGGTTTAACATGTAATGTCTCAAATGTTTTATTGCAAAAATTATGGCAAGGGATTCTCTCTCTACTGTGTGTAATGTGTTTTATAATCGAGCAATGTTCACTAATGAAATAGATCACGTGTTCTCACTTGTCATCATCTTCTTGAGCCAAAGCATGTGTAGGCCAGCGAGACATGAGTGGCTTGTGACTATAGGATCAAAGGGTGGTCGGCTTGGGAGGCATTAGCATCGGTGGAGACAACAAGAAGCGTTTAAGCGCTTTGAATGCCTCGTTTCATTCTTTAGTCCAATCAACGCTATAATCTTTCTTGAATAGATTGTTTATTGGATGAATGGAAAAACTTAAATATGGGATGAACCTTCGGATTACACCGAGTTTCCCAAGAAATGACCTAATTCTAGACTCGTCTGATGGTGGGATCATTTCAAGAATAGCCTGTATTTTGGCTGGATCAACATTAATCCCTCACGAAGATATAATGTAGTCTAGAATTTTTCCTCCTGTCACACTAAACACGCACTTCTCTAGGTTTAGTGTGACACCATATTTGATTAATCGTGAGAGGATGATACGGATCACTTCCAGATGATTGCAGTGTTTCTTGGCTTTATCCAACAAGTCATCCACATAAGATTCCATGATTTTATGGATAAGATCATGGAATATATAAGGCATTTCCTGCTAATGATATATAGCGTTGATGTTCTTAAGACCAAATGGCATGACAACGTAGCAATATGTTCCCCAGGGAGTTATAAATGTGGTTTTGGCTTGATCCTGTTTTGATATTTTAATCTGATTGTACCCTGAGAACCCATCCATGAGGGAAAAAATTTCAAATCCTGTTGTTGCGTCAATGATAATGTCAATGGATGGTAACGGAAGTCATCCTTGGGACAAGCTTTGTTAATATCTCAAAAATCTATGCAAATGCGTATTTTCCCATTCTTTTTTAGGACGGGAACAATATTAGATACCCATTATGAGTAGTCAATGGGTTTTATGAATCCCACTTGGAGAAGTTTTATTGCTTCCTCTTTACCATGAGAGCCACTTTTGTCTTCATTGGTCTTGACTTACGCTTGATTGGCTTTGCATCTAGTTTAGTGACAAGATTATGTCTGCGCAACTTGTGGTACAATGCCCATCATTTCTTTATAGTTAAATGCAAAATCCTTTTGATGTTCTTTAAGGATTTGGGTGCGTATTTCTATCTCTTCTGGAGTTAAAGAGGATCCCAAGTTCAAAATTCTTGGTTCCTCCTCCGTTCCAATGTTTATGTCAATGGTTTCTTCTATTAAAGAAGCATTACCTTCTTCAAATTCAGGTGGGGCTGGAGGTAATTCCAAGTTCTCTTTGTTTTCTACCTCGTAGATATCAAGATACTTTTGTGGAGAAGACTCTACCATGGGATTTCCAAAATAGGAAGAGGAATGTGGTATTAGGGAAAGATCAACTATATGATGAGCAAGATGTATCTCTGCATGGGTGTTTAGATATTTGAGAGTGAATCTATCATCATAAAAGTGATCCATGATAGAAAAATCATCTATGGCTTCTCCATGATTCATGAGTGAGTTTGTTGGTATTTTACGCACTAATGCCTTGGTATGAAGTGATACTATGAAATTTGTGTCCTCCAACTCGTTGTTTGGGGTGAAATGGGAGGCTGAGGTTGTTATTGAGTCTGTAAGAAGGTTTTCTCTCTTGGGATTGCTTTAATTGATATGAAGTTGAGTCCCTTGTTTAGATCTAACACCATTCTTTTGTATAGTTGTAAATGTTCAGCCCTAGTACCATATACCTTAGAGACTTGGTTTGCAACTAGTTGTGAGTCTCCTAGCACTCTAATGTCATTGACACCCATTCTTTTGGCTAGAATGAGGCCAAGGAGGAGAGCTTTGTACTCATCCCTATTGTTTGTACATTCAAAGTTTAATTTAAAGGAAAAAGGTAGGATC
The DNA here is from genome assembly GCA_018340775.1 of Taxus wallichiana var. yunnanensis. NCBI lineage: Eukaryota > Viridiplantae > Streptophyta > Pinopsida > Cupressales > Taxaceae > Taxus > Taxus wallichiana. The sequence continues at coordinate 140,759,753 of CM031237.1, forward strand.
TTTCCCTTAGGTGAGGTAAAGATCACACCTACCCTAGCTCCAAAATGACATCTAGCTCCGTCGAAGTGGAGATTCCAATACTCACTTGGAAAAATGGATGTTGGGATATCTGTTGTAGCTGTTGCTTTTGCTTCGTTTACCTTTACCATTAAGACTTCATCTGATGGAAGAGAAGAGATTCCCAAGGTGTGTCCCATACCCATGGAATCAAATGGTAGGAGAATAACTAAGTCTTTCTCCAACAACTCGACAATTTTTGTGGTGGTCCCTAGTGATACTACTTTTATAGCATTGGTCTCACTTTTGGGTATTGGAACATCCTCAACTAGTTTTGAAATTTCCAACTTAGTGGTGGGTATTAACTTTTCTTTTGGTTGTGAATTAGTTGGTTTGACAAGCTGGTTTGCTAGAAGTTCAAACTTGGAGTGGATACCCGGTCTTTTCTTCAAATCAGCTAGGTGTATATCGAAGGGTTTTGGGTCACCTTGTGCCACGAATATTTTCCCTAAGTGTAGAAATCTTATTTCTTGGAATAGCGTGGAAGGGATTGCCTTCATGCGGTGTATCCATGGCTGACCAAGGATCATATTATAATTGGTTTCCTGATCTATAATATAAAACTCGGTGAGGACCGTCTTGGGTCCTAAAGTGACTAGTAAAACTATGGTTCCAATCGAAGTGGCTTTGAGGCTATCATAACCTCTTAGCATATTTCACGTCGTGGAACAGTTTGTCTCTCCATATCCTAAATTTTGAAGAAAAGCAAAGGGGACTATGTTAATTGCTACCCCATCATCAACCATTGCACATTTAACATAATTATTGTAGACCCAAACTTGAAAATGTAAAATTGGGTCGCCTCTTTGTGTAATTTTGGCATCTGTTGGCATTTTTCTTATATCGAATATAAATTCAATATCCCTATCCAGCTACCCCGGAGGATAAACGTCAAAATCCACATGCTTTACTTGTATTTCCGGAGGAGGAGTGATGTTGATTAAATGGCCAAGGTCTAATGCTTCTAAGAGGGAAGCCCTATGGGCGTGAGAGTTCTTTAACAAATCCAAGAAGGAGATGTGTGAGAAGGTTTTAGTTAAATCATTAATTAGATCATAGGCACCTATAGGTTTTACCAATGTTTGTTGAGTGTTGTCTGGATCTAATGAATAACTTGGAGTTGGTTGAGAAGAATAATCCCATGTTCTTGTTATGGTTTCTATGGGTAGCTCGGCATCTAAATACACTAAACCAACTATCTTACTTTGAGGTCGAGTTCCTAATTGGGGTGTGACTGGTGGATTTAATGAAGTTGAAGCTTCATGATCATTGTTTCTGCCATGACACCCTTATTTGTTCCATTAAGAGCTAACTTGTTGTTGTTAGAATGGTTTGGGAGCAGGTCATTTAAGATCTTGAGGGATGCATTTTGAGGGAAACGCCCCCTGTATAAGTGTTTGGCATGGGTACTACATAATTTTCTAAAAACATATCTATTAAGAGTTGTTTTTGATCTTCTCGGAAAACGTTGCATGAATTTATTATATTCACAACAAGTCCTATTATCGTGGCCTTGAATCTTGTTGAAGCAACAATATAGATTGGGATTATAATTTCGAGGCTGTTGATTTAAAACCTATTGTGGTCCGAAATTCTAATAAGGTTGTTGGTTGTTAGAGTTAAAATTTTGAGGCTATTGCCTTTGGTTTTGACCATGATATCTAGTTGGGTTTCAATTTGGAATTTTTGTTTGGACTTGTCAGTTCGTCGTTGTTGTTGCCATGGTGGATGATTAAAATCCACCACATTGATTATTGGGGTAAAATTATTATTTCACTGATTATTAACAGGTGGAGAAATGTTTACAACATTTTCCCTTTTAGCTTGGTCATTTCCTCCATCTGCGTAATGCCGCAATTCTTATTAAGGATCTTAGGTCCTTGATCAACGTTCCCAGCATTAGAATAGGCCACTGTGTTATGATTAGGAGTGGTTAATTTCCCGTTTGTCCCATATGTCTTACGACCACTATCAATCAATCACTGCTTGGTCAATTTTGAGGGCACTCTAGAGTACTTCATCATAAGTTCTTAGTGGGAACTTCTAGAATTCTTCCTTTATCTCTCTATTGAGTTAATTAAGGAATAAATCACATAGTTCCATTTGATCCATATTTCAAGCACTCGCTGATGAGTAGAGAACCGTATGCCATCTTTGGATAAAATGAGTGGTGGATTCATTATGTTCTTGTTTGATATGTAAGAACTCCCTGATTCCCATTCTTAACAATTTGTTCATGTCGAAAGCTTTGATGAATTCTGACACGAGTTGTTTAAATGAGTGTATCGAAGCTTTGAGTGTTCTGTAATACCAATCAAGGGCAATACCTTCTAGGGTCTTAGGGAATATTTTAGAAACAACCCCATCCCAAGGAGTAACTCCTATATGGATGTGGTATAGGCCTTAATGTGTGTGTTCTGGTCTCCTTCCCCTTTTATTTTGGCAAATCGAGAAGATGTCTTGGAAGCATAACACTTCATATGGTGAACTCTAGGGATTCTTTCAAATATTTTGAGTAAGTCCCTACTGTGTAGGTCTCAACCATTGACGAGGCTTCCTAAGGGGGTTGAGGGGGAATGGGTTGTTGATACGGCATAGCATATGCATTTGTAGGAACATAAGGGAATCCTGTGGTTGAAATAACATCCGGGAGAAGGGAACATGTCTCCTTGTGGTGAATTTGAATAAATGTTTAAGTAAGGAGGGGCATTGCTCTTGTATGGGTTGTTTGGTTCCAATCGGGAGGTGTCATGCTCTCCACTGGAGTGTGGAGTTTGAAAATGCGGTCCTAGTTAATGTTTATTGTGGGTAAGTATAAGGATTTTGAGGAGGCGTGCCTAACATTCCTGTTCCTACAAGGAGGTCGACTTGACTGGGATGATGCAGAGGGTTAGGGATTGCCGCTTGCCCAAAATATGGATCTTGGTTTTCTTGAGAAAGTTCTAGCCCTCTAACCTTCTTAGCTAAGGCTGAAATGACCTCCATCGGAAAACACGTAGTGCTTTACCTTAAGGGTGTTTGTTGTATAACTTGAGGTTGTAAGGGGGTATGATACCCTACCAAGCTACACCGAGTGTATTTCCCATGGGTGGAGTTATGGGGGTGTTCTCCTTGAACAGGGCATAGACTATATTTGTAAACTCCCGATAGGTGGAAACATATTTCGGAAGTGTTGTTCACTTTTAGCGAAGCATGCTAAGTACTCATCATCCAAAATGGGGAGTGGATCTGATTATCTTCGATATGTGGTCGAACAAGACCGAGGGGAGGAAGTGGATTCCCGATAAACATCATATTGTTAGAGCTTGATGGCTCTAGCTATTGTGTTTGTGCAAATTGATCAAACTGCTTAATTCGGAATGAATAACTAGAACTAGTTACGTGAGGGGAGATTGAGATGACAAGTAATTACTCGAATAGTTATCAGCCCATGCAGAAAGTGAGGGCGATGGTTGTCTAATTGTTTGACTATAGTTTACTTGAGACCTAAGAGAGGTTTGTCAAATGCATTGTATCCCGACATATTCGGGGTATATGAATACCCATAGAATAATGGGAAGCTTGAAGGTGGATGGAAGAAATGAAAATAGAAAGAGGAAAATTAGTTTGTTCACGTCGGGTTCACGAATTTTTGTACGATGGAAAAAGTAACATGCAAACATGGGAATCTACAAGTATAAGGTAGGTATCGAGATAGCCCGTAAATGTTGAATGTGGATAGATATGTATAAGCTAATCGGGTAATCTTAAATCCTCAAAATGTAATAATGGAGTCTGTGAATCTAAGCCGAAGAAGGCCCTCCTAACCTAGATTGGTGTAATGGCTCATTTTGGATATAATGGCTACTAGAGGCTCCAATCGATGTCGAGCTCTCACCGATATCCTATTTCTTGGTTATTGGATACGTAGAAAGTGACTGTGGGAGCTTCGTATATATCTCGCAGACAAGGTCATGAAAGGAGTGGTAGGTGGTTTAATGGATTTGTAGTGAACTATGGGTGGTTTTCGGTCTAGCCCGGAAAATATTAGATTGATTGGCCTCTATATTTAATATGGAAAAGCGTGTTATAATATCCGGTGGGAGTGGTGAAGATATAAATATAACGGTGTTCGCAAGTTGGTGTCGATACTTGACTGGTTTGTAGGCCTGTTGGGTTGTGGGATTTGGGCATCACAACTATGAGTTTGTGGTTGATGTGGAATTTTAATGGTCATGTGAGGAATAAATCCCTTCGCCAACTATCCAGTAATTGTATGCCTTTTTCGCCTCTACTTTTAGAACTAGAAGTTGTATGATTTTCTCGGAGTACGTAGCGGGTGTTCTAGAAAATTGGATATGTAAGCTAGTATCTATGTAAACGAGGAGGTCTCTGTGTTAGGTGTGGAACCAAAGGATCACAACCAAAAAAATTCTTCTTTTTAACCCTTACACGGTCATTTAGGTGTTTTATCAAGGCAATCTATAGTTTGGATGGTTTGACCGAAGAATGTGTAAGCTTTGTCGTCTTCGATATTCAATCCTCTTAGTTACTCATAAATTACTTGTAAGTTTGTTGTTGCTTGAAAGACTGTATCCCAAGGTCCTGATCGATATCAGTTAATGTCGTGGGTAAATTTTGTTGAGGTACTATGGGTTCAAATATAAATTCTCTAGGCTCTCTAGGTCCTATGATTGTCATACAAAATGATTCAACCTCTAACTAACATTAATAAACTGATTATGAAAGAGGTATTACACTACGTAAGCATTCTTCTATTTTTGTATTTTCAATGACGTATTTTAATGAAATTAAAGAGCAGCTACTCTATTATATCTATAAAATGAACAACTAATCTAATAATGAATAAAACAAGCAATGTAGCCTTGTATGGCTATTTGCTCTGTGCGATTGGGATTTTATCCTAAATATCTAAGCAGCTATATATTTTGAATTTGAAAGGCTCTAGATCCTACCTCGAAGTGAGGAATGGATCATAGTTTTTAGAAACTATTAATCCCCATAGCTTCCTAGTGATATCGAGAACAAGTTTTAACTAAAAATAATAATTCACTACTCTATTTGATATATCGTAACTAGAAATTTGATAGCTCAAACCTATCATTTACTGTAACAATGGTAAATCTAATTGTGTGTGATTTCGTCCCATCAGTGTGATCTTCTCGTTCCTTCGTGTCCTCATGAATCCAGAAATTGTGTATATGATAGTATCAACAAAAGATAGCAATCAAACAATGTGACTTTGGATATAAACCGAATATAATGCGAGTAGGAGAGGGATAGCACAAATTAACAGAGCTTGAATATGCAATTACTAGTGGGATTTATTGTGGGAATACAACACAAGTTTACGGAAAGTTTGAAACTATCCTTGTGATAAAACAAAACCTGTAACTTTAATGGATTCTATTCTAGAAATGAAGTTATTCTATGCTAACGTGATTGTGTGAAGCAAAAATGGAACAAGACTTGAAACAAGAAGACTCTATGACCTCTAAAAGACCAACAATGGAAGAAAAAAAAGAAATTAAAAAAATGAACAAGAGAATTGAGAGGATGACGGGCCATTTGCTTGAAAACAAGCTTGATATTTATAACCAATGCATTTACAGAGGGTAACTCCCATTTGATATCTTTTACTATAAACAAAAGGAAAAACACTATTCCCAGGGAGCAGAAAACATTAATTTAGGCCAAAGTGGTTGAAAAAAGTGTGTAAATTTGAATATTTACGTTTGACGTGATCGTCGGAAGAATCTGGAAAACACAAACAAAACCGCTGCCCTGTGCATGGCGGTGGTTACGGGACTCATCATCACAACTGGGTACTATGGTAATTCTTCACGAGAATTCCTCATGCTATGATTATTTACTAATGCACAGCTTTTAGTTTGGTGGATATAATCTGGAAACACAACAACAAACATAACACAAGAATACCATAGACTATGATAAGAAGGAATGATGATAAATCTGAAATATAAGTGTAAATTATAATATCAACATGGAATTGTTACAATCTCACCCATGAGGTACTTCAAGTGTTACCGACTTCACTTGCCTTCCAACCATAACTATGGGAGAAACTTCACAATTACACCTCTTAATGGATTCTTCCACACACCTTCAAAATGATGGTTTCCTTTACACACTTACTCATACAATATTTCTCACTACTTCCTTCTATTCTAAATGAGGGGGGTGGCCTCTCTATTTATAGAACTTCTAGGCTTATCCATCTTATCTCTAAGATAGGATAATAAATCTACTATGACAAATCATATTCCATACCATAACTCTTATTTGTACATGTAAGCTTATCTTTTAAGATAAGATAAAACTTATCATTTCACATGGGTTCCACATTTTTAGACTTTTACAAATAAAATACACAAAATATTTCGACCTCACTCCTTGTCCTTATTACCAATATAATATTTCTAATTATTAATCATGTAGACCCTACTTCTCTACTTACCCTAACTTTGACATTTTAACATTATCCGACCACTTACGACAAATATTTACTTTTTACCACAAAATTCCTATTGTACTTTTGACTATTACCATACTATACATTATTGGCGGCATCGTACCAGCATCACCGTTATCTTCTATCGGATGCTACTACTAATTATATTTAACAACATCCTATTACTAATACATACATTAATGAAATAGAAATTATGGAGGAAATTTTTAGTGTCGACATCTTCCCCCTTCTTACTTTCTACTCCGCCCTCGGAGTAGACTATTCTGGTGCTTGGAAAATCTTTAACTTGTTGTGGTTGACCCATTTCATAATGGGAGTGCCATCCAATTCCTCCAGTTGGTATGTACCATTTTCATGCATAGCTACTATTTTGTAGGGCCCCATCCATTTTGGAAGAAATTTTCTCTGTCTTCTTTTTTTGTATCTGGAATCATATACTAGAACCAAGTCATTCACATTAAATGGAGACCAACAGATATTTTGATCAAAGTATTCCTTCTGCTTCATTTTCTTCTTATAGCTTGTATCCTTCACTATTTCCCTCATTTCCTCTAGCAAATGAAGATGTACCAACCTTTCTTTTACTAAATCACTTTTATCCATCCTTTCATTTTTCATAACTCTCACAGTGGGAATATAAAACTCAATAGGAAGAAATGGATCAATGCCATAAGCCAACTAAAATGGGGAGTATCATGTTTTTGACTTTGATGTTGCCCTATATTCCCACAATGTTGCATGAATCCTATTATCCCACTTATGTACCTACAAAGCTGCATCTTTTGCTAGAATTTGACACAACACAATTTTTTTTTTCCATCTATCCATTTGTGCTTGGCTTGTATGTTTTTTCCTTCCTGTGCTTAATAGAAAACTTATTGATTAGGGCTTCTAACACCTCATTAATGAAGTGGCTTCCTTGATCATTACAATTTCTAATGGACAACCAAATCTAGTGACAATGCGTTCATATATGAACCTTACCACTTCATCCATGGAAGTTGTTTTCAATGGCCTAGCTTCAACCAACTTGGTAAAATAATCGTGGCAACTACAATATACTTATTTTGGTATGGGGTAGTTGGAAGTGGACCTATAATGTATATTCCCAACTTTTCAAAGGGACCAAGTGGAAGAATAGGGCATAATGGAATTGATGAAGTCTTACGGTTACCATGTGTTTGACAAATATCACATGTCTTACGATAATTATAAAAATATCTAAAAGAGTGGGCTAGTGATAACCTGCATCCAAGATCCTTCTTGCTGTAAGTTGTCTGGAGAAGTGTCCTCCACATGTACCATTGTGGAATTCTTCTATCAGCTCGTTCCCTTGATCATGTCCAACTACCCTCTTGTACTGTCCATCAGGTCCTATTCCAAATAATACTCCATGCAGAATAAAATATGGATGAATGGATTGAGTAATCTTCCTCTTAGTATTTGCATTAGCACCATCACGAAACTTGAATTCATTCCGATAATTCCAAATATATATGTATTCACTAGGGATTGTGTCAAGGTATAACAATGCTACATCAGGGAAATCATCATCATCACAAGATGAACCTAACCTATCATAGGCTCGAGAGAGTGCATCTGTATTGACATGCTTCTTTCTGGCCTATCTATAATATCAAATTCAAATTCTTGTAGAAATATTATCTATCTTGCTATCCTCCCTAATGGGTTACGCTTATTTACAATATACTAGACAATATGGGTTATGCTTATTTACAATATATCTATCTTGCTATCCTATCTTGCATTTGCTTTATGGGATTAACACCATCTACCAGCTCAATATAATGTTCTACCCAACTTACTTGATGGAGTTCCTTGTAATCAAAAGTGAATAGGTGTATGTAACTTCAAAAGAGATGGAGGTAGGATTCCTTCTCACTCTCCATCACAACATCACCAATCTTTATTTGTCAGAGATGATCATCAATTTCTTCTTCAGATAATTTTATGGGTTCATGAGTAGGTGTGACTAGAAGGATATCCATGACCGAAACATCAACCTTACTTTCTTCATCTTTTGTGTCCTCTTCACTAGTACTAGAGTAACCAGAGGATGTCCAATCATCAGTTTCATCACTTGAATCCACATGTTTACGTCTTATGATGCCGAGGGATCATGTTTATCTTCACCTCTCTCTACCACATCCAAGTATCATGAAGCCTTCATTCCGGTAGTTTCTTGTATGAACTCTCCTTAGCCATGGTCTTCCCAATAACATTGGGTACGCAATAGTACCAATTTTCATCACTGAAAGTATACCACACATACAACACCCATAACAGATATTTTCACATTTGAAACAACACCTTTTAGTTTAGTTTTTCCCTTATTTAATGACCTTAACATAAGTGTTGAGGGGTGATCAATTTTTAACCCCAACATATTCATTACAAATTCAGTCATTACATTAACTGCAGCACCTCCATCAACTAAGACATCATGAATTGAAATACCATTACATAATACCTCATCTTGTGGAGCATAGGGATCCGCCTCTGCCTCCAAAACAGGGACCTCAACCTCCTTCCTTCATAGAGCATTGATTCCACTTCGCAGCTCCCGCCTCTTCTCAGAAGACATATCCAAGAGTTGACCATATGTAATATTTGCAGGCCTTTTGGAAAGATCTGCTAAGATGGAGTATGGTCCTTGTCCCTGTGAAATCAAAAAATCTTGCACACCCAACTTTCTTCTCCTATGTTTCTTACTAGTTTCTCCTTTCATCTTCTTAGGATCATTTCCATCTTGGTTATTTTTTTATTTCTTTCTTTTTGTTACAAACACATCTACTTCATTATTTATGCTCTTATCTACTACATCAAAAGAATTCACAGGTGCTTTTCCTTTATCATTATCTCTTCTACTTGATGTAGAAGCTCTATCTGGATAATTATACTTATAATGACTCTTTTTATGACAACCATAACATACAACTTCAGAAATATTTCTTTTTGGACCTCTATCTCCTCCCTAAGAACTAAATTCTTTTCGTTGAAGAATATTAATAATTAACTGGACCATCTTCCTGAGAAGATCCTCATACTCAGTAGAGGTACTAGGAGAAATATTTTGCTCACCGAGAGTGGTTGTGAATTTTGGACCAAAGATGTTGGTGTAGGCTCGCTTTAGTAACAATTTCTTTGGGCTCCTCTTCCATGCTTTCTTCTTTCCTTTTTGTAATCTCCTTTGCTTGTTCAATGGTAGCTGGGCGGTCATACTTCACTCATTGTATGATATTTGGCTGCATCCCAAGAATGAAGTGCTTATAGAGGAGATTATCCATGCCATTCATCAACCCATCCGCTAATCCTTCCTTTGGGATCTAGGCATCGAGCTTCCTCCTTAGCTCTAGAACATGAGCATGATAATCCCTTATCTTCTCCTTCTCTCCTTGGGATAGCTTTGTGATATCGATCATGAGATCTGCATATTTCTATATTTCACCAAATTCTTAAAGAAAACTTTCAGTTAATAAATCCCATGAGTTTTTCACATTATCACCTAGTGTTTCAAACCACCTAAGGGATGAACCATCCAAAAAAATAAGAAAAAGTTTAGTCCATTATTGTCTTCTTATAAGGCCATTACAAATACAAGATCGTTTAAACTCTTGAATGAAAGAGGAAGCATCTTCATTAGATTGGGCTGAAAAAATAGGAATCTTCCCCATTTTCAAAAGTAACCACAGTGAAATACCAACCCACAAGTACAATCAACAAGACTTATGTGCACAAATAATTAGAATCACTATAATAGAAAATAGAAATGACCACGGTAAACTATGGTAAAACTTGACTTACTGTGGTAAAAACTGACTTTACTGTGGTAAACACTATTCACAGTAAAAAGTGAAGTTACTGCGGTAAATACTATTCACGGTAATGGTCCCGACAATGGGACCAAAATGTCATCACCAATCTAGCACTATGATAATTCTTCACAGGAAATCCTCGTGCTATAATTATTTACTAATGCGGGTTTTGGTTTGGTGGATATAATCTGGAAACACAACAACAAACATAACACAAGAATACCATAGACTATGATAAGAAGGAATGATGATAAATCTGAAATATAAGTGTAAATTATAATATCAACATGAAATTGTTACAATCTCACTCATGAGGTACTTAAAGTGTTACTGAATTCACTTGCCTTTCAACCATAACTATGAGAGAAACTTCACAATTACACCTCTTTATGGCTTCCTTTACACACTTACTCATACAATATTTCTCACTACTTTCTTCTATGCTAAATGAGGGGGTGGCCTCTCTAGATTTATAGAATGTCTAGGATTATCCATCTTATCTCTAAGATAGGACAAGAAATCTACTCGACGAATCATATTCCATACCTTAACTCTTATTTGTACATGTAAGCTTATCTTTTAAGATAAGATAAACCTTATCATTTCACATGGGTTCCACATTTTTAGAATTTTTACAAATAAAATACACAAAATATTTATGACCTCACTCCTTGTCCTTATTACCAATATAATATTTCTAATTCCTAATCATGTAGACCCTACTTCTCTACTTACCCTAACTTTGACATTTTAACATTCTTGGATCACTTATGATAAATATTTACTTTTTACCACAACATTCCTATTGTACTTTTGACTCTTAACATACTATACATTATTGGCGGCATCATACCAGCAACGCCGTTATCTTCTATCGGATGCTACTACTAATTATACTTAACAACATCCTATTCCTAATACATACATTAATGAAATAGAAATTACGAAGGAAAATTTTAGGGTTATGGGACCGCTACCCAGGCAAGGCGGCGGTTCCGTCACTGAAGACAAAAATGTAAGAAAAAGGGGGGAAAGGTAGAAAACAAGACATGTGGAGGCTGAGTAGGGCATGTGGGGTACAAGTGTATACATGGCGAGCCTTTCTGGATTCTAAAAACCTTGCAAGGAGACCTGTATCATCATTGGGGCATGTGTAACATCGTTTCGGTGGTGTAGTACCCTACAATTTTAGGTACGTACAAATACATTATTCATTTGAAATCACGTACTTTTCTAAAATTATTTGAGCCTCATCTGGAATAACCTTGAAACTTAGGATCAATTCTTTTTCTCCTTGATTTTTCATTTCCTTGGGAATCAACATTTCTTTTTCCTTTTATCTTATCTTTCAAGAGTATAGAAAAATGGCTGTAGTGAGATTAATGCAATTTGAATTTTTAATTGCATTGGCTTCATTTCATTCTACAATACAATAATATATAGATATCATTTATTTTTCTAGTATATTATAACTTTTCCTCTGTATACACAAAATAATTCATTTTAGGAATTATTTAGCCTAGTTTTGTACTACTATTTAGAGGGTTCTCAAGTGAAAAAAGTCATAATGAATCCCACCTTTTTCCCATCTTATTTTTACATTATGTTTCTTCATTCCGTGTATTTTCCTATGCATATACACCTATTTCACAAATTTCCCATAATTTTAGCTGAAACCGAGGCATGAGGATTGTATTGGGGCACCCAATGTGCCTCGATCCCGCGTGGGTCACCCCGATGCATATTATTATTTACCGCTTCTTTTTGGGCCTCTTGTAGCCATTTTTCATCCTTATCTTTTTCCTAGTCAGCCATGTCAGAGTTAATTATTAAATTAAAGCCATATATCCCTATAAATACAAAGTTATGAGACCATAATGAGGGTCCTAGCATCACATACTACCATCAATTTATCTAGAGTTACATCCATTACATCACTTGCATCCACATAGTACCATGCATCAATTTTAGGAGATCTACGTCAACAAACAAAACATAGGGGGAGGGATTATATTCTATTTCATGCACACATGATTTTACATTTTCTATAGTTATTATTGTACACTACTTCATAAAGTGGAAATAGCACAAGACTACCTAGGGCTTGACATGCACACACACACACATACCAAAAATACATTTGGGTTCAAAATGTAGTACAACTCTCAGATTAGTAAGCTCGATGGTGTGGCAGCTTAGGTTAGTCTGACCCATTCATTTGTCATGTTTTATTTTTAGGGTTTTTATTCTTCTTTGTCATTTACAGGTCATTCCTTCATCTTGCATTATTTCACACACTCAACACAGTTCGACAGATCCTATGCAACAGACAAAGAGAAATCCAAGGCACTTGTGACACTGCCAAAAAATGATTCTGAGCATTTTAAAAGACCAAGGCACCTATTCTACAGACTAGGGCATCCTGGGGTGTTCCAGTACCTTCTTGGGTGCCGCAGTCTATTTATATCTCCTAAATATGACCTTTTCGGGACTACTAAGTGATTTCCTCTACTTCTAGGATCTACAGTCAAACTATGACAACCTGGGATAGTATCCAAAAAATTAGCTAAGTCCTTTCCTTTTGTGTCTTTGCATAGTTAGGGTTTTATTTTATTTGACATAATTACTTCGATCATTTCCATACTATTTTAGCATAGTTTACAATGTTTTAGTCCTCATATATTAGATTAACTAGTTTGTTATACTTCTCATAGTTTAGTTTGATTTTAGATAATAATTTTGGTGAACCAAATGAATCAAACACGTAACTTTATAGGGTTTTACATTTGCATTTTTCCATCATGAGTATCTTCATCAATGAATATCTGCTTAACCATCTTGATTTACAACATCATGTCCAACACCTTTTTTCTACTACAAATGTTTCTTTTGACATGCATCTGGATTCCATGTATAACAAAATTGTTGATTCATTTTCACGACATATAGCATTCATGGCCAATCCTCCTTAATAAATTAATCCCTTTGACAATCACCCATCACTCTGTATTATGTTTCGCATCCATAATGTTGGTGTTAAACGTAATCTCAATGATAATGGTTCTGAGCTTAATCTGTGCCCTATGTCTTTCATCCAGGATTTAGGTCTGTCTTCTCAAGACATTAGCCATTCTTCTATTTCACTCCGTACTTATGATGGTATTGTTCATCTGTGTCTTGTTCATGTTACCTTGCCTCTTACTATTGGTCCTAAAACTCTCCGTACATTTTTCTTTGTTATCTATTTTCCAATCTCATATAATTGCTTGTTAGGAAGGCCATGGCTCCATGTCATGCAAATCGTTGCTTCTACAGTCCATTATTTCTTTAAGTTCTTACATGAACGCATTCAAACATACCATTTTTCGGGACCATGACCCATTCCAATATTATGTCTATGACCTTAACACTAGTCTTCCTATCCCTCACATTGATACTACCAACAATCCTCAACCTATGGATGACCCACCTCATCTACCACCACTTTAGGGCACTATTGTTTTGCTAGATGATGTCCCTTATACACCACTTCCTACTACAACTACTATTCCATATCAGCCATTTGTTCCATCCATAAACACTACCATCCCATCCTCATCTTCATCGTATGTTCACCCATCATTCATGTGTACACTCTTCATAAATAGTTTGTATTGGAAGCACATTCCATTAGATCTTACCTCCCCTAAATTTATATGTACACATGATGGATTATCCCACTTAGGTTTTTATGTTGGTGATATTTTTCCACTACCATACCACCCTCATTTATACCATGGGTTGGTCCATGTCACAACTTCTTATGGACTTCATGTCTTTAATCTTGATGTATTACTTACATGTACTCATACTACTACACCACTCACATTATGACAATCCTGGCTAGACGATGTTTAGGGCACCATAGATTTGATGGTACAAAAACATCCTTTCCTATGCCTTTTTGACATGATATCATCTATAATAGCTCTTTCCTAGGTTATACACAAAACCTCACTCATTGTTATGCACATGGTTTCCCCTTCTCTCCATTCACTGATGAAGAATATGCTATGGGTATGTATCACTTACGTCTCAATGGCTCATTACATGATCAACCCACCACTATATCTTACCAAGTTACTAACGCATATCCATTTTATTTTGATCTAGAGGATGACGATCTTCTTAACGAGTTTACATAGTCCCTTGGCACAATACCACCAAAGCGGACATATACAATTACAAAATTTCCTCCTTCATGTTTTCGCATAGTTACATAGTCTCACCTTTCATATTTCTCATTTAGTATTCTTTCCTATAAGCATATTATATCGTGCACCATAGTATCATCATTAACTTGATGACACACTCTTATGCTTTGGTCTAAACTTGACTATTGAGGGATTACCATTTCAATGAACCCCACATACCACATCATAGGCACTACATATTTCATTTCATCCTACATTGCGCATCATACACTATTTTTTCTACACATATTTCTACATTATACTAATACTCATCTATGCATTACATTCATTAGGCTATCTACATACTTATTCACATAATACACTACACATTTTCATATCATACATCTTCAATATACTACACAAGTCATCACTACATACAAGTCTAGTTTTACATTTTCATCCTTACATCCTACATTTTACTAGTCCTTATCTTACACCATACATTATTAGGCTATTCTCACATACCCTATACATAGTTATACTACATATTTCCACATATACTCTACATACTATGCTAAGCTACATTATATATTGGTCTAGCTTTACATTTTATCACAAAATATTCTATTTTATATATACTCCTATCACCGCATCTTACATATTCCATATTCTACACACCCTACACATCCTACATTGCATTGTTTACATGACGTTTTTATGCATCATCTATATTCTACATACTATGCTAGATTACATTTCATATGGGTCTAGCTTTAAATTTTATCATTACGTATTCCATTTCTATATAAACCTATTATTGCATGTCACACATTACACATACTACACACACTAAACATTCTATATTACATTTCCCACACCGCACATTTACACATCCTTTTCATCACTTGGCAATTTATACTACGTTGACTTCTACGTGTTCTCGTCACCACCCTATGAAGAACTCTAGTTGCTCATTCCATACTCAACTGTCAAAGGTTCACCAATAAAATGGACCTTATACTCACTATGTGAATTTCCTCATGTGACATTTCTAAGGTTAGTGACATACACCTTACGTTAAATTTTCACTTGTACTATCATCTTATAGTGGTATATGCTTTAGGATAAATCACCACCTCCATTATAATTTTGTAGTGGTATACACCTTAAGTTACATTACCACTCCCTCATTTCATCTTATAGTGACATACACTTTAGGCTAAATCGTCACCCATTTCCATCCATTCGTTCTCTAGTGATATACGCTTAGGAATAAATCATCAATTATCATTTCATCATATCCTTATATACGCTTAGGGATAAATTATCACTTATCTATTCACCAAGTTGTGATATACAATTTATCTATAGGTTTCACGTACATCTCTCCACATATCGCAACTCATCACCATTATATATACACATTCATCATAGTGCGTAGACACAAAAACACTACTTCGACCATTTCCCAATAACTCACTCTCATTTACGTTTCATTATTAACTACTGAGGGAAAAAATTGAACCTCATTGCATACACTTCCATCCAATTAGGGGCACCTGCTCCTATGATTCCATCTTTCATTTCCATTCCATCTATCCACATCATATTGCATTGTCTTGAGGGTATTTACTTTTGCTTACTATTGTTTTTCATAATCACTTTATTACACATGTTAGACTTGTTTCTTATATGTCATTATCATACACACATGCATGTTCATGAATTTTTTTAGTGTGATCACATACACTTTAATTTTATACAATATGGATTGTCATCTTCTACTCTTCCTATACAAGTCATTGGGGGCATCAACATTCATCTTATCTAGGTACTATTGTTTCATTTTGTACTTAGAATATTATAGTACTTTCTCATACACTATTTGACATATTGGTTATCTCTCTAACATGATAATGAGTGGTCTATATGAAACACTAGTTTTCTAGGATTATACGTCTCCATGACTCCTTAGTTGTTTGTTTCTACTTGTTTGCCATTGTTTTCCATTATATGCAGGTAGTTCCCTTTTCTTGTGTGCACACTTGTCTATTGTTTAAGGTCATGAATGCCTTTTGTTTCTTGCGACATGATGAGTGTTGTCCCATGTTTGCAACTCACTTTGTGTGGTCTACGTTTTTTCTTGCATGTTTGCAGTACTTTTTTTGTTAGTTACTACATTGTCTATGTAATTTACACTTGTCTTATTTAATGCATGTGTTTTCAGAATAATGTTTGTTTTACCTAGCCATCCCCTTTTATGTGTGCCTTGGTTTATACCAAGCGCTTTCCATTCCCCCCTGCATGGTAGTGTTCTATAGGTCAATGTGTGGCATGTTCTCTTTTGGGGCTATATTATCCTTTCAAAGGCATCGCATGTACCCCAAAAGATGGGGGAATCATTGATGATTCTGCATACTAGAAAAATGTATTTACACCGGTTCATTACATTGAAATTTCCTCCATTGGCATTGTGGGTAAAAATAGAGCGATTGAGTTTCGACTTGTCTACGAAATCCATGAACAATGGTCTCTACATGACATGGTGCCCTTTGGAATTTTGCGGAGTTGTTACATGATCCGAGGTTACTATGGGTGTGCCTCCCTACACTACTTCATCTAGAGGCATTGGATCACCCAAAAAAATTGGACAACATAGAGATCTCTTCACACATTTCAGCAGGAGTGGTTAAAGGTTGGAGGAGACATATCATTTCCTCCCTATACTTCTTCATACAGGGTAGTGTGAGATCACCAAAAAAACTCACAATAGTACACAATATCCTTCTACACCCTATTTCTCAACATGGATCAAGTGCACATGTTCCATTTACACTTTTCTTTTCACATATTTTACAATTACCTACTTTACACATTTCTATACACATGCGTATTTTACACAACATTTTTACATACATATATATTTGACTACTTGATCATTTTCTCCTTGTAGGTCCATTTGAATGAGAAACAAGTAGTCAAATTGGGGAAAAAACAACAACGCCAATGAAAATTAAAACACACTGCGACAACACTTGCCTTTACTAACCATTCAGTACACTACACACCATAACAAATTCACATGCATTATACCCTAGGATCACTCTCAGAACTTTTTATGTGCATTTTTCAACTTTAGAATGCACGCTCCTCCAATTTTTATTTTTTTCATTCCACAGTTGAGTCTAGCCCATCATCATGTCTCTTATAGACTCTACATAGATATCATGTATGCATCTCTATCTACTTTATGTTACTGAGCATTCTGCTCACTGGCATTAAGTGGGGGAAAATGTAGACACAAAATCATGCACTTTAGGAATTATTTAGCCCAATCTTGTACTACTATTTAGAGGTTTCTCAAGTGAAGAAAGTACTAATTAATCCCAAATTTTTGCCTTCTTATTTTTTCCTTTTATTTTGTCATTCTCGCATATTTTCCTATGCATATCCAGCTATTTCATAATTGTCCATTCATTTTAGCCCAAACCGGGGCACCTAGGCCTGTATTGGGGCACCCCGGGGTGCCTTGGTCCCACCTAGGCTGCCCTAATCTATGTTCCTCTTTCTTGCCTCTTTTTGGGCCTTTTCTAGCCATTTTTCTTACTTATATTTTTCTTATTTGTCCGTGTTGGGGTTAATTATGAAATTATAAAGAGATAACCCTATAAATACAAAGTTATGAGACCATAATGAGGGTCCTAGCATCACATACTACTATCAGGCCATATAGAGTTTCATCCACTCAATCACTTGCATCCATATAGAGCCATGCACCAAGGCTAGTAGATATCCATCAACACAGACAACATAGAAGGAGGGATTATATTCTATTTCATGCACACCTGCTTTTACATTTTCTATAGTTATTATTTCTCACTACTTAAAAATGTTCGAATGACACAATAACACCTAGGGCATGACATGCACACACACCATAACTAAATTTGTGTCTGAAATGTAGTGCACCACTCAGATTAGTAAGCCCAATGTTGTGGTAGCTTAGGTCAGTCTGATCCAATCACTTTGCATCTTTTATTTTTAGTATTTTAATACTTCTTTGTGTTTTGTAGTTCATTCCTTCATCTTGAATTATTTCACACACTCGATGTAGTTTGGAATATTCAGTGCGATAGACAGAGAGAACTTTAAGGCACCTTGCGACATTGCCGAAACTAGATTCTGAGCATTTTCAGAGACAAAGGCATCTATTCTACAGACCAGGGTACCCCGAGGGACCCTAATACCTTCCTCAGTGCTAATTTTTTTTTATATCTCCTAGATTAAACCTCTGTGGGATGCATCAGTGATTCTCTCTCCTTCTAAGATCTAAATTCAGACCTACAACAAGTTGTGATTGTCTCTAGCAATCAACTAAGTCCTTTCCTTTTATTTCTTTGCATAGTTAGGATTTTTATTTCGTTTGATATAATTACGTAAGATCATTTCCATATTGTTGCAGCATGGTTTACTATGTTTTAGTCCTCCTATATTGGATTAACTAGTTTTCTATACTTCCCATAACTTATTTTAATTTTAGTTAATCATCCTGTCATTTATCTGTCATCTTTTACTTTCTTGCAATAAGATTCAAATGTCTCTACATTCTGTGACATTCCTTAATACATCCAAATATCTAGACATTCTCTTATTTCCCTTTTTCAACTAATATTAAATTTTCTTCATCATTCATTCCTCTTACAACCCTGAAGGAATTGGTCATGAATCTTTCTAGTTAATTTGGCTGAAAGTTAGGATGGTTATTCTTAAAAGGAGAACAAGCAAGCCCACCTGATCTAAAAAACTAAGAGATTTTTATCCATTTATCCCATATATCCTTAAGAAAAAATAGAAAATTCTATTTGT
Source organism: Taxus wallichiana var. yunnanensis (assembly GCA_018340775.1). Classification (NCBI taxonomy): domain Eukaryota; kingdom Viridiplantae; phylum Streptophyta; class Pinopsida; order Cupressales; family Taxaceae; genus Taxus; species Taxus wallichiana. The sequence goes on from CM031237.1 coordinate 140,779,177, forward strand.
CAAATAAACTCTCTGGATTTTGCATGAAAAAAATAACACAACATTGTTTCTCAAAACTCTATATTCAAAGTGCAAATATAATATTTACTTTATGCATATTTTAAAAATAGATATTAAATACTAATGCAATAAAACTAAAACCCATTACCTCCCACTCATTTTTCTTTGTGTTTCCCACTCTGAGCCAACAAGGAAATCCTAGTGATTCCCAAACCAATCTTTCCTTGTAGAGAAAATCAATAAACTTGGTTTCAGTCCTAGTTTTTTTACTTCATTTTATTTCTTATAAATATTAACAATGGCTTAACTAGATGCTTTGGAAGATTAAATGAGAGCCTTTCAAAACTACAACCTAAAATGTAATGACTTGTATGTCCTTTCATCATTTTTTGGGAACAAATTGTATGTTGGTTTTCTAGAATGAAGAAATGAACATCATCCCTTTTTAGGTGATCTGGGTCATCGAGTTCCACAATATCCGTTGTAAACTATAAATAGGGAAGAAAATTTGTAACCCTCTATGTAGGAATAACATTTATCAACATGGAATGGATAAGAAAGTCAACATTCTTTTCATCTATAGAATGATATTGATAATATAGAGGTGCTACATGGCACTTAGAAATGTAATTTGGAAATATAAAACCATTGAATAAAAACATATGAAATTGTTCAATTGTTAAAGATTATGCCTTCCCAAATATGTTGGTTTCTTTCTTCAATAATGTGACCAGTTTATTGTTCTTTTTTAGCCTGTGCAACTTTGACTTAGAGGGCTCTACCTTCAATTTATATAAGTAAGATTTCTTTAATATTGTAAGTATCTTGGCGTGTTTCGATGGAGAAAAAGGACCTTTTCTATTCAAATGATGACAAACAAAAAGAGGTATTATGGTATCTATACAAATTTTTGAATACTGAAGTCATCCCATTATGAATTTCATTAGAATTTACATAACTGGTTTTATCAGAGTCTATAAATATCACCAAATTCCAACCACATTTAGAACATGATCTCATATGATTCTCTATTGAGGATTGTATTTCCTATTTGCTGAATAAGGAAACTTCTAGCTCCATTTGAAGAATACGGCACTTATTAATTTCAATGTCAATACTTTGAACTTGAATACACAATATTCACTGATCAATATCTTTTGAGGATAGAACCCTACCGACATCCTATTTCACATCATCATCAACAAAAAATAACAACAGGTTGGTGTGAAAGTTTACCGGTGAATAGATTTCTACAAACTATTCCTTGTCTATTTTCATCACCATCTTCCTTTTCAGTACTGCCACTTTCATAAATTCTCCCCCACTATTCTTGTGTATCCTTTCCTTCTTCTTCTAAGAGATTTTTTTTTCAACCATTTGAAGCCTTTTTGTGGCTCCAAGAGAGAGGGAATTCTTACCTTCTTCTTCAACTATCACTTATGTCTTCTTAGTTCTTTCAATTCTATCTTCCTTATCATATTCCTTTGTTGAAAATTCAATAGGTGTAGGAGAAGTAATTTTTTGGATAGGAACTTTTGGCACTCTACGAACGGTATCCCTATGAGATGAGGAAGCTCCTTGTGAGGATGAATGTGCCACGGTTGCTCTATAAGATTTCATTTTCCTGTAAACCATATTTTAGTTCTCACTAAAAATGAGTTTATTAGCTCACTAGGATTATATCTCCCCTTTTTGTACAACTTAATAGTGGGAAGGGGAGCATGTTGAATGGTTTTCATGTATTCGAGAGAATAATAGTCCTGATCATCATCAAATAGTTCTTATAGTGCTTTGTATAGTTTAAAATCTATTATTTTTTGCAACAAGAGTCTTCCATGGTACCTTCTTCTTACTTCATTATCATACGAGCGGTCTTCCCAATAGTATTTAATGTCGGGAGGGTGAAAAATCTCATTCTGAGGTGATTAGAAATGAAACTTTTATTTTCGAAATAGGACCTTTTATGGAAGGAGGAGAGATGAAAATCAGACATGATCCTCTCCACATTTTGGGCATGTAATGGCATTCTGCAAGTATAGTTTCCCAAGGTGATTGAGAACTGAATCCATATGATATTCTTTTCTCTACACGTTGTGTACAACATGTCAAGTTGTCTGGATACTTCAACTAAAACCATTTTATCATTATAGTACATATGAAGTTTTTTTGGTGTTCCCTCAAAACTAGCCAACCTAATGTATGAGAACTTCTTGAACTGAATGAACATGCTTCCATAGGTGGAGATTAATTACTTGGCTTTTGCTGACACTCTTTCATCATGGTTGGCTTCTAGTAGCCTGAAAATGTACATGGTGAAGGACTCATTACCTCTCCTGAAGTGAGCCTTATTGTTTTCATAGGTCAACTGAGGATGATACTCATATACATCCTCGTTCTTCTTATCTTCAATTTTGGTGAGCCCCAACCAAAATGTATATGTGGCAATGGCATACATAAGGCATGAAGTCATATAGAATGAATTATTTTTTTTTGTACTGACAAGTTGTTCACTGAGATTATCACATATAATATGCCCCCAGTTTAATCTCATCTTCCCTTCACAAATGATATTAATATATATGAACATCCAATACTGGAACTCATTAGTTTGAGGGAGACCCATCAGCCTAGCCAACAGACTAATTATGTTAGACAATTACTCCTTCAAATTGGACCTGTAAATTGTTTTGGGAAGTTTGGAGGAACCTTTTTTTTGGTTTTTAGCCATGACTTGGCTATCATTCACTAATACTTATCTCCATCTTACTCTAAAAATGGATTGAGATTGTGATTTACTGAGGGTGTTTATATTTTCCACCACTGGTATTTGTAAGGCAGCATTTATACAAGCCATAACTAATCTTATTATTACCTATCGTTGGGGGTTTACAATTTCTTTTGTGTCGGGGTTGAAATAAGAAGAACAAGATGATACTGTATCTGCACATTGTACAGAGAGGGGAAACCTAGATGTATGTCCGAAGTCGCTATCTTTTATACATTGAGCAATGGGAGTGGGAGTTTCAAAGAAATTCAAGCCCAAAATTTGTCTAGATTTACATGGCGGACATCACTTTCATCAATATTAGTTGTGGAGGTCTCAAGAGAATATATAGGTTCATACCCTCCGTATTGAAACTTCATGTTGGCTTGGAAAAACAAAAAAATAGGGCAGAAGGAATTTATTGAACTTGAGAGTAAGTTGAAATGGTAGGGTAAAAAGATTAAATTTGAAGTAACTACAACTCAGAGATGTTTGGAACAACCTGCATCAGCTACAACAGTATTGGCGATGTCTGCATGTTTTGAATTTGAACTAGAAGCGCTCGAGCTACGGCTAAGAACGAGTTTGTAGAACATGAGAGAATAGTGCAGTGAAAATATTTTAATAGTGAGTGTGGAAATGAAGGCCGGTTAGGGTGGAATAAATGAATCTATTAATGTGTTGCGGGGAACGAGGGAGTCTACATAAAATTCCTGCTTAACATTGCGGATATGACAGGGATGAATAGAATTGGAGCCCTGCGAGAACAGGGTCGCAATTGAAGCGGTAGTTCGAGTTATCCGGAAAATATTGGAAGCGGAAGAGTCGTGTTTGCAGAGAAATAAGGGCCCAAATGAACAATGGTCAAAGGGTTGTCGGATGCCCACAACTCCGCATTTCAAAGAACACTTAGAAGCAGTTGAACCAATTTTTGTCAACAGGAAGAGGAGGGTCAAGTGTTCCTTAAAAGCCCAAAATATCAGCAGTAAAAAGGAAGTGTGGATGCCGTATAAGTGCGGGGAATAAGAGCATGGTCCCATGCTGGGGGCTACTGCTCCTATTTATTTGGGAAATATGGTCCCATGCAAAAAAATTATCGCTGCTGCCAAAACCCAACAAAATTCCTGAAATTTCTCAGCAGCTATAATTTAGGGAGAGGATTTCCAGCCCCACAAAGCAGCTAGGGGCACAAAAATAAATCTGCTGCTTAAAATTTTAGGGAGCTTTTTTGACACTTGGCATTTAGTTTAAGCTTCCCTCTCAATTTTCCATCCAAAAGTTTATTTTGGATTCATGGGACCCTATTTTTGCTAGTGCTAAAGCTTCCTATTTTATCTCTGCACAGAAAAATAAAAAATCATGGGACCCTATTAATGCTAAAATATCCTAATTTTTCTCTCCCTCAGCTGCTCAAAATTTTTAGCTTTCCCCTTGCATGGGACCATGCTCTAAGCCTTTACGAGGACCAAGGCGCGGAAGGAACAATACCCTTAGGAACTAAGAAACCTGCTACACAAAAGGGACCGAGAGACTTGCATGGAAACCGGGGATGTGGGGAAAATATGGCCCAAGGGAACAAGCAGGGGTTATATTTGACGATCACCCCTACTTGTCAAGAATTTGTTTTGTGATGGTTTCTTAATTAATATCAGCTTGCATGTGACATTTATTTTTTAGTCTTGACTTTCATGATTTTCGTATCAATACCAAAATCTTTATTTTCATAAACCATATAAAACAAAGATATTATTGATATAACAACCACATCTGATTGACAAAGACATAAACTACTAGATCACATTTCAGCGGCTTCACAAATTTAAAAAACATTATAGAACCTATGAGAAGGATGTGTCATACAAAGACATCCTACATGTGTCATAGTGAATATTTTTAAAATTATATGAAAGTGGTTTGGCTTACCTTCTAACATGTAGGTTTGGAATACTTGAAGATACTTTGTAGAGAATATAAGTGTTTTGTGAAGTCACATAGTGTGATTATAAATGAAATGTTGGAAATGTACATTTTCATTGAATCTACTTCTACATGTTTGCTTGTTAAAACATTGGAAATATGCATTTGTATTCAATCCACTTCTACAATAATTATGTGATATTGAAATGTTGTTAACAACAACTCGATCGATTTCTATGAAACATTGCATTCAAATTTGAGAAAAAAGAAAAAAAGGGAAATAATGCATTAAAACTTCTTACCAAGTATTATGCACTAGAAGAAATTAATATAGAAGCATCATATTTATCTCCTACTCATTCAACTTAGCGGTGAAATATCTTGATTCCCCAACTTACTATAGGTTGTATCAGATCCCTCATCCCAACATTGGATCATAATCTCTGACTTTTCAACTTAGTTAATAGGGTAACGCCCACACAAAATGTAACAAGTCAACAATAGTTTAAAATGGTTATAGAATATAATTTTTCATTCCTGAATTCAATTAAACTAAAAAAACCTTAACATCCAAGGCTTCTTTTTCTTCAGCCCAACTACATCCCCACCCAATATTTACTATTCCACCAAAAATAAAATATGCAATATGACTCGGCCAAATAAAATAAAGAACCCAATACCCATAAGGATGAAAAAAAGTATGTGCAGTTACCTATGGAATGAGTCCATATCTTAGATGTGATTCTGTTCAAGATGATGTTTTGCAACCTCAGCTACTAAACCAATCCATTGTAAAAGCTCCATCCCTATTACCAAACACTTCACTTGAACAAAAAAAACATTCCAATCTCATCCCTCCATCCACCTCCACCGGTTTCCACCCTACTATTTGTCAAACACCAACTCCACATTCTCATAATATATACATTCTATTATATGCAATACAGAGAGAGGAGGGAGAGGGAATTTTTACCTTTCTTAGCAATGCAGTTGTCATGGGAGGCTGAGCGGAAAGAATCAGGAAGAACACAAACTAAAAGGAACAACTACGAGTTTTTGTTTGAATTAACAAGGTGACAACTTGAAATCCCCAAAAAAGAGTGACACACAACAACATTTATTGTGATTTGACAAATCAAGGATGGTCATTATTGACTGGGGTTAAATTTATAGTTGTGTGATGTCCGGATGTACGGAGTGCCTACCCACAATCTCACGTTGACAATGGTCACTTCAAGTTCCCTCTAAGTTCAAAGAATAATTAATTTTTTAAAGACCTTTTCAAGTCTTGGCTGTGAACTACAAAAACATATATTACACATATATATTTTGATATGGTTGATTTTATAAAGTAAACATCAATATGATAGTTTGCAACACAAATTGACCATCCTTTGATATGGGATAAATAATATGTTGCCCGTATTTTATGATTAAGAACATAAAAACGTCTAAACAGGTGTCAAATTTAACCCCTGGGAACAAGTACCACTTGTTCCTTCGGGACCCACAATCACCATAGTACAAATATCTTGGCCCCAAAGACTTAAAAATTCCTAAAAAAACATAACATAGATCATTTTACTTCAAGGGACTTCAAAAAGAATGACAAAAGTACAAAATAATCATTCTAAGAAAAGTTTTAAATTTTTTCAAAAATCACACAAATTCTTGATAGGTGACAACAACTGGCTCATTATGAGGATTAGACTCACTTGAAGCTTCCATGAAGACAATGAAGGACAAAGATCCTTGAAATCTCAAGATTAAAGGATGAGTACTTATCCATTCAGTGATAGAGTACAACATAAGTCAACACAAAAGGCACATGGGACAAAAATAAAAAAACACAAACAAGAAAAGCAAGGACAAATAAAAATAGTTTACAAAACTATCTAGAAAAGATTGTTGTCTTCTTCAAGATTGGAACAATTTTAAGTACTACCCACTAAATGGCAATGGAAACAAGGTCCCATCTATATAGCTTAAGTAACATGATTTCTCATGAGAAAAGTTTCTAATTTTGAAAGGTACAAGCGAGAGAGAATCAAATGTACCATGACTTCCTCATTGTTCTCTCCTTTTATCCCAAAGTAAGATGATGTCTCCAACCTAGAAGTCTCTTTGTGTGGCCTTTTTATCAAATTGCTATTTCACTTTTTGCTGGTTTGCAATAATCCTCTCAACTACTGATAATATGTCCTCATCTAACTTTTTTAGGTACATTACTCTCTTTTCCATGGCACTGGTGAGGTTCTCCTCCTCAATGGCTTTCATCAACTATAATGCAGGAAATTACACTATCATCGGAGGTTGAGCTTTTGTCCCATATAGTGATTGAAATGAGGACATTCCAAATTGATCTCTTTGGAGTGATCATGTTTTCCCAGAGAGAATCATAAAGCTTTTTGTGCAAATTCTTCTTTGACTCACCAAAACGATTTCTAATAATTATCACTCAATTTTTTTGGTTGATTTAGCTTACCCATTCCCTTATGGATAATAGTATGGAGAAAGTGCAAGGGAGATTCTATAGCCATAGTAAAAATCGATCAACTCATGGGAGGAGAAATTTGTGGCATTGTATGTAACAATCTTGTTTGGGACTCTAAATCTAACCATGATGTTTTCTTTGATGAAGTCACATATTAATTCAGAAGTTTTCCTCTTCACCAAAACAACTTCTATCCACTTTGTGAAATAGTCATTGGTTGTTAAGACATGTGTATGTCATGCACTTGAAGTAGGCTAGAGAGTACATATAAAATCCATCCCCCATTGTTGAAAGGATTCTTAAATTACCACTGGTTTGAGAGGCAGGGTGACAAGTTTGGGTCCACCCACAAAGGTTTGACATGCTTCACACTTTGAGAACAATTTGGTAGCACCTTTAGAGATGGTTGGCCAATAATACATTGCTCAGAGGATCTTATTAGTTGTTACAAATGAAGAAAAGTTACCTCCACATACTTGATCATGAAAAGCTCCAAGTAACCTTTGTTGATGCTCTCTATCGACACACCTAAGAAATCTTCCATAGATTCCCCTCTTGAAAAATGAATTGTCCCAGAGTACATACTATGTAGATAGAAGCTTGACAACTCTCTTTTCTTTGGTACTTAAATGCAACATGCACTCTCCATAAGTGAGTAAATGAGAAATATCTACATACCATTCATCTGTAGAAATGAGAAAAAGGATGGATGGGATAATAGTAGCTTCTTCTTTAGATGATTCATTCTTGGCACTGTTGATAAGCAATTCATAGAGTCCTTAACTCCGAACAAGCTTGGTTGGCTTGATATCAAGGTCATATTCTTGAACCTTTCCTACCCAGTTGCCTCGTTTTGAACCAAATTCCTATTGTACGAGGATTGACTATCCAGTTGTATCAGTCCCAAACACAACAAAATCAGAGTTTAGCATATAGAATCGGATCTTCTTTAATGCTTTTACTACTGTAAAAGCATGTTTTCCCATCTACGTATATTTCAGTTCATGAGCCTTGAATACATAACTCATGAATGCTATATGAATTTCAAATCCTTTAGGGATTTTATACACTAAGATAGATATCAAGGTGTGCTCAGAAGTATAGCAATAGATTATGATATCCTCATAAAAGTAAGGGAAAGTGAGGACGGGAGTATTGACAATAGCTTCTTTAATGTCTTCTCAAAGGCTCCTTTTCCTTTATTATTCCAAAAAAGTATTTCTTTTCTTTCATCATTTGAGCTATACTCTTAGTCAACTCTGCAAAATTAGGGATAAATATCCTTAGAAAATTATTTTTTCCAAAGAATGAGAGCACACCTTTCTTGCTTTTAAGAAGAGGAATCTCTATATGGCCTGAATCCTCTATGGATCTATCTTGGTTCCTTCCTCTCGAAACAATGTTCTCGAGAAATTTTCATTCCATGACACCAAAGATAAAAAATTTGGGTTAAAATATATTCCAAGGTCTCTACACTTTTGAAGAACAAATCCTAGATGCTGAAAGTGATCTTCTCTCTTTTTCGAGAAAATAGTAAGATCGTCAAGATAGATCACAACAAACTATCCTCTCCCCATGATGAGACCAAAAGAAATCCTTTTATAGGAATAGTTTTCTTGGAGTAAAGCAGCAGAGTTAAACAGAATCAAGAATCATATATTTCTTCTTCATTATATTCATACGAGAAATCTTACAAATATATAGGAGTAAGTCATTCCTATAAAATAGGAATCTGATATAACAACACTCCTTAATTCTCTCACCAAACTTCTATTCACGTGAGTTGTTTATTAACAACTTCACATATAAACAAATATAATAACAGACCTAACAAATAATAATGATTAATAATGGAGCACTAATATAATTATTTCCTAACATTCCCCCCCTTAGTGTGAACATGGGGAAAACCTGCCTTTGTACTGCAACATGCCACTACGTAGCATGCTCATGATCTGGATGGTTTCAAGGACAATACCAACAACCTCTGGATGGTTTTCCAAGTGGTTAACCAACAACCACACATGATGGTTTTTGAGGAAAGTACCAACAATTATTTGGATAGTTTTTCTCGGATAACTAACAACCACGATATCATGATGATGAAATAGTAGTATCAACAACTCTCATCACTATCTCACTGTAGGGAATAACATAGGAAATCCTACTGAAATTTTGCTCGTACATACATAGAAAAAGCTGACATACTGGAAATGGAACATTGGATCATGTTCCCCCCCTCAATTTGAAATTTCCACTTATTGAAAACAAGATCACTGCAAACTAAGGCACACCACACTGGAAGCACTAAAATCAAACTGCACACACATGTCACCAAAGCTGATATTCGGCCCCGTCGTTGGCAACTGACGAGAGGTCGCTGAATGACCTCCAACCTCCGATGCCTCCTGCCTCCGGTGTCATGCTGTTAGTTCAGCCGGATGTGATCACGAAGCTCAAAATACCTTCAATAATTTGGACATCGCGTACAAGCGAAAATGCGTCCAAAATTGAAATGCAGGCAATTTTTTTATTTCTTTTCGAACTTTGGAAGACGACACTTTTTACAATAGTAATGACCCACAATAAAACTTTTGATGACTAAACAAAAATCGACTCTTGATTTTTTTTTTAAATAGACACAAAAATGACTATTTTATCATATATACATATCATGACACTTTCATTAACTGACATGACTCTTTTGGCAACTATTGATAATGACAATTATACTACTATAACAAACTCTTGATTGACAATACTAATGACCTTAATACATTATACTTTATCAATTAAACAAAAGACTATAAAGTCTAAAATAACATTTAATGACAATCACACTTTGACAACCTAGACTCTATTTAGGAGGACAATAGACATAAATTAATACGACTTGCAAAGCTAATGAAACTAGTGAAAACCGAAAATAATGGAGGGAGAATATTTTAACAAACTTGCATATATAAGAGCTATTACTTTGCTGTCCTCCGTTCACATGCCCTTCACTTCCACGTGGAACCCATTGTTTGAGAGCTTATCCACGTGCTTGTTATTTGAAACTTTCCATATATCCATATGCTTGAATTCTACATGCACATTGCCAGCTGGTATATTGGACGCAATAACATGGGTGAGGGTAGAATAAGCCGTCCAAGGTAGAAGCCGATCCAACCAAAATTTGACACAAAATTTTGATATTTAGAATACCACCGTGATTTTCTAAAGGAAAAACTCTCCTCTCATGGATCTGGTAATGCACATGAAATCCACAAGGTGAATAAAACTAGTACAAAGAGACTTATATGCAGATCTCACGGTGCAGGCGATCGCCAAAGACTATCACACGATGGAGGGCATGATCCAAATCCTGAAAAGATTAAAATAGATGGTGATAGCAAGAACGGTGATGGAGAATCCAATTGAATTGGCCGCTTTGTTTTGAAATCTGCGTGAAGGCCCTTCTGTCTCACGTCAACAAACATTGTGATCTAGATGAGAATGCAATCCGGGCAGAGATCAATAAAAATCAAGCCAAACCACTACTCTGATTGAAATCTATGTAGAGTAGAAAGATTAAGATTTACAGATCTATACAAATTCTGCCAGTGATTTGATCAAAACTTCAACAAATATTATTTTATGAGGGCATCAAGGAAAATTATTAATGCAAAATATTGCACAAAAACAAATATTTAAAGCCTGGAGTTGATCAAAAAGGTGTAAGACCATGATCTATATCAGTGTGCCCTGGATGGAGAGACTCCACGTTTTCATGTTGCTTCTCTCGAGCCATGGACTTTTCTGCTTCTCCTCAGTGTGTATGTTCAGGACACATAAAATATAGCATGCACCGGGAGCTACCAATTCCTTCAAAGCAAACTAGGGGATCTATAATAGTTTCGCCATGCACATGGGACAAATGCAATGTCCCTCATTATCCTTAGAATTCCATTATAAAGGATCAAATATCACTCGATACCAAATCTTGGAGTAAGAAAGCAGAGTTAAATAGAATAAACACAGTAATCATATATTTCTTCTTCATTATATTCATACGAGAACTCTTACAAATATATAGGAATAAGTCATTCCTATAAAATAGGAATCTGATATAACAACACTCCTTAATTCTCTCACCAAACTTCTATTCACGTGAGTTGTTTATTAACAACTTCACATATAAACAAATATAATAACAGACCTAACAAATAATAATGATTAATAATGGAGCACTAATATAATTATTTCCTAATAGTTTCCACATGGAGTTGTAAATGTTGTTTTGTGTTGATAATTAACATCTACCTTGATTTGGTTATAACATGAGAATCCATCAAACATGGATAACATTTCTAAACTAGTGACAACTTGCAAGATCTAATCCATAATGGGGAGAGGATAGTTATCTTTGAGAGATTCTTGAAAGAGATTCATAAAATCTACGTAGATGTGTATTTCACTACTCTTCTTTCTCACATGCACAATATTTTCCATCCATGTCAAATGATGAATGGGAAAAATTATTCAGGAATTTAACAACTTTAAAATTTTCTGATAAATTGTACTGTGATCTTAGGATTTTATTGTCTATGTTTTTTTGGGAATGTCTTTATACCTGGCTTCAAAGGAATATAGTGTTGCATTTGCTTTGGTTTTAAGGTTTTCAGGTCATCATATGAATAGGCTATTACATCTACATATTTCCTCAGCAATTCAATCATTTTCATTCTTTCTTCATGGGTAAAACATTTTCCAATGTTGACCAATTTGTGCTCCTCTTCACTCCCTATATTAATATTTTTATGTTCAATTGATTTATGGACCTCTTGTGATACATTTCCTTTGATATACCATTCATTCTTGTCAAACAAATATTCCATGCTCTCTAGAAAAATAGGTATCTTATTTCCTTTTAGTTTTATGTAGCCATCTTTGATATATTCTTCTTAAACTCCTTCTTCAAACAAAAAGGGAGAAACATAATCATGATAACCAACCTCACTTCCTTTGAAATAAATCAAACTAAAATTTTCCTTGAGTTCTAGGAAGGAGATCAAGTACTAATCATTTTTAAAAAAAATCTTGTTGTTAACATTATCAAGAACATTGGCCTATGTATCATTTCAATTATAAACTTATCCTGAGAAAAGTTTGGATAGGGATTAAGCAATGATCCAGAAAATTCTAGATAATATTCCCTTGTATTCTCTTCTCTTGGTACAACGTTGATAGAAAATGTGTCAAATGATTAAACTAAATACTAGAAAAAGTTTCAATAGTGCTTCAGTATTTAGTTTTTTACTTGGGACACCCCTCTAACCTTATTAATAATAAGATTATCATCCCCATGAGCACAAATATTCTTGATCCCCATTTATATTGCTACTACTAGGTCAAGAAGGATGGCCTCTATTCGAGACTATTATTTGTGTTTTCAAATTGAAGCTTGTAAGAGAATGGGAGGGACTTACTTTCAGTAGAACTCATAACAACACTAGCTCTAGAACCAGCTGATGAACAAATTTTGTTAAACTTGAGGATCCAAACATCATTGGGATCATCAACCACTACCTTGGGAGTCTTAGCCTAATTTTCAGACATAACCATATAGTTTCCATGACAATTATCATCGTACCAAATTTGTGCCTTAGGATCATCTGTCTTCTAAACAATATATTCTCCTTGTTTATATGGCAACAACATCTTCATCCATCCATTGAATAGGATGAGAGCATGAGACTAGTAAATTTGAACCTCTCCTCCTAATTCTCTCCAAATATTCCTACTCAAGAGCATGTCATATGATGGTGGAATTTCCACTGTATACACCCATAATTACACTGGAGCAATTTAAATACTTAAATTGTGCTAATTATCTCCTTTCTCAAAATTGACGACATATCATCAAAGGTGCTCATCTTCCCTCTTATTGTCATTAATTAATTACAATACACTAATTAATTAAGTCACCTATCCAACTAACATCCTGATTAACGACCTTCCATTAATTATTCACCCCTTCTATCTAGACTAATTAATTATTATTAATTAATTAGCTTTCCCTTCCATTTAACTAATAAATCAATATTTAATTGATTTAATCCCCTTCTAATAGCCTAAATCGTACTAATATTCTTCTAAGTAGCTTCTATAAGCTTACATCTACCTATTAGTTAATCACCTTTGATTAATTAAAACACCCCCAACTCCCATGACTTGCTAAGAATATATTAAACCCTTCTAAAGTAAGGTTACCTTTTATAAAGCAACCTTATCCATTCCTAATCATGTTTTACCTTTATCCCACATGCAAAGGGATGAAGTGTTTCCTTTATCCATTGGGCTATATAAGGAGCCCTCCTTCTACCTTTATACCTACACCTAAACTTCTTGAGAAAACAAATGCAAAGCATATAGCAAAATAGACTAAGAGCTTGCCTTTTGTTTTCTTGAGAGTTCATCATCTTGAAGAGTTAAGCCTCTTTCTAAGTGCTTAGGTCATATGGGAGGTGTCAAAAGGGTCTTGTAGCCTAACTTTGACAAGCCCTCATTCCTAGGTTCTTGGAATACTAAAGACAACCATTTTTATTGTCATGGAGCCTACTTAGGTCCATTCATTTATTTGTTGTTAGAGAATAGAGGATTTAGATGCTTAACATTGTTAGTTTCAAAGTTTTGTATATTGATGAATGTTAGCATCTAACCCTTGTTTAATTCTTATCATGATGGTGCTAAGTAGTTTGTTTAATTTTTGCTAATTAAGGCTATTTAGGTGTTAGTTTTTACTTACATTAGCATTAGTTTAAAAACAACACATGCACACATTTGGCACACCCGGTGGGACCTAGTCCCTTAGCATTTTAGTTTAAATTTCATTATTTTGGCTAACTTTTGATATGCACATATAGTAATTAATGTCCATTTTCTTGGAATTTTTACTAATTTTATATGTGTAAGTTCTTGTTCATAGCCATCATTTTAATGGGTTGTTTCCATTTTAAAACTAACTTGTCAAAATTTGAAGTATTGTGAGCTTTCTTGTGTTTTTTCCATATTTTGGTTGCAGGGGTGGTGTAGGCACACTTTCAGGAGTGCAGGCATGTTTTTGGTGGCGTAGGCACCTCTCGGGTGGCACAGGCGCACTATCAAAACTTGGTTCTCTGTTTATCGATCCTGGCACATATGCACTAACCCCTGGTGCACATACCCTAACCAACGCACGCAGATGCACTAACCTAGGTGCAGACACATTTTTCATATTATACCTTCACTGCAATTCAAAACCTGTCAGATCGGTGCATACACCCTAACCCGAGCGCACACACTATTTTGTGGTAGCAGACACATTTCTTGTGGCGTGAGCATTCTGTTGGAATATGAGACTATTTTACAAAGTGGTGGTGCACACGCTTTTTGGGTGGTGCACACGCTTTTCCCATAACGTGAGCATTTCTGTCAATTTCCACCTATTTTTATCAAAGGTAGCACATACGTTCTTTTTGTGGCGCACACGCCTCTCGGGTGGCACAAGTACATGGTAAACTAAAATCACATAGAGTAGCACACATGTCTTTTTGGTGGTGCACATGCCTCTCGGGTGGCGCAGGTGCACTATAAATCAAAAAAACATAGAGTGGCGTATCCACCCTAACCCACGTGTAGATGCTAAAAAAACAAGGCCACAAGTGTCCTTTTGTTTTTTGACATTAATGTGTTGAGGTGCTTGTTCTCCAAAATTCATCCCCTCAAGGTAAATTTGATAACATGCATCAAATTCTTTAGTCAGCAAATAGATTGATTTAAGGCCCAAAATCATGTTTTTGGGCCCCTTCTGATCTTCTTTCTAACTCCCCATCAAGAAGAAAACCCAACGAGTTAGAAAAGGTGAAAAAATTGCAAAAACCAAGCTTGGGGCTGAAAAAATGAAGAAAATCGGCTAAGTCCTAGTCATTTGATATCGGGGACAGATTGGGACGTCGGGCGCGAATCGGCAAAAGCCGCCATGAGGTCTAGAGCATCATAATTGGGACGTTGGGACATGAAAAGGTGAACTACTAAAATGAAAGTGGAAAAAATCACCAAGTTTTTTTATCGAGCTTTTGGGACATCTGGGCCATCAATGTAACAAACGTCAAAAACTAGAAAAGTCGAAAGATAGTCCATTTAGGGCGGTTCGGAGATATTTGTCCCAGGTAGCCCGGGATAGTTGGGACAAAAGTACATGGAGGACAAGAACCGGCCAATTCGGTTAAAACAGGAGATTTTCATCGAGCAGTTTGGGACATCTCGGGACAAAATACGTGCGTGGGAATATAAAACAATGGAAGCGGCCAAGGCAAAGCAGAAAAGTCAACGTTTGACCCATGAACTTCAAATGGCCATAACTTTTGACTCCGAATCGATTTTCATAAAATTGGACTTTCTTAAGAACAAGCACGACGTCCTCTACGCCACAAAATAAAATAAACATATTACTCTAGTCGATTAATTCTCATTCCCGTCAAATGGCAGAAAATGCCTTTATACCCAAAATAGCTGCCCGCACTCAGAAGGCCATAACTTTTGCATTTCTCAAGGAAATCACACAAAATTGGTATTGTTGGAATTTTGGATACGAGCCCGACACACAACAATGAATATATTCTAGATTTGGTGAGATATCGATGGATATTTTTATAAAACGTGGCCGAGTTCATAACAGTGTTTCATTTGGTGGTTGGGAGTCCAATTAAGAGGCATGGTCATCATTCTTTTCTTTCGCGCAACACCGGGAAAGTATGGGGAGCACTTGCAAGTAATATATAATCATTTTACTCCATTTAATGCCTCTTACAAGTGGTTGAAGGAAAAATTTTGGGATTTTCATTTTTCCCTTCTCTTTCTCTTCTCTTTTTTCTATAAATTGGAGTGTTGGGCTCATTGTAAGGGGGAGAGTTTTCAGATAGCAAAAGATCTCATCAAAATTTTTTTTTTAATGTGTTACAGGCCCTTGTAGTAGAATCCTTGCATGGTGATCCAGGCCCTTATCTTATAATAGATTGAACTATGCATATCATGAAGCAATAAAATATCGGTTTGTGGATGTATCTTCCCCGCTTTGTGTTTTCTTGCATTCTTTTGGTTTAATCTTTCTACAAGAATATTTGTCTATTATTATGTTCTTGTAGGGATCCATTATCATTTTGTATGCTTGGAATATTGTTGTGAATGCATTTTGCTAGATTATGGAGAATTGTCATCACCTCTTCTAGTGTGTACTTTGCTTCGTATTTCACGTGGAGACTACTCTCACACCCTCCTTTTCTAGTGTATCACCACTTTAGTGTAGGCTTTCATTTTATGCACTCTCTCTCCTGGTCCTTGGAAATTTAGATTAGGATAGTTAGTTTCCCCTGCATTAGAATAGATCGTGGCAGGTAGTTTAGGAGTAAGAACCAACTTTCTCTGGAGGTCTATCTCAAGTAGCAAGTCCCACAACTTGGAGATAGTACCCATGTTATCCAATCACACCGTGAACACAAGTATATGCACTTGTATAAACATAAGGGTGCTGTGATTTGGTGATAACAGTGCTAACATTCTTCAAGATTTTATCTAATCACATAATCGTCTTTGCAGGCTATTTTTACATGCTTTTACTTGATTAGATAAGTTTTGCCTCACATTAGTTGGGGTGATCCTGGGAATTAGAAATGATTCTTAAGTCCTTTTTGATGCTTTGAGGTTTTTAGTAATATTTGAATTAAAGTGTTTTTCCATTTGATATCTTGCTTTGGAAATGCCGCGTATGCTCTTCTCTTGCATCCTTGGATGATCTGGACAATCAAAAATGATGTTTACTATTTTGATGGAAAACTTATAAAAATCATCATACAGGAAAAAAACACTACACTTGCCAAAGAACGGAGGAATCAAAACAAATTAAAAAAATACTAATACATTGTTGTTATACAAGTTGCTAAATGGTGTTTCGAGCAAACCACACCTAATTAAACAAGATAAAAAGAACAACATATTCAAAAAACTATATTGTAGGTTTCGGAAAAGGGTACGTCCCTCTCGCTTAACTGGAACATAACCCCTTTGGCATAACGCCTTAAGATACAACAATGGGGGTGGTTTCAGGAACCCCAAAGTAGTCTACTTATGAGGGAACCTTATGGATGAAATGGGAAGTGCTCTGCACTACCTATCTGACTAGTGATTCCTTTATGAGATAACGTTACAAGTTGTCCCTACATGACCCTTTTAAGTACATGATGGATGCATTTACTACCCAATGTGCTTGAAGGGGAAAATTCGAGATACTCCCAATATAATTGGGACTATTTGGGTAAATCATCCCGCTCATGGATAATTTTTTGTAACACCTAAGATGAGAGAACCACATAGGAAAATATACTTTAGATAGAGCCAACTTTGACCATTCTAAAAATAGTGTTGAGTTGTGAACAATTTTTTCATTGCAAAACATGTGACGTGTTACTTTGGCTTAGTTTTTACTTGCCTTAAGGTGAGGTGAAACTCTACCGAAGTGAGGCCAGTATTTTCATCCCCATTTTGATTTTCTTCCTTCACATTATTTTGACACTTTGTTGATTAGAAGAAGTGTGACTACCTCTGTGTTACCAATGATTGTTTCTACCACTTTTCTATCCATTTACACCCATCCATGTTTGCGGTTGGGTAAGTTAAACATCTAAAGTGCATGGAGACATGTTCATATCATTATTGGTCATTGTGATCTTAATACCCATGTCAAGATTGTCATTGTAGTTAGGCGTGGTTCATCATCTTGAACTTCCTTAGAAGGGTTACCTTGTTTGTATCGTATCACTACAATTTTGATATTTACGCCTTGTTTCTTGTAAACTCGACATAAATATCTATATTTTAAGGTTACACTACACACATTTTAACTATTCCTAGCTATACTTTGAGCTTTTAGTTTGATCCTATTATTACCTCAATTTTCAAGAGTGCTAGGTATTACCACTTGTGCATGTTATATCAATAGCATCTTGATATCAATACCTTACTTTCTCACAAATTTTGGTTAACATATCTTGGTGATATTGTTGTGTCACTCATGAATTGTAACTGGCACTTTTTGGGATATAGGTCTTAATCGAATTTGAACTCACTTTTAGTATATCTTGTTAGGAGGTCACATTAACTTTTTGTATTTACTTACGTCTTGTTCATTCTCTTGAACTTGGCATAAGTGAGAACATCTTGTTAAGTATCTTGTGACACTAAACTACTTTTTGAGATGTAGTCTAGGAGGTACTTCATTTGATAAGCTTAAATATCAAACATTTGTGTCACTGGTGATTTATCACTCTATCACATTGGTATTCTCACATTGTTATTCATATTCTTGACAAATTATCTTGCATTTCACTTAGGTGTGGTCATAAATTTTTGTACACATTTACAACTTACCCTAGTGAAACTATCACAAATCATGGCTCCTAAAACATGATTAGGACTCAAGAAACAAACATACGAGGAACAACAAGTGAAAGCTTGGGAAGCCTCTAACATACAAGGGTCAAACCCCTTTATTGGACATGATCTAGGGCCTCTGTTTTTTGTGGAAAAGAGATAGAAGATTTGGTTGATCATAGTGGTAATGAATTAGAATCCCCACACGTAGAATTTGACTTTGACCCTACTTTATTAGATGAATTTCTTTTCAGAAATAAGGATAGAGTGCTAGCACAGGTCGTGGAATTAGGGCCAAAATTCCCATTGAAAGTGAAGCAATCCCACCTGTGAATAACGCTAATGAGGAAGAACAACCCCTCATCAACATGGAGGATATTTTGACGCATGGACATGCTTCTACCTCCAATGCAGGAAACAATAAGATAGTGGGACATAGAATACCCTTTATCAAAGTGCCACGTAAAAACACAACGGGACATGAGAATGGTGAAGAACCCCACAAAACTTGAGGAAGAGGAGGAACCTTTAGAAGAAGAAACCACAATTCAACAACAGATTAGTAGCCTAAGCGAAAATTAGCTTTGCTAACCTCTCATGTGTAGAAGGAAGAAAGAAAAAAATGTCCAAAAGTCAAAGCCTAAGGTTAAGATCAATGAATGCAATAGAGAAAATCAAGAAGAAGATGATATGGTGTATCCGAGTATATCTCCCCACTTCTCCCACTAGAGAACAATTACTCATACAAGAGGTATAGTCTATGAAAGTAATGCTCACAAGCCTTCAGAGAGAGAAATATAGGGAGCATTAAAAAGTATCAATATGAAGAATTATGCCCTATCCTTTTGACAAGACTATGACCCTTCAACCCTTTCCTAAGAAATTTGATATGCCAAAATTTGACAAATATAAAGGGAAAGGGGATCCATGAGATCATGTCAAAGATTTCTATATGGCATGTCAAGAGGTGTCCTATAGTGACAATTATCTCATAAGATTTTTCCCAAGAGTCTAGGAGGTCAAGCATTGGAGTGGTTTACACGTTTACCTTGGGGATCGATTTTCACTTGGCTAGAATTGGCAGAAAGGTTTGTGCGTCACTTCTCATACAACATAGAGAGTGATGTCACCATGGTAGATTTATGTGGTGCCAAACAATGCCCTAATGAGACTTTTTCCAACTTCCTCCAATGGTGGAGAGGGATAGCTAGCCACTTCCCTTGCACTTTCCCTGAAAAATAGTTGGTTAGTATTTTTGTACCCAACCTCAATCCGGATATAGCTTTCCACCTCCAAATGCATTGTGTTCACACTTTTGAGGAGGTCATTGAAAAAGGGGTTCAAATAGAGAAAGCTCTCATTACAAAAGGAACTCTCAAGTCCCAATCTAGAGATAATCAAAATGTTAAACCCACGGAGAAGCCGAAGGTTTTTAACAAAAACAAAAATGTGGTGGGAGATGGGATCACTGATTCCAAATGTGTACAAATGGTCCAAACCGGTCAACCTTTTAAACTGACCAAAGGACCAATTCAACCACCACCAAAATGAAGAATGTTCACCTCTCTTAATGAACCTTTGTCGGTTATACTAAAACAATTAGATGCGGCTCACATGATGACGTATCCTATGATGTAACCATTTGATGACAATGCTCCAAAACCTTCATGGTACAAGGAGCATGAATATTGTGAAATGCATCATGTCAAAGGACATAAGACAAACAAATTTTTGTGCCTTTTCCATTATATCAAGACCTCATCAACAATGGGGAAATAGAGGTGGAAAACCAAGGCAAAACTCAAACACCCAATGAGAAAATGGGGATATATAAAGAGCCATTCCCCAATCATGATAAAATGGAAAATTCAAAGCCAGATGGGGAGAGTCATCCCAAGGTTATAAAGCAGTGAATTACTTATACACCAAAAAAGACAACAATCATTATGATTCACTTATTGGATGTATTTTCTCTCCTACTGACCATGTCAATACCATCCGAATCAAGGGAAAGGATTGCCATGGTAACAAGGTGTGCCCACCTCATGATTTCGGAACCTTCTCCATCAACCCCACAAACTGGTAAATACAACCTCTTAGAGCAACTTGAGAAGACGTCTGCTAAGATTTCAATCTTAGATCTTCTTAAGATATCCAATATACATAAAGACATTCTATACCAAACTCTTTAGGGGTCGGGAGTGCCATTAGAGGTCGATCCTATACACCTTCAAGCTGTAGTGGCCAACATCATACCAAATGAACATATTGCATTCAACCATAGGGAGATCCCTATTGAGAATCCAATGCATAATCTTCCTTTGTACATTGAGGTAGTTGTTACCCACAAGAAGATCAAATGGGTGCTTGTGGATAATGGATCAGGGTTGAACATCTACACACTAAAGTTGGTTAAACAGCTCGGACATACTGAGGCCGATCTTGAGTCAAATATCATCACTATCACCACATACGACAATGCAAAAAGGGAGTCAATGGGCACAATCACATTGCCCATGGAGGTGGGTCCTACTTTCCATCAAACAAAGTTTCATGTCCTAGACTTGGAACTTCCATATAACATGCTTCTAGGCCACCCATGGATTCATGCCATGCAGGCCATGCCATCGATGTTTCATTAGTGCATTAAATTGAAGCATGAGGGACACACCATTAAGATACAAGGAGATTATGAGCCCTTCGCTCACTATAGAGCTCTCAATATCTTTACACGTAAGGGCACATATGCATGTCCCTCCACCGATATAGTTGTCCCTCTCTAATCTAAGGCCATAGAATCTCGGGTAGATTCAGATTCTCTCAGTTCTTGTGCCCATGGTGCGTCAACATCAACCTCTCCTTTTGATTCATGGGAGATGAAAATCCTTGAATATGGCTATGGAGAATATAATGTACAACAAGCTCTCTTGGTTTTAGATCTCTCCTTGTCACCCAAGACTAGAAGTCGACCCAACTACCACTTCAGAAGACCTAGAAATGAACACACTATTGGGTCATTCTTACCTGGAGGCTTGTTAGCTGAAGAAAAATTGTTGGATCCACCTATAACTTGGGTCCCAAAGGATACTCATTCATCCTATTATCAAACCCCTACATATGAGAAATCTAGTAAAATGATGTACTCCATGGGCTACAAGGGCCTAGGATGTGGAAGAAATGAATAAGGACAGAGAGATCCAGTGCCTCTTCACATTTTAAAATAGAAAGATATGACATTGGGATTTTCCCTTATGGAGCACACCCCAATGACCAAGATGCTACTTTTTCTAAATGTGAGGATAGCTCTGACTATCTAGACATAGATACAGATTCCCATTGTAGCCAATATGAGGATCTTGTCTCCACAAACCTATTCATGAACAACGATGTCCTAACCATAACCCCTATGGAACCAACCCTTGACCTTGTTTACCCTTCCCTTGTTGAATGGGACCAACAATGTCACATGTCGCTAGATTTTTTGAGAATGATGAGGCTATCACAGAGTTCATGGGCATAATGGATACAATTCCCATTGGAGACCACAAGAAGGGTTTCTTTATTGACTTGGATACCTATGCCTACTTGGTGAGAAGGATGAGCTTCGTGGTCAACAAAAATTAAGAAAAAGTGAGGGAAAAAGTTCTAATGTAAAGCCTAAAAAAAATCAAAGTCCAAGTCGCATAGTGAAAACCTCTTTGAGGCACTAGCCGACAAATAGGTGCAA
Source organism: Taxus wallichiana var. yunnanensis (assembly GCA_018340775.1). Taxonomy (NCBI): domain Eukaryota; kingdom Viridiplantae; phylum Streptophyta; class Pinopsida; order Cupressales; family Taxaceae; genus Taxus; species Taxus wallichiana. Next base: position 140,801,527 of record CM031237.1, read on the forward strand.
AAATCAATGGATAATAAAAGTGACCACGCCAAGGATGAAAATCTCATGGAGACATCCTTGGATGAAGATCTCAACCTTCCTCCCGATCCTACGTATGGAGGACTTGTCAAAGTTACTAGTAGAGGATACTATCGATGTCAATATTGGTATAGAGGAGGATCGAAAATAGTAAAATTGGGAGCTTCACTCTCAGCTAGAGAACATAAGACATTCACTATGCTCTTGCTGAGAGTTTATCGACGTGTTTGCATGGTCCTACAAAGACATGCCAGGCTTAGACCCAACTTTAGTTGTGCACAACCTAGTTGTGCATGCAGATGCTAAGCCTATCAAAACAGAAGCTCAGAAAGATGCACCCAAGGGTAGCCTTATTAGTTAAAGAGGAATTAGAAAGATTTCTTGTGGTAGGATTCATCCGTCCTATTGATTATTCTGAATGGATATCTAACATCGTCCCTATAGAAAAATCTGTCGGGATCAGAATCTACACATGGATTTTAGAGACATTAATAAGGCTTTCCCTAAGGATGATTTTCCGCTGCCAAATATTGACATGATTTTCAATTCAACAGCAAGATACGAGATGTTATCTCTCATGGATGGATTTTTGGGATACAACCAAATCAAGATTGCTGATGAAGATCAGCACAAAATGGCTTTCATGACTCCTTGGGGTACCTTCTATTATCAGGTGATGCCATTTGGTCTCAAAAATAGGAGCTATTATCAGCAGGAAATGATGGTAATTTATCATGATTTTTCATGATATCATGGAGGACTATGAAGATGACATCCTCGGAAAGTCTAAGACAAGAGAAGATCACCTGTCATTTTGAGGCATATCTTTGAGTGCCTACGAGAATATAAGATTAGGATGAACCCAAAGAAGTGTGTATTTGGGTGTGCTATCAGGAAAACTGTTGGGCTTCATCGTATCACAAAGAGGAATTGAGGTAGACCCTACTAAAGTGTCTATTATTACTGAAATGCCTCCACCTAAGAATATTAAGCAACTACATAGCTTATAGGGGAAAATCTAGGCTATCCATCACTTCATCTCCCAGCTTGATGATAAATGCCACTCATTCACCCACTTGCTTAAAAAGGACGTTGCCTTCATCTGGGGACCAGAGCAACAACAAGCCTTTGTTTTTCTTAAACAATACTTGGCCAATCCACCTGTCCTCATGCCTCCAACTCCTAGAGAGCCACTCTTGCTCTATATCTCTGCTACGTAATTTTTTCTATTGGTGCGATGCTCACCTAATATGACCTTGGTCATAAGAAAAAGTGGTGTATTATCTCAGTCACACTCTCATCGCTTATGAGCTCAACTATCCCCAAATTGAGAAAGATTTCTTGGCTATTGTTTTTACTTTTCAAAAACTTCACCATTATCTATTGAATACCAAAACCAAGCTGATATCCAAAGTTGACCCACTCAAGTACTTGTTATCTAAACCAGCCCTCACAGGTAGAATGGCTAATTGGATCATTCTACTAAGTGAGTTTGACATAGAATTTGTGCATCAGAAGTTAGTTAAAGGACAAGTACTCATTGACCAGCTAGCAGAAACACCTTTGCAAGGTACTGAACCTTTAAATATGGATCTACCAGATGCCTCCTTTCTCTACATTGAAAAAATCTATGTGTGTAGATACACTTTGATGGGTCCTTTACTTTTCACGGTTCAGGTGCAGGGGTAGTCCTCATTACTCCTTCTGGTGACCCTATACCAGGATTTTTCACCTGGTTTTCCCTACACAAACAATATCACAGAATATGAGGCACTTATCACAGGGATGAAGCTAGTTATCAAGTGGAACATTCATCATGTCAAGGTTGTGGGTGATTCTCAGTTAATTATCAAACATGTTAATGATGAATACAAGGTTAAGGATGACAAGCTCATACCTTACAAAAAGTTGGTAGAAACTCTAAAGGAGTACTTCATGTGCATTACATTTGAAAAAATTCAAGAGCACAGAACAAATAGATAGATTCTATGGTGACAGTGGGTTCTATGCTTCGTATTCCACTAGGGAATAATGACATGCCATTCTTTGTAGAAAATTTACGCCAGCCTACGTATGACATGCCATTCTTTCTGGCTTGTGATGTTGTTGGTCCCAATTCCCCATGGTATGAGCCCATCTTTACCTATCTCAAGGACAACACGTTCCCTCCCGATATCTCCCATTTAGAAAAACAAATTGATTCACCAAATAGCCCATTACACCCTTTTAGGAGGTACACTTTATCATCATGGCTATGATGGGAATTTGTTACGTTGTCTTGATATGATGGAGTCAATCCAAGTGATCAAGGAAGTACATGAAGGGGTGTGTGGAGCACATACAAATGGAATGGTTTTGGCCAAGAAATTGTTGAGAGTAGGCTACTATTGGCCTACCATGGAAACCGATTGTTGCAATTATGTCAAGAAGTGTGTACTTTTCTAGAAGTATGGAAACTTCATCCATGCTCCATCGCAACCATTGCAACCTATCACTACCCCATGGCCATTTTCTAAGTGGGGACTTGACTTGATAGGGAAACTTACTCCTACCTCATCTGATGGTCATACCCACATCATCACGGCTACTGAATACTTTACAAAGTGGGTGGAGGTTGTCCCTTTAACCTATGTAACAGGAGCTCAGATTTCCAAATTTATCATGAATCATATCATTTGTCGATATGGCATTCTACGGCCATTGTTATGGATAATGGGAAGTCATTTAAGAACAAGATGGTGAAAGGTCTTTGTCAGTGGTTCCAAATTAGGTTAAAATGGTCTACACCATATTACCCCCAAGGTAATGGATAGGCCAAAGCCACAAACAAGACTTTGGTGAGAATAATGGAGAAGATGGTCAGCAAAACAGGTCGTAATTGGCACTTGCAAATCCACCTAGCTCTTTGGGCTTACAGAACCTCCATTCGCACTCCTATGGGTGTGACTCCATATTCTCTAGTATTTGGGACAGAATCCATCATCCCACTAGAAATTGAACTTCCTTCCCTGAGAATCTCTCTTAGGGACTATTTGGATAAAGATGAGGATTACCGGGTAGCAAGACTAGCTGAATTAGAGCTCCTAGATGAGAAGTGCATCCGTGCTCTTAATCACCTCAAAGTGTATCAGAACAAAGTCTCCAAAAACTACAACAAGAGAATCATACCTCGTAGTTTGAGGTTGGTGATTTAGTCATGAAGGAGAACCAGTTCAACACAAGAGTAGAATGAGAAAAGAAAGGAAAGTTTGAACCACATTGGTTAGGACCCTATGTTATTGTGGCCAAATATGGCACAGGGGCATACAAACTTGCTCACCCCAATGGTGATGAGCTCCGTGAGCCCATGAACGCCATGCATCTTAAGCGGTTCTATGCTTAAACATGGCACAAAATCAAAAAGCAAAAAAAAAAAAACATGGTAAAATGATCAAAAAAATACAAAAAAAAAAAAAAAAAAAAAAAAAGAAAAATAGGTCATCCACAAGTGAAAACCACGCAATTGTGGCACTTTGGATAGGTCCTTGGGTGAAAACTAGTTTCGGTGCCTGGGAGGATTTGTTGTTCACAAGCATCTTGCATCTGGAGGGTACTTTTACTTGGCCTAGCCCTAGTTCTACCTTCGAGATTCCTGTGAGCCCAATCTGTCAAGCCTTGATCCGGCTTTGTCTTCTTTTATTCATCTGTGAGGGGCATGGTATTTCACTATTCCCCATCTTACGTTGGGGAAATTCAATGACTTCACCTTCTTGTTCATAAGCGTGTGGCCTCTACCCTTGTACATTCCCCATCTAATGCTGGGGGCATCCACACTTTCTTGGTTACCTATGCATAACTCTGGAAAACCATTAGAAAACAACATCAAAAAAAATAGTGAAAATTGTTTCAAAAAGATTGCAAAAACATTCAAAATATCCAAAAACACAAAAACAATAGAAAATTGTTTCAAAACACAAAAACAATTGAAAATTGTTTCAAAAACAAAAACAATAGAAAATTGTTTCAAAACACAAAAACAATAGAAAATTGTTTCATAAACCAAAAACAATAGAAAATTGTTGCATGAAAACAAACTTACAAAAACATTTACTTACATTTACTTGCATTGTCTTGTTTCTTGCTTTGCTTGTTGCTTGTATAGTTGCTTCATGTTTTTGCTTTTGGGTTGTTTGTTGCTTGGGTGTACTTTGTTAGAATTCATCTTTTCTTGCTTAGATTAGATTTATTCTTACTTGTGCATATTGAGGTGTGTTTTTGCATGCTAGTAAATCATGGTGCATTATTATGTTAATTCATTGTGTTCTTTGTTAGCATTTGATTGTGTTTGTTGCATGTGCAAGTGTTTTGTTATCACATTATCACATTACCATCATATCATCACATCTAACATCATCTATACATCATATATCAAGAAAAATCTAAGTATACATCATACATGAATGCTAAGCTAATCATCACATATCATATCATCAAATGGGGGCAAGAGGGATCACAAATATCAAAATCTATCCCCCACACCCTTATCATCATATCATCCATCCACTAAGTATGGCACATCACATAAAACAAAACAACATTTGATATATTCTACAAGATCACATCATCTAGAAATCAAAACACATGTGATACATCACCAAGATCATGATACATATACATGTCACATCAAATCAAGAAAACATCATAAGCACATCTATCTATCCATGAGAAATAATAAATGTCCATCTCATATACACATATGTCATGTCACAAATGTCCAAATCATACATGTGTGGTATATCTATGTATCAAAAATGGATATACATCATGGCAAAGTACATCAAAAAAGCCTTCATCTGAGGCATACAAAAGAATGGTACATGTAGCAAAGGAATAAAAGCCTTCATCAGAGGCATGTATCAAAACTACTCTATATCAAAAATGCCTTCATCTGAGGCGTACAAAAGTGATACATCTATAACAGAATAAAATCCTTCATCAGAGGCATGTATCAAAACTATTCTATATCAAAAATTCCTTCATTTAAGGCGTACAAAGGTGATACATCTATAACAGAATAAAATCCTTCATCAGAGGCATGTGTCAAAAATATACAAATACAAAAATGATATACATGGAGCACAATCTGCTCATAGCCTTCATAAAGAGGCATACGTAGATATACAAAATATCAGGGCTGACTCGAGCCCTCTGAAGGAGTAGTTGGCCTATCCCATGGAGGTCGCATGGCATGAGCATCATCGGCTCTCTCTCTGGTCATGGCTGCTCCACTGAGGCCTGAGGCCTCTTCGATCTAGTGCCCCTGCTGGACTGCTGACTATAGGATGGTGCCCATCACTCAAGAGGCACTACCTCAAAATATAAAGACCTGTAGTATGAGGCTCTGCCCCTCTATTATCACATAATCTCTATGTGTCTAGGTGGTCACTGCGGTACCCTCTGTGTGTCGGTAGGATGCTATCTCTGTTGTAGCTTGGGCCAGCTCGGCCTAGCCTACTACATGCTCTACCCTGAGCCTATCTCACTCTAATATCATAGGCTATAGCTGAGCCTATGTCTGTTGGTGTAAACCTATCACCTGGGCCATCTGAGTGGCCATCTGTCGAATCTGCTGGAAGAGCACACACTATCACCTCCTGAGCTAGCCTAGGCCCGAGCCTGGTCTCACTCTGATAACAATGTCACAATCTGGGTCCGAGCCTGATCTTACTTGGTTGTCACGGTCACACACCAGCCTCGGGCCTCATCTCTCTTTCCCTAGTCTGATCTCTCTTGGCTAGGGCTGCTGTAATAATCTCTGTTGCTGCAATGTGGTTGTCGAGGCCACTGGTTGTGCCACTAAGACTGGTCCCTGTGGTGCTCTGGATGACTGGCCCTACTCTAGGACCATGGCTCTCGGGAGCTGTGTTGGTATATATACTGGGCCCTGTGGCCTCGGTCCCTGTGCCTGTGGGCACCCTGCTCATCATGTGGTAGGCCATCAAATGGATCCTCTGGATCAGGCCCTGCTGCTCTCTCTCTCTCTCTCGAACCATGCAAGATCTCTATGGTGGTTGGGTACCTACTACCCAGGCCTCCTCCGAGATGGTAAGATGCCGAGGTAACACAATGGCATACAGGTCAAATAATTTGTTGAGGTACCTGGGTCCCTGACCTATCATGTTGGGTCCCATGCCTGTGGGACCACCTGTGAAAAGCTCACTCTGGCTTGGGCCACCGGTATGTGAGGCCCCATGGTATGCCTCTCTGAATCTCTGTGGGCATACCATATATTAGCTATGGAACCCCCTATACTATATGCCAAGCACACGTTGGCACCTTGTCAACTCTATACTGACTATGATGTAGCTGTGACTACCAATGATAAAGTGCTCTACTGAGCACACACTGAGCTTTGTGGCATCCTTTGGCCACTGAATGTGTCTATAAGGTCTCCATATGATATCTATCTCTGGGAAGCTCATCAAACTCTCACCTGTATCTATATAGGCTGCCTAGGTGGCCTCGTGCATCACCACCTACTGGTACCCACACCATGTAAGATGGCTCCTCTAGGTCTCGAACATGCAAAGTGCCCACAGGGCATCCGATCGCAATATGGTCCCATGACCAAATCTGTAACAATGAAGCTGGCCCCATGGTCTTTTGACCATGGTAGTAATCAAATGTAGATCCCAAGTATAAGTGGGCCAGTATGCACTACCCCCAACAATATCACTCCCACTGAAAATGTCATGTACTAAGGGTAGTAACCCTCTCGGGAAGGATGTCCCTGTCTTATCAGTGAGAAAAAACCCACTGATAAGTGACATGACGTAAAGAGGCCCCCGATGTAGTGTTGGGTCAGAAATGCACTCATGTAAAGAAATGGTCATACCATCATGAGGTATGTCATCTATGTCAAAAAGTCATTGCATGAGTTGCTCTAATCAGCCCTACATCAGAGTTGTACTCAATCAAAGTGCCCATGATCGCACGTGGAGAATCTACCATACATTCCTCTAAGGTCATGGTCATCTCCCCAGTCGGTAATCTAAAACACTTGGCTCTCGCTATGCCATCGCTCGGCTAGTGCAGTCAACAAACCATGGTCTAGGGTGATAGATGGACATCGAGACACGGGGCCTAGCCCCACCACCTCGAGAAGTATAGACATAGCTCACCGGTCTCACCGACGCATGCTCCCCTCTACCTCAGCTATCTAGGTGTGATGCTCCCGCATCTGCAATACTGGTAGACGTCTCTACAAAATATCAAATCACTCATTAGTTACTAACATTTCTTCTAAAAATCTATCTATCATTTTAGGGTTAACCCAAAAATCCTAAAATTTCTTCTAAGTGTCATCTTTTTGACATTTTTTTTTGTCTATCCTCTACCATCTAGCCTAGAATGCCACTGCATGCACCCTTTGGGTGTGCACACCTCCTTTTGGCATGTGCATGCATGTGCAATTGTCTTTTAGTGCTTACACCATCATTCGGTGCACACGCGTGCCCTTTTGGGGTGTGTGCCACATATTCAGTGCTTACACCATCATTTTTATCTCTGCGCTACACACATGTGCCCCCAAGTGTGTGCGCCCTTTTTTTGTGTGTGCACCCTCCTTTTTGTGTGTGTGCCCCCTTTTTGTGTGTGTGTGTGTGCACATGTGTGTGTGTGTGTGTGTGTGTGTGCGTGGGTGTGTGTTATTTGTGTTGTGCTGCACTTGTTGTGTGTGTGTTTTTTAGATGCCTGCCCCCAATGAGATGCTGCATGCCCCGACTTAACACTACTGCATGCGCATGCATGCGCTAACGTGACCTCCTAGCCCTAAATGCTAATTTTCAGGCATTAATGAAAAAATTGATGAGAAAAGTTTGAATACTCACGAAGGTACCATCGTCAGCATGTTGTTGGTACCCTCGGATTGCGTCTCTCTCACCTCAACCGATCCATGCAATCACCATCATCCTCATCACTATCAGAGCCTCGTGGTAAAAACTCAATAGTGGTCGGTAACAAATGAACTAGTTGCGGTGATTTACCCCCCAAGTGGGGTATATCAAGTTGTTTTTCACCGCTGGGAGGGCCTGGAGGCTCGTTTTGACCGCCGTTTTCTCCTCTGTTCACCGTGGAATAATTATTTTTATTAAATAATTATTTTTCTCTTATTTTTCACCATATTGGGGCATTTTTTTGTTGTCCAATACCCCTTTCTTCCCCTAGGGAAATTTTATTGCTCCTAGGTGATTTTTCTTCTTATTCACACTCTCGTAAATAATTATTTTTCAAAAATAATTATTTTATTAATTTTTCCACTAAACAAGGACATTATTTGTCACTTGTTTTCTTCTTTCTTCCACCTAGGGCACTTTTTTGTTGCTTAGGCCCTTCTTCTATTTTCTTCTATTTTCTTCTATTGTCCACCGCATTTTAGAAAATAGAAAACAAAAAACAATATATATATCCCATCAAAAATCAAAAAAAAGGGCAAATTTTTTTACAAAATCCTAAAAAGTAAAAAACCTACAAAAATGGTAACTTGCTTATTATGGCTGAAACTTGTGTCTTGCATGCATGGTATTTTCTCCATATCCTACTAGTTTGTTTCACATCTTCCCGATTAATATGACTCGTGGATCATTGGATTCACAACCATTCACAAAGCTAGTTGCTTGCTTCATTGTGTACTCTGGGGCACATTTGTTGCCTGGTGTTGTTTCATTGCGCACAACACTTTTTACTTGGACCAAATGTCCATTGTCATTTCCCTTGCATATATCCTTTCTCGAGGCATCATTTTTAACCCTTGTCATCAATCATGAACATGTGGATCTCTTCAGCTTGATAACAAAACATTTGTACAACTATCTTGACCATTGTTGGGTTGGATATGTGTGTTCGTACTTGTTTTCCCTGTTAAATGAGCTTGTTTCCTTCTCGTATTGCATTGCATTGTTGTATGTTGCGTGGAGTTGGTATTTTCAGCAATGGAAAATTATTCATAGTATGGCTTTTCATGTCATTCTACCTTTTTCGTATGCTTATATTTTTCATAAGGACCGATGACGTAGCTCTTATGGCAATATGATGACAAGAAATTGTTCCAAAAAAAATAGCGGCTAGAGGCTAAGCTCTTCTCTCCCCTCCTCCATATTTCTTCTACATCACTTTCCTCTCACCCCTAATCTTCCATCTTACCGGGGCATCCTACCCCTTCCCATTCTTCTATCTATCTCTCACCTTTTTCGATCATCGATCATCTTCCTTCATCACCCTATCGACACTCGAGGGGGCATCTCTCCTTCCTACTAATTTTTCTTCTATCCCTTCAAAATTTCTTCCATCTACTATCTTTGAAGTGGCGTCACTTACGCCACCCCAAAGAGGGGAAAATGTAGACACCCATAATTATGCCCGAGCAATTTAAATACTTAAATTGTGCTAATTATCTCCTTTCTCACAAATTGATGACATATCATCAAAGGCACTCATTTTCCTCTTATTTTCATTAATTAATTACAATACACTAATTAATTAAGTCACCTATCCAACTAACATCTGATTAATGACCTTCATTAATTATTCACCCCTTCTATCTAGACTAATTAATTATTATTAATTAATTAGCTTTCCCTTCCATTTAACTAATAAATCAATATTTAATTGATTTAATCCCCTTCTAATAGCCTAAATCATACTAATATTCTTCTAATTAGCTTCTATAAGCTTACATCTACCTATTAGTTAATCACCTTTGATTAATTAAAACACCCCCAACTCCCATGACTTGCTAAGCATAAATTAAACCCTTCTAAAGTAAGGTTACCTTTTATAAAGCAACCTTATCCATTCCTAATCATGTTTTACCTTTATCCCACATGCAAAGGGATGAAGTGTTTCCTTTATCCATTGGGCTATATAAGGAGCCCTCCTTCTACCTTTATACCTACACCTAAACTTCTTGAGAAAGAAAATGCAAAGCATATAGCAAAATAGACTAAGAGCTTGCCTTTTGTTTTCTTGAGAGTTCATCATCTTGAAGAGTTAAGCCTCTTTCTTAAGTGCTTAGGTCATATGGGAGGTGTCAAAAGGGTCTTGTAGCCCAACTTTGACAAGCCCTCATTCCTAGGTTCTTGGAATACCAAAGACAACCATTTTTATTGCCATGGAGCCTACTTAGGTCCATTCATTTATTTGTTGTTAGAGAATAGAGGATTTAGATGCTTAACATTGTTAGTTTCAAAGTTTTGTATATTGATGAATGTTAGCATCTTACCCTTGTTTAATTCTTATCATGATGGTGCTAAGTAGTTTGTTTAATTTTTGCTAATTAAGGCTATTTAGGTGTTAGTCTTTACTTACATTAGCATTGTTTACAACAATTACTAAGCTTATGACCCACTATAACAGTGTGACATAGAAAGGATAAATTTTTTCAGAGGTGGAAGGTTTAAAAGCAATTAATTTTTGTGGGGAAGAGGAATTAGGAGTAGGAAGAAGTTCTTTAGAGGTTGTGGAAGGATGATTGGGTTGGGACTTGAAAAATTTGATAACTTGGGAAAAGGTTTCAGGATGGGTTTAATAAAACTCAGCCTCTGACAATTGAATCTTAGTCCTTTTAATGTGATCAATAATATCAAAGGATCTAGAGGTTGATGGAACAACAAGGTTTGACATAAATGAAGGATTGAACTTGTCTACTTTTGTAGATGAGGGTGATTTGGATAAAGGGGTAGAAGGATTTTTTCCTTAGAAACAAAAGAGGAAGTAGAGGAAGCATTAGATGTAGATTGGTTACTCACCTTTTTTGTAGCAGTGGTAAGAATAAGGGCTCCTCTACTTGCAAAAACTTGAATAGTAACTGGAGCTTCCTTGGTTTTCTCTTTTTTACCAGGTTGTACTACCTCTTTCTTCTTGTTCAACTTCCCTATGGTCATGATAGCATAGGAATTACTATTCATATCAGTTACCACTTCATCATAATCACCCTCATCATTGATTCCTTTAGTGGTATGAAAATTGACCTGGGAATCATCTTCATCCTGTTGAACTTCTTCAGGTTCCTCCTGAAAATATTCCAACTCTTCAGCTTCCACTTCATCATCAGGCTCTTGAACTTCACAAGTTACATTTACTGGGACATTGAAAAGAGGGAGCTTGATCAACAACTTAGGTTGGGTGGGAGGTAGATGGTTTCAAGGTTGAAAATTCCTTGTTGATATGTATTTGTAAGGAGCATTCTGAGCCAACTACCTTTTAATGGTGATCAAGTCCTTGGCCAATTTTTGAACCATCTCATTAGAGTTTTTTGTCCTAGAAATAGAGGCCTTGTCCTTGGGTGGTTTTTTCATCAATTTCCTTGACATTATTAGGTCATCTTCCATGCTATGGCCAAATGTTGATCATCATCAAGATTTACAAGATAAGTTCTTCTCAATGCGTAGCTTACCTCAGGCAACTAAGCATTAAGGAAGAAACATTTTTGAATTTGGTCAACAGGATGAGTGGCTACTGGAAATGTTTTCACCAACTTATTGATTCTTACAAAAAACTCTCGTAATGGATCATATGGTTCCTTTTTTATTTGAGAAAGTTATGTTAGTATATCATGTATGTCTTCAGTGGGATTGAATCAATTTTTGAACCATGTTTTCATAGAATCCCAATTGGTAATGACACCAGTTTGGAGATGATAAAGCTAGTCAGCAGCATTTTCCTATAATATTTCAACAAATAACCTCACAGAGACATCCTTATGCTCAACTCCAAGTAGTCCAGAGGAAATAATGAAGGCACAAATATGCTCATCAAGATGTACTTTTCCATCACATTAAATTTGGGAAAATTATTTCTATTATCCTTTGGAAAATCATCCAATGCTTGAGGAAAAGCCAAAGGCCCAACTTGGTGAACCCATGGCAAAGGTACAACAACCATTGTAGGAAAAAATATTTGCAATGGGACTGATGACACCTGCTAACACCAAATAGGGAGATCTGGGACTTTCTTGAGGATGGGATTCATAATCGTCTAAGGAAAATGAACTTAATCTCTTCCTTTTAGGAGGAGTACTGGTAGCTCTTTTACCTCTATGTCTTATTTCTAGAGTTATTTTGAATCCTTGTTGTTCTAGTGATTGAAAATAAAGATCCTCAATACCCCGATCTCTTCTTCCTTGTGTGTTGCTCCTCTCCGCCAGTGTTTTAATCGTTGGTCTTCTTAGAAGATAAATTATTGGGGAATCACAATGCATGTCCCATGGTGGGTAGTAAAAAACTATTGGATGGTAAATTTGTATATCATAACATTCAACAGTTAAGGGACAATAGTCCCTCCTCTTTATGGGAGAGCTTCCCTTATTCAACACACACACAAAAGAAAAACTACTTATTTACAAATATACAAACTATTAATAATTGAATGAGGATTTTTATGCATTGAATGTCTTCATAATTGATTAATTTCAATACAAAAGAGGTAACAAGAAAGGATTTTTCATAAGAACAATAGTTTTAATGAATAAGACTGGAAAATAGGAACACAAAGTTTACCCTATCCACCTATCAATAACATTTATATTCTTCTTACTTTTGCAAGATTATCCACTGAAGAAAGATACATGTTTAGGCATATAGATTGTAGAACAACACCTTACTAATGCTTACATGTGATTTTAAAAATTATATGAATTTAAATATACTCAAATAACCTATAAGGCATAGATGTTTCAGAAAAAAAATTATTTGCACTACATCCAAAGAATTGAACTCAAAGTTTCCCATTTGAATATATCAAAGACACGTGTCCAGATCATAGAATGAAACATGAAGAGGAAGAGAGGTAGGAGGAAATAACTTATTCTATATTGATCAAATAGTTATGTGCATCTACATTCTAAGCATCAAAATCCAACCCCTATTAATGATACAAAAATGCCTTATATAGCCACAAGGGTAGTTACAATAGAAGTCTCTTCAGTTTCCCTTTCTTTTAATTAAACATTATAACTTAATTAAATGTATTATAAAATTTAACCGACCTTAATTACAAATTACATTTTTACCAATGATAAGGCTAAGTTTGAAATATATCAATTAAAAGAAAATGATTATGAACTAGTGGAGGGGACATTTCAAATTGATGCTACTAGAGTATTCAATTTTAAAATTTGGTTCCTAAACTCCACAAGTGCTCCAACAATATCCATTCCCTTGGGAATGGTTGTATTTGCAATAAAATTTATCTAGCTACTTAAATAGTCCTCCATCTCTCTTCCTATACATGTGTTATGCAACAAACCTTTGTTTTATTCAATAAATACATTTTGTAGGGAAATGATCTCATCCATTTCTCTTTTCTCATTGTTTCAAGTTTGAATAAATATTCTTTGACAAGAGACCTGAACTTTGCCTTGATATCCTTTTGTGAGCTCTCTGTATAATTATCTTTATATAATTTGTACTAAAGATCTTAGAATTGAGTTACTATGGCAGCTTTGAAATCTTATCTCTTCTATGTTATACTTTTAAGTTCATCAATTGCTTCTTCTAGCACCTTCATCTTCCACTCCTCACTAAGAAACCATTTATTAGAGAGATTTTCTTTGAGACATCAAAGACCTTATGTACAAGAAGGCCTTGTTATTCTATATCACTCATGATTTTGAGATCTTGAATGCATCCTTTCTAGATCCTGAGTTCTTTTTCTGAGCTAATGATAACTGAATCAAACTTAGTTTCTATCAAGGAAATGTTTTCATATGTTTTATGTGCTTCTTCAATGAAATTGAGACCAAGCATAAACATTCCTTCTACCATTTCCTCAATTTCCTATCCATAATAAATATGCTTATGGATGTCCTTGATAGCTTGTACATCCTCATCATAGATAGGAAAGTGGGAGGGGTAATTAATTCAGATGAGTAGGATCAAGTAACTTTTCACTAGAGATGAATGAATTGATGAATTTTTCTAGGAACTTATATTATTCCTCAAGATGCACTTGTGTTTATTTTCCTTTCTCAACTCTTTCAATGACATTGGATACCCTTTACTTTATATTAGGAACCTCACTCTCAAAACTATATTTACCAAGTGGAATCCTTGTTAGTTCAAGTTCAAACAAAGTTCAATCATTTTAATCCTTCTCTCTCTCTTTGCTTTAGCAAATTACAGATACTCCTTTCCCTTTGAGTCAAATACTAACCTTGAAGTAGTCTTGGCCTTCTTGGGAGTTGGAGTTGTGCTAAGGAGGGCATCGATAACATAAAATTTTGTGATCGTGAGATGAGAAAATTTTTTCCTTTTCTTACTCTCAATTATGGGTTGAATCCATGTGAGTGAATCACTTGAACGTGGATCAGAGACTGGAATCAAATAAATTACATTCTAATAACCAAGGGTTTCGGCTGCAGAATCCTTCAAGGCATGTGTGTCATTTCTTGAAGAAGACACTTCTTTAGATGGTGACTGTGGCTTGAGAGTGCTCACTTATTCAACATTTGGATTTCCAACTTCAGCTCTATCCTCTTCACCATCTTCATTTTTGGTACTACCACCTTCATAGTTTCTCTCCCCATGTTCTTATGTAGCCTTCTCTTCTTCTTCTAAGAGATCAATGATTTTTTAAACCACTTTAACCCTTTCTGTGGCCCCAAGAGAGAGGGACTTCTTACCTTCTTCTTCAATTATCAATTTTGTCTTCTCATTTCTTTCAATTTTATCTTCCTTAGCATATTCCTTTGTTGAAGATTCAATAGGTGTAGGAGAAGGACTTGGTTGGGTATGAACTTTTGGAATTGCAGCAGAGGTCTCCCTATGAGATGAGTAGGCTCCTTATGAGGAAGTATGTGCTAGGGTTTCTGTAAGCTTTAATTTTCCTATCAAAACATATTTTAGTTCTTGCTAAAACTTGGTTTATTAGCTCACTAGGATCATCTCTTTCCTTTTTGTACTAGTTAATAGTGAGTAGGGGAGTATGTTGAATGGTTTTCATGTATTCCACATAATATAAGTCCTTATCATCATCAAATAATTCTTCGGTACATTAAATAGTTGAAAATATCTTATTTTCTGCAAGGAGAGTCTTCCATAGTACATTCTTCTTACTTCATAATCATCAAAAAAAGTCTTCAATATCAAACGAGTGAAAAATATCATAAGTAGGTGACTAGAAATGAAACCTTTACTATCAAAATAGAACCTTTTATTTAAGGAGTAGAGATGAAAATCAACGATGGTCCTCTCCACATTTTGGGCATCTAAGGTCGTTATTCAAGTATAGTTTCCCAAGGTGATTGGGAACTGAATACCTATGGTATTCTTATCTCTACAAGTCATGTGCAACATGTCAAGTTGTTTGCATACTTCCAAAAAAAAAGTTTTATAATTACATTACATAGGAAGTTTCTTTGGTGTTCCCTCAAAACTAGCCAGCCTAATGTACAAGAACTTCCTGAACTTAATGAACAAGCTTCCATAGGTGGAGATTAATTATTTTTCTTCTATTTTTACCCTTTCAGTTGTGTTGCCTTCTAGTAGTCCTGACAATGTACATGGTGAAGGCGTTATTAACTCTCTTGAAATGAGCCTTATTATTTTCATAGGTTAGCTAAGGATGATACTCATATACATCCTCATTCTTCTTATTTTCAATTTTTGTGAGCCCCGACCAAACTATATATGTGGAAATGGTATACATAAGGTCTTAAGTCATATAAAATGACTTATTTTCTTATGTACTGACATGTTGTTCACTGAGATTATCACATATAATATGTCCCAAAATTAAGCTCATCTTCCCTTCACAAATGATATTGATATATATGCACATCCAATACTAGAACTCATTAGTTTGAGGGAGACCCATAAAGCTATCCATCATAGTAATAATGTCAGATAATTCCCCCTTGAAATTATACCTATATATTGTTTTGGGAAGTTTGGAGGCACCTATTTTTTCAATGTTTAGTGATGACTTGGCTATTATTAACTTATAATTCTCTCTATCTTGGTCAAAAAGGGATTTAAATTGTGCTTTAGTGAGGGTGTTTGAATTTTCAACCACTGGGATTTCGATTGCAGAATTTGTACCAACCACATCTAATTTGGCTATTACTTGTCCCTGGGGGTCCACAATTTCTTGTGTCGAGGTTGAAACAAAAAGCACAAGCTAATAATCTATTTGCACATTGTACAGAAAGGGTAAACCCAACTACATGTGCAAGGCCATTCTATTTTATACATTGAGTAAGGGGATTGGGGGTTTTAGAAGAAATTCAAGCCCAAAATTCATCAAGGTTTACATGATGGATATCATTATCACGAATATTAGGTGTGGAGATCTCAATAGAAGATATAGATGCATACCATGGAGGATTTATATGTGGAAAAACTAGAACCGTCCATAGAAACATGGAAAGAGGAAGGAAGAAGCATAGACAATAGGGAGTGATCAGCCAATGGAAAACAAGAAAAAGGTAAAAATCATGGGTTACAAAGCTTTTCAAAAGCCAGCAGAAGGATATCTTGAAAAAAAGCTAACCTCGAAAGTGGAAGAAAGAGTCTCGATGGTTGAGAGTACCATATTTAGTGGTACAAAGAGCACAAGGAAGATTCAAGTTTCCATTGATTAGAGTTTTTGCTAGCACATGGTTGAATAATGATCAAGTTAGGAGCTGGATCAAGAAAATGTGGAAGATTTTGGGATAGGTCAACACCATCACTTTATCAGACAGAAGCTTCCTATTCATCTTCACACTTTAAGAATATCTTATACAAGTTTTGTAGGGTGGACCATGGCTCTATGGAAGAAACACTCTCTCTTTGATGAGGTGGTAACCATGATCCAAAATTCACATCCCGATTGCTTGTCCTATCTTGATAAGGTTCCTAGGACATACCCTGGAGTACTGGGAGGTAGATGTATTATTAGGAATTTCTAAAGCAATGGGGAATTGATTGCTATAGAACCAACAATATTATCTAGGACTATATTTATTACAACAAGGATGTGCATAGAAATTCCATCTAGTTATTCCCCTCCCGAGTTCATTAACTTGAAGAGTAGAGATGGGATCTGGAAATAAAAAAATCTTATACGAAGATTCACTAAATTTCTGTAACATGTGCAGGGAAAGTGGGGCATAATGGAATCGGTTGTAAAGGCAAAAATAATTTTAGATGAATACTTACCAAGACTGGACTAATACAATACCTGAAATCCCTAGCCTCAATTTGGTGATTTACCTGAGTAACACATTGGAAGATAAACCACACGATTATGGAAGACAAGACGTAGAGCCAAGAATCCTTCGTGACATGGACAAGGAGTGCCACATCAACCACCCAACAGGTTAGGATATGAAAAATCTACTTACTCCACCCAAAAAGGGTGACGTGGATTTGGGTAACCAAACAATAACAGTTGTAAGCTATAACACCGGCTTAAAACAACCCACCTGAGACCTAAGAACAACCTAGGATTAGTTAGGAAAATTATGCAATAATTTTTTTTATTTAAAACAATCTTCAACCAGGTTACAAGACAATAGTTTTCACTAACAAGTTCTAGAACAATTCTAATCTACTAGAATATACTTTTCTCTTATTAACAATTATTAGAGGTCATAAGGTCCAAAATTTAGGGTTATAAGTTTCAATTAGGTTCAGAGAGTAATTCCTCACCATACCCACTCTCTAACATGCTTAAAGTTTCAACTTGATTTTTATGAAATTTAATGCATTCAAAAATTTCCTAAATTACACCATTGGATAGGAAATTTCCTCACCTTTCTGTTGATATAAAGAAGTCCTCCTAACTCCTCATATTTTTCAAGCTATGGGCCGGAGCCTCGGGGTGGAAATATTCCCCAAGAGCGGGCTTGTGGGCCCAGGGGTGAAAATTTTCCCTAAGGGTGGGTTGGTGGGCTGCGGGGAAAATTTTGGAAGATTTTTGCGTGGGGTTAAAAAAAAACTTTGCGGCCGTGTGCCCGTAGGTTCACAAGTCCACAAGGGACACGTGGCACCTCCCAAGCTAGCGCGGGAAGAGCGGGGTGGCGTGAGTAATTTTAAAAATTATTCCCACGTGGGGCAAGGAACCAATTTTGTGCCCGTGCTCCCACTAGTCTATAAGGTACACATGGCATCACCTAAACCAATGTGGGGAAAGCGGGGGGCAGGCGAAAAATTTGCTTCATGCCTCAAAGGGCTAACAGGATAACAAAGACCGCACCTCCACCAACACTGGCGATGCCACGTGGTAGTTCTAATTGGCTGTGGTCTGGCGGGGAGGCAAAGAAAACTTGGAAAATTTTCCCAAAAATTTCTAAAACATAAAAAGGAAAAGGGGACCTGCTCCTCTACCGATTCCTCATGATGCCACATGGTATCACCTGATTGGTGTGAGTGGTGGGGTGATGGGAAAAATTTGGAAAATTTTCCCAAATTTTTCCAAAGCTCCAAGGGAAAAATTGGACCCGTGGGTCCTGCCAAGGAATTTTTCCTAATTTTTTTGACACCAAGTGAAGAAAAACTTCAAAAGGCCATAAATTTTGATAGAGAGCTCATTTTTGGACAACAAGGACTTTCTAAAATATTTTAACATACTCTTCACTCCAGGATCATTAATTTTTGTTTTGACAAATTTTAAGGGGTCAATTTTAAGAAAACAGTCTGCAGGCTTTTACAATGCGAACTAGTAAATTTTAACTTGTGAGATTTATTCAATTTGATCTTCTTCCTCTCTCTACATGTCAAATAGACATGGAGAATATTTCTTAGGTGGATTTAAGAAAGGATTCAAGATTCAATTTTTCTAATTGATTTACAATTTGAACATTTACATTTCTTGACAGCAAAACGACTGTAAAACGAGTTGAGCCCGATCTTGCTAAGTTTTTAAATATTTCCTTTAAGTGTATTTGTCTAATTAAACTCATTTATACCATGTCATGTTCAATTTTAATGTTTCGTTGTTATTTCTTGCTTGCAGGTTTGAACTGTGCATTTTTGGTTTAGATAATTGCCAGTTTGAAATTACAAAAATAGGGATCAGATTTTAAAGGGTCTATTTGCCACTTTCTTCTTTCAAGAATTTAGAATACATTCCAATTCCAATCTAACACATTAATTTGATTCAAATCAAACTATTCAAGACCAAAATGCATTTTTGATTTCAAATTTTTCACATTCCAAAGAGACAAAATACTATATTTTTCTCACACGCATTTTTTCCTTTCAGACAGAGATTTCAATACATTGAAATGATCATATTCAATACAAAAATACAATTGAGAAAATTATGACATTCATTTATTGATTCCAAAAGACAACTTTACAAATTCCTTCTTTTATTCCTTCCAAAATCATTTATTGTATATAGGGCAGAACAATACATTTTCTTCTCATGTGTTTCACTTTACCACTTTTCAACAGGGATTTCATAGTGCATGCTAAACACATAATTCCAATAGAATAACATCATATGGACAAGACAAAGCCACTTCCATTAATTCAAATGAACTCTTACAACTTCCTCTCTATTTGATTTCAAAATACAACATACCAAACACATATCATTCTTTCACATTCTTTCCAAAACATAATACATAGTATAACTCTTTTACATTTCAATATACGTCTTGCAAATCAGTACAACATATTTCCATTACAAACATTTACAAGTTCATCCACTTTAAGTGGGAAGGGTTACAATGAGATTTCATTTCATAAGGGACTGTCAAACTGTCTTTTCTCAGCTCAGAAGCAACATGCATATTTCTCATTCTTGTAATTTGATCACAATAGGAGTAGGGGAAAGGCAATGCTCTCCACCCAACCAAGACATCCAATGAAGAGGAGAATACATCATTCTTCATTGGCCCCTAATCCCCAACCACAATTCAATAAAAGATGTGATCCAACTCATGGTAACAATAGACTTCCATAAAAAGAAACAAGTAACATTTTTACAAAGCAACATAGTTCAATACAGAGTGTAGTTTACAACTACATTACAACATGACAATGAATAAAAAGTCTTCATATAACAACCCAAAGGAGAAAGAGCTATGGGGGATGCTTCTTATGCCTCCCAAAAGGGGAAATGGGTATCACCACCTGAGTTACAAACCGCCAAAAATATTATATCAAAACCCTAACATTCCTTACGCATCCCCCAAGTACCCCTTATTCCTCACATTTCCTTATGCCTCCCCAACCTCTTATGGAACCCCATAATGAGTAAATAAATGCAAGCTATTTATTTCTAAGGTGGATCCCAAATCCCAACTCCTCCACCCTTATACCCCCTAAAAACACACTTGTACCTCCCACAAAATAAACCCCATAGTCTTCTCCTACACCATTCCTAGGCCATCTACCCAATATCCCACAAACATGCCAAAACATTCACACATGAAAATTTTCATAAAAAAAGAGAAGAATTACAAGAGCTAAGCTCCTATCTCTCAATGATGGAGTTGTTTCAAGTTCCAAAACAACAAGCTTTATCCTGATGTAAGCAATCCAAAACATCCAAACACAAGCATGCAACAATCTTCCAAAAATTCTTCAAGCAAGAGCTCCCAAAATATCCAAAGAATTCACCCAAGAAATGAAGTCTCCAAAGTGAAGCAACCCAAAACAAGGCAAGTAATTAGAATCTTATAGAAGAGGGGAGAGAAGAGGATGAGGAGGATCCATGTAGGATTCCACATCACACATCCTCAACCCCAACCCCAAAATTCAATTTCATTATCCAATGCATAATAAATAAGTGGGTGAATAATATGATAGTATACTTACACACTCAAATCTATCCCACACCCCAAAGGACTAAAATTAACTCATGTAAGAAAAGTGCAATTAAAACCTATCATTTTCTTCCCAAAATGCATTATAAGAGTCTAATCTCAACTCCCCAACCTGTAGGTATGGTTGGTAAATAAATTTAAGAGGTATGGGAAAAGTTTAACTTGTCCCACAAGCCTCCAAAAACAGCCTCCAAGGACAAATTCGAATTTCCAAGAAAGTGGAGTGTTTACCACTCAAAAGTTAACTTACACATTACTTACAACACTTTAATTCAAAGCCAACAACTCTATTAATTACTTTCTTATGACATATTTTAATTAATTATCTTAACAACATGATTACCCACAATATTTACACACCATTTAATAATAAATGAAAGGGGGTAAAGCATCACCAAAATAAACACATGCAACCGTAAACAAAGGAATCGAATAAAAGAAACACATAAAACCCCTTGGTCACATTTAAAGGTGATCCCCCTCCCATGGGAATCTCTAACAAAATACAAACACACACAAACAAAACATGTTGTCATGGTGACCTTGTTGAATTCATCTAGAATTCCAATGTGGTTGATCTCCAATCCCTCGATGTTTGTTGTGATAGTTTAACCTACAAAACAAAAATACCTCCTTTGGCCTCATGGCCATATCAAAGCATCCAAAATAATATAAATATAATTCCCTAGATCATCTAGATATATGAATCACAACAATATCAAGGCAATTTAACAATATCATTGATAGTTTTATCAACAACTATATCATCATCCAATAATTTTCCCATTTCTAGGTCTACTCCTAATATCCAAATATCACAAGTCTGAACAACATCTATCATATAACCATGTCAAACAATATATCATCATCACCATATAAAATGTCTTTAATAATCATCATGCATCATAACTGAATCAAGTCAGCAATAATCCATGATCTAATGTTTAACATCATACTATAATAAATTCCATAACCATGTCCATAATATAATCAGCAGTATCATGATTAGTATAAAAAAGGTGTCAAAGGAAAGTGGGCACTACATAAGTAATAATGGTGGGGATAACCCGCTTATTTAAAAATCAAATGGGCAAGGCACATTTAATATGGATGGAGTTGTCTCTTTTCAAAAAGGTACCATAGGTCAATGAAAATGATGGGATATCTGTTGAAAGGACCGTGATCTACGCAAATGAAAATATATCTCAATCTAGCAAAAGAAACGTGGGCCCTTCCTCCTTGGGATGCAAAAAGAAGAGTGATTAAATGACACTTTTGTTGGAAACTTCAAAGCACAAATGGTGGAGTCCCTACTCAATGAACTGGAGTGGGAAAAAAGTAAAATGAATAAAGAGGTGGTTCAAGCAGGGTTTGTTGTTAAGAATGGTACCATCAAAGAAGTGAGTCTTGTTATCTCTCGAAAGTGCACCCTGTAGAGATATGGCTGCAAGTTTTCTAAGCTTGCAAAATTGATATCTCTCTTTCGTAGATACAATGGAAACACCTCAGGTCTATGGGTATACCTATTTTAAGGTGAGTCTCGGTATCAAAGTTGGTTCCTTGTTGATGTATCCTAAATTGATTATGTGTATTAAGATTAAAAGATGACTGTAAAGTAATTAAAACTAACACGATACACAAAATTTGTATGAGGACTTTGACTGAGTATATGCACAATTGATATGTGAAGGATTTTTTGTGCATGAGCCAACAGTTTTCTACAAAATTTAATGGAAAACACTTTTTTTTACTGAGGTAAAAATATCACAACAACACTGATAAGTTAACATGCACATTAAAATAATGTAGAAAATACTGAATTTACAGCAGGGTAAGATGATTGATCAGGGAATTTGCATTCACGAGACTAATAGAAACATACACAAGATTGCAAATAATTAGAAAGGAAGAAATTCTTCACACTCAGAAGGGAAAACCTGGCAAAAATTTCTTCAGTACTCCTATGTGAGAAAATTCCACCAGTAGTTCCCTTTGCGCTTTGCAAAGGCACACAATATATAGTGAAAATAAAATTCACCCTCTTCCTAAAAATAGCCTAAGGCTTATACTCGCCCATGAATTATATTTTTATCCTTTATTTAATAATAGATAAAGGAATAAAAATAGAGCATGCAATTTCAAATAGGCATTATTAGCCTTAATTACAATACTGATGAAACTAAAGTTGACCGTTCTATTTTTAAGAAGAGAAGAATGATGAATAATTTGCTAAAAATAAGATTACTTTGCTAGGCAAGTCTTTTTCCATGTGCATGTGAATTCGTCTTCTTGTCTGTTTTGTCCTCTTGTGAAGGCATGCAAAAATACTCCTGTGTATTGAGAAAAAATATATTAATTAAATAATTTGTAAAATAATTCTTACAAATATCCATTGGGTGGGGACCACCCTTGTCTCTCGATGTTGACATCTCCTTCAAAATGGTCACATGGGTGACACTCTGCAAATCAATTCTAACTCCTTGAAGTGGGGACCACCTTCACACTACCATACTTGGCCACATTTGATTATTTACCATGACCATACTATATAGTCTACCACCTTTGTAACGAGTACTATATTATATAGTTGGTACCCCATAGTTATCAGCCTTAGCATATTTCAAAATTCACCTTTTCGGTGATAAGCATGTATGATGACATTTTGCATTATTTGGAAATGACTATAGTTTGGACTTTAAAAGTCAATGCAATGATAATTTGATTAGTGATGTTGGCTGGCCCGCCTTCCCATGGTGACTCACCCCTTGGTAACTTTGTCAATGGCATATATAACTCAAATTGAGTTTGCTTTGATATTTTTTGATCGTTCTAGGCCATCGATCTATGTCCTTCCTCATCTTCGGTCATTGATCTTGAACCTACGGTTTAGGGTTTCAGCTGTGGAGGCTCGGGCTTGCGGGAAATTTTTGGAACTTTAAACTTTTTGTAAAAAGTTTCAAACTTAAAATATCCCCGGCCTCTGCTTTTGTTGTAATGATGACACGTGTACTTCTCGGGCCTATGGACTAAAGCTTAGAAATTTTAACTTTTGAAAAAGGTTTAAAAACTTAAAAAGGGCACAACCCCCACTTTCCTGCTTCTGTTCTGGGGATGACACATGTCCTTATCGGGCCTGCAGGTGGAAGTTTTACAATTTAAAATTTTGGCAATTGAATAAGTTGGTCAACAACCACCATTTCGCTTGGACTACTTTACATTGATTCTGATGATCCATTTGTGAGCGTTGATCTTTGTACTTGTCAATTTTTTATCGTTGATCTTTAAACCGTGGTTTTAGGGTTTCTGCCATATCATAAATGCATTTTAACCATGGTTTTCATTGTTCACGGAGCTTGATCTTTGGCCTTTGATCTATGTACTTGTCATTTTCGATCATTGATCTTTAAACTATGGTTGAATTCTGCTAATTCATCTCTCAATTTTGCATTGTAAGATCAATTCAACCCTAAACATCATTTCATTTGGACTTTCACTCTACGGGTGAAGCCCTGGAAAAATTTTCTTTGACGCCATTATTCTGAGCATTCGAGCTCAGCTTTAAGCATTTCATTAGCATATGGGGCCTTTGTGACTTTGTATTTGGTATATTCGTAGCCATTCTTCTTCTTTTTGAGCTCTCTGTGTAGGAATGTGAAGGAAATCGACATTATTGTTCTTCAGACTCTGATGGTCTATTGGAGTTCTGCAAGGGTTATGAGGAAGACTTGTTCACCATTACTGAACTCGGTTCTATTTATTTCTTGATCTCTATGAGTTAGCAGGCATAGTTGAAATCTTCAAGCTCATTCACTGTAATAAGGTAAGTGACTTTTGAATACTGGTTTGGGCCTGATTTATCGTCAAAGGGTGTCATAAAAGAAGAAATTCTATTCAGTTGAAACTTGTCTATATTTTATTATCATGATCTCTATAATTCTTCTGTTAGCTTACCTCAAACGGTTATGAAGGGTTTGTTAGATGATTTCCATTTTGGGTAAATTTTATCTGTCATTTTTTAGAGATCCTTCGGTTTGACTAACTTGGAGAGTTAGATAAGGGTTTTCCCATTCGAGTTCTAAAAAATGACCATCATCTGGGCTTATTGTGTCCTGTTTTAACTCTTCCACCATTGTTGAAATCTAAACCTCTTCTGCTCTCTAGAAGATTTTCATTTTTTGTGCTCAAAATCCATTTGGGTTCCATTTTCTTCGTAACTTTGCTCGCCCTTAACTCGAAATCTAATGTTTTTTATTTGGGTATTTTGTTTCACACACTGTAGTGTCTTTGATTCAAATTTTGAGCTTGGGTAGGCATGTTGTTAAGAGAAAACTTTGTGGGTGAATGTTTACCCTTCTCCACCATGACTGTTTCCCTTTACCTTAAGTCTATTGGATTTTCTTTTCGACTAAAACAATATTTTTATTTGGGTTCAAAGTGCTAGCCCATGTGGTAAGTTGCATAGTTTATCTCTGACATTTTGATTCAAACCTGATCTACTGACACCCATTCATGGGTTATTCAATTATTGACCCGGATCCACACTCCTCTCTGATATTTGTTTCTATAGAGGCTTTGTATTTACTTTGTTTTCATGTGGTGGACATAAATTAATTTCTTCATTCTAGATATTTACTTCCGCCCCTTCTCTATATGATTTCTTTGTGCTTTAACCTTAGGACAACCGTTTGTTATCCAAAATTCACCCCTCAAGGTAATTTTGATAACATGCATCAAATTCTTTAGTCCCAAGCAAATAGATTGATTTAAGGCAAAAATCATGTTTCTGGGGTCCCCTCGGCTTCTTTCTAATTCTCTTTTCTAAGAAGAAAACCTAACAAGTTTTAAAAATGTGAAAAATTTGCAAAAGCAAAGCTTGGTGCCGAAAAAATGAAGAAAATTGGCTAAGTCCTAGTCTCGCATGCATGAGTTGGGACAGCTTGGAACATCGGGCGCGAATGAGTAGAAAAGTTAGCGGGAGTCATGAGCGATTGGGACGAAAGGACGCGTGGGACGCGAAAAGGCGAACCGGCCGAAAGTGGGAAAATTTGCCAAGTTTTGTTATCGCGCGGTTTGGGACAGTTGGGACAAAGTACGCGGAGGACGCGAACCAGCCGATTCAGCTAAAGCAGGAGTCTTTCATCCGAAACAGTTTGGGACATCCGGGCCAAAGGTACGCGCGGGACGTGAACCGGCCGAAAAGGCGAAAAGGCAGCAAAAGAGTGACAAGGAATCCCGAATAGGCCAAAGTAGGAGATTTTTATCTAGGATAGTTGGGACAAAGGTACGCATGGGATGTGAGGGACGCGGAAAGCCGAAGCGGCCGAAGGCAAAGAAGAAAAGTCAACGTTTGACCCGTGAAACTTCAAACGGCCATAACTTTTGACTCCGAGCTCCGATTTTCATAAAATTGGACTTTTCGAACGAGTGCAATGTCCTCTACACTACAAAAACTGGATTTCTTATTTTTAATGAGGGTAGATATATTTAAATAAGAGAAATATGTTCGGCTGTCAGTTAATGCTCATTCTGTCAAAAATGAAAATTTAGACCCAAAACAGAGGCTTACCCGCACTGAAGGCCATAACTTTTGCATTTCTCAATGAAATCACACAAAATTGGTTCCATTGGAATCATGGCTCGATCTCCATCGAGCCCGATGCACAACAATAAATAAATTCTAGATTTGATGAGAAATTTGTCAAGATTTTTAGAAAACAATGGGTTCATAACAATGTTTCATTTGGTGGTTGGGAGTACAATTAAGAGACATGTTCATCATTCTTTGTCTGCTGTAAAGCACACTGGGACAGTATGGGAAGCCTTTTTCAAGTAATATATAATCATTTTACTCCATTTAATGCCTCAGACAGTGGTTGAAGGACAGATTTCGGGATTTCCATTTTCCTTCTCTTTCCCTTCTCATTTTTCTATAAATTGGAGTGTTGGGCTCATTGTAAAGGGGGAGTTTTTGAGATAGCAAAGCTCTGTCAAAATTGCTTTGTGAAGCCAATTTGCTGCAGCCCCTTGTAGTGGACTCCTTGCATGGTGATCCGTGCCCTTACCTGTAATAGGTTGAACTGTGCATATCATGAAGCAATAAAATATCGGTTTGTGGATATATCTTCCTCGCCGTTTTGCATTTTTCTTGCATTGATTTAATCTTTCTACAAGAATATTGTGTCTATTATTATGTTCTTACGTAGGATCCATTATCATTGTGTATGCTTGGAATATCGTTGTTAATGCATTTTGCTAGATTATGGAGAACTATCATCATCTCTTCTAGTGTGTACTTTGCCTCTATATTTCACGCATTTGAGACTACTCTCACACCCTCCTTTTCTAGTGTATCACCGCTTTAGTGTAGGCTTTCATTTCATGCATTCTCTCTCTCTGGTCCCTTGGAAATTTTGATTAGAATAGTTAGTTTCCCGCATTAGAGTAGATTGTGGCGGGTAGTTTAGAGCAAGAACCAGCTTTTCTGAGGTCTATCTCAAGTAACAAGTCCCACAACTTGGAGATAGTACCCATGTTATCCAATCACACCGTGAGTTCAAGTCTATGCACTTGCATAAACACGGGGTTGTTGTGATTCGGTGATAACACCATTATTTCATTTGCATTTTTAGAGAATATGTAGAAATGATGGTTATGATTTTTTTCGCAAATATAGGTTACGTATATTACTTGAGTACATTATGAAATCCTTGGCTCAATTTTTGTATTCGGAGAATCCATTTAGAATTCATTATTCGGGATCAACTTGATTCTTTGAAAATCTGTAGCACCCCTATTGTATTTAAGATTTGTAAGTTGTGCTTATCTCAATGCTAAATTGAAAACTAGTGCTCTAAGATGAGTAAATATGGATCTTCTGATTTTCTATTTTGTAATCCCTCTATTCTAGAGCTCTGTTGAGATACCAAAATCTCATTTCCAAAATAATTCCATCATTTTTTTTCCTTGTCCTTCAGAACTAGAACAATGGTCTTGCTTTGATGGTTACCTTGAATTATTGCACTACTTATTATGAAAACACCATCTTTGAACTTGGTGAGCTTTGAATGTTTCTAAAAAATTATTTATTGACTCCTCGACTTTATCAATGTTCTTGACTATCTGAAAATAATGTAACTCTTATTCTTGAAAAATAGTGTTATAGGGTGGCTCCATATTGTAAAATTATGAGCTTGACTTTGATTCCTCACTTTTTTACGTAACTCTACATTGACACATTATTTCGAAAACTTTGTTTCATAAATTCTGTATGTTGAAAATTTAAGTAATGTCAAAATAATGTAGTTCCATTTCTTTTCTACTTCAATACTATGTTTGATCTTCATTACAACTTTATATGTATGCTAGAAATTTTGAAATGTTGATATTACATGGCGAAGCCCTGGTAAAATTTTTCCAGAATCTTATCTTCATTCCTTTTTTCTACATACACTTATGACTTGTCTATTTTTCCTTGGTTGTAACCTATACCTACACACTTAGGAAAACATTTAGAAAATACTTAGGATTTTTGGCCTCTCTTATGTCCATGTTTTCTTCTTTTCTTATCTTTTTCTTCACTCTAAGTGAGCTATGTAATTTGATATTTGAGAAAGCTATATCTCATGTTGCTTAGAGATCCATATGCATGAATTAGGCAATGTAGGAATATGGATTAACCCTGAGCTCTTTATTGATGATTCCTTTCTTTTACTTTTCAGGTACCATGCCTTGAGGATGAAAGGAGTGGTAAAGAGATGCTCGCACAATGAAGAATATAAAAAGGAAATGATGGGTTCACTCATATTTCTTTGCTTTCTATTTCATGTATGTGTACCTCTTTCTTCAGTAGATGTACTTTACTTTTTAGTCACATCCAACGACTTGTGTGAGAAATATTTGACATTCCTTATGAATAAAAAATTGAATTCAGTAAATGAGTTGTATATTTCTTCCGCATTTCAACTTTATATATGGATTATATGACAAACTAAACAACTTATGTCATTTAATTGAATGCCTTAAAATGAAGGAAAGAACATCAATGAGAACCTGTAACATTTAGTATGAACTCGATTTTTGTAATCTACACTTATGTTTACTTGTCCTAAAACTCAACACTTCACCTACTCTATAATTCGGTGTCTTCATCAAGAAAACATGGCTTCCTACATGGCCCTTGTGTTCTTTTGCTTTGAAGGTATCATGAGATTGCAGAATATGTGATCTTTTACATTTTGTAACAAAGACACATAGCTGAAAATTTCAATTAATCTTATAACTAAATCAGTAGTAAAAAATGATATCCAACCTCCATAGTTTAGGTATACTTCACCCATGACTTTCATCGTAACAATGAAGTTTTGAGTTTCCCATTTTTACACAAGTGTAAAAATTGTCAGCATTTCTAGCGATCCTATGGGGAAAGTTGTCTGCTAGCTTAAAGACTAGTGCCTTGCTCTTGTCCATTGGGCATGGATTCCAAAGCATATAACCAAAATCTACCTTTTCCAAAAGGTCCAACCCTTCCAAAATGAACTAAAACTCGAAAAAGGATTTGGTAAAACCAAATCAAATGAATGAATGCACTAATTGAATTTGAAAAATGATGCAATGTGCAGAAACTGCACTTATTGAAGGGAAATCCTACTCTAACAATCACTGTAAGATATTCAATAACAGTGTTTAAGAAACATACCATTCATAGGAATGGGAAGTTCCTTCTCCATTCAACTTCAAAAGTTGAAAAGCATTGTGTTCCTTGCTAGCTGAAATCATGTAAGGACCACTCCAGAGTGTATCAAACTTTGAGTGTCTTCCGGCTTTGCACGATCAACATTCCATATTAACACAATATCTCCTTCATTGAAGATTCTAAATTTGAATTTATTGTCAAAAGTCTTCTTCATTTGTTTTAATTTTTTCTATATTTAAATGAGCTTTCTCTCTTAGCTCTTGTAATTCCATTAACTTTGCATAACGAGCCTACAATGGTTCATTTTTGAGAAGCTCCATTTGATGTAGCAAATCCAATGTAGGTAACTCAACTGAAATAGGCATTCTCACTTCTTTTTCGTACACAAGTTTGTATGGTGAATTGCCAACTGATCTTTTAGGAGTCACTTTGTATAGCCCAAAGTGTTGAATTCAACATCAGATGCCAAACTCTTTGATTATCCTTGAGTTTTCTTCTAATGATCCTTGATAGATTCTTATTATTAATCTTAGCTAAGCCATTACCTTATGGGTAATAATTAGATGAAGAACTTAGATAAATTTGTGTTTGACATCCCAATTTATTATCTTTGCACCAAAAACCTAAAGCATTATCTGATATGATAGTTGCTGGAACACCAAATCTGTAAACTATTCCTTCATAAAAGGATAGTATCAAAGCTTCATTAGCATCCTTCAAGGCTATTGCTTCATCCATCATGTAAAGTAATCTATAGCAGTTAAGATCCACTTGTGTCCTTATGAAGAAGGTGGATTTATCATTCTGATAAAGTCAAGACCCCACTACATAAAAGGTTGATCAACTGAAATAGGTTGTAAAGGTAGCGAAGCTAGACGTTCTTTTCCAACAAAGAAGGCACATTTTTTACACTTTCTAATCCATTCGAAATAGTCTTTGAATATGCTAGGCCAATAGTAACTAGATTTCATAATTTTTAAGGTTGTGGTACATGTTAAGAAGTGACCTCCTGCAGTCCTTCATGGAATTCTCGACAATATTTTCTAAAATTTATCATAGTTAACACACATGCAAAGCAAGATTTCATTTATATCTCTTTTGAACAACACATTATCAATTAAGATATAAGGTACAACTTGTAATCTGAAATACCTTTGTTTATTCTTTTCCATACCTTATGGATAGGTGCCATGTTGTAGATAATTAACCAAATCAGTCATCCATCTTGATTCCTGAATCTTGTGAGTGAGCTCAGGCTGCTGATTTTCTGGTTGAACCATGATTTCTGATTGCTGATACGCAATTTCAGCATGCTATTTTAAATCATCTAGTTCTGTAAATTGTTTTTTTTCCATATCAGCAATTAGATGTTCACATAAACCTTTCCCTCGAACCATCTTAGCAACCCGAATATCAACATCATACTCCATGACCTTCGTTATCTAGTTTGCTCTTTTCTCATTCAATTCCTTATTTAGTAAGAATGCTTTCACACTTGGATGAGAAACAAGAACATGGATTTTATTCTTTCAAAGCATATACTTCAAATTCTTTAGTCCTCTGACTACTGAAAGTACCCATTTTTCAAGAAATGTGTACCTTGTTTCATAATCATGCAAGCTTTGTCCAAAGAAAGCAATAGGTTGTTCAATATTTTCATCATTGAATTGAGTCAAGATAGCTGAGATTGTTTTAGCTCTTGCAAGTGCATACATTATAAAATCTTTATCAAAATTTGGATTTTCAAGAGTAGGAGCTTGAGAGATATCTACTTTGATTGATTCAAATCCTTCTCTCCCCTTACTGGTCTAAGAGAAATTTTTCTTTTTCTTTAGCATACTTGTGAGTGGTTTAACCAATGCTATAAAATCTAGAGCAAATCTTCTAACAAAGTTGAATTTTCCCAGAAAACTTGTAATGCCTTCTTATGATGGGGCAATGATAGTTATGATATGGCTTCGATCTTAAAAGGATCAATTACTAAACCTTTCTTAGAAACAATATGACCAAGTATCTTTCCTTGATGTACTTGAAAAGATAGACTTCAAAGTGGATTCAAAGATATTCACGAATTGCCTACACAACTAAAAAGTCAACCTTAAATGCATTAGATGTTACTTCAGAATCTTTTGAAAATACAGTAACATTTTCTAAATAAACAAGGATGCATTTATTTAATAAGCTGCAAAAATCCATGTCCATTACATGTTGAAATGTTGCACCATCATTTGAAAGACCAAAGGCATTCTTTTGTAAGCATAGGTACCCCACTTAGTGGTAAAAGTTGTTTTATATCTATCTTCCTCCTAAACTAAAATCTGATTATATCCATTGTAACCATCTAGAAGAGATAGTCTATCTAAACCTGAGATTTTCTCAAAATTTGATCCATGTTTGGGAGTGGGTAATGATATTTTAATGAAGCCTTATTAAGATCTCTAAAATCTACACATAGTCTGATTTCACCATTCTTCTTATTAACAGGAACAAGATTGGCTACCCAACTTGAATGCTTAACTAGAAAGATAATACCTGATTCAATCAACTTAGATAATTCTTTCCTCATTAGAGGTTCTATTTTGGGATTCATAGGCCTCTGTTTCTGTCTAACAGGTTTAGAATTTGGCTACAACTCAATTGTATGTTGTGCTAAACTGGGATCAAATCCTTTCAGATCTTGGTATTTCCAAGCAAAAACATCCTTAAACTCCTTGCAAAGATTAATAAATGACTGCTTTTTAGTTAAGGAACATACCTTTCCAAGAAATAGTTTTTTCCCTTCATCAACCGAGATCTCTTCATAATTATCAGCGTGGGTTGACATTTTAGTCTTGACCTTTCTTAACTGATCGTCAGTGTTGAAGATGTCTTCCAATGTGACAAGACCTCGAGGAAATTTATTTGTCTTTAGCTGAACAATCTGATCACCGTATAAATGTTGTAATTTATCCTGATTTACTATAAAAAACTCAACTTCTTGCTGCAAAAACATGCAGATTTGATCATCACTTTCAAAAACCTGCCAATTTGAATCATTATCAGGTATTCAAGGCCTAATAATTAACTTTATATGAGGCTGGATCTTGCTATTTTCAATTTGTTCCAGCACTTCAAAACTAGCTCCAATTGCTACAAGTCTGTTTGCATGCTTGTTTTCAGCTCTAGGAATAGACTGAATGTTAATTGCATCAAAATATTCCATTAAGTCTAAAACTCTATGTCTGTAGGACTTCATTAATGGATTCTTACAAACATTGAAATTTTTACTTGATTAATAACCAACTCAGAGTCACCAAAAATCTATAGTATGCTTGATACCTCTCTTTCTAGCCCAAAGTAAGCCATGGATTAATGCTTCATACTCAACTACATTACTAGCACATGAAAATTGGAGACTTAAAGATGAGAAATACCTTTCATTCATTGGAGAAGTGAGAATCAAACCTGCTCCCTATTCCTTCCTGTTCTTTGCTTCATCAAAATGAAGCTTCCAAATCCCTTCTGCTAAATCTTCTATTTTGGACAGTAAGGGAAGTGGTGTATTTTCTTCATGCATACAATACACACCAAATAAGTGTTCTTCAACTTCCTTAAAAGGATCATGAGCATGTTCTTCCATTGTATTTTCATCCATAAACATGTTAGAAACACCATCTAATGCTGAAACCTGAGCTACCTCATCAAAATCAGACTGATCTAGGGATGAATAATTAGCCACCGCATTTGGAGAGTGAGGCTCAATGTGAAATCTGGCCAATGGTTTTGAATTGATAGTAAATTTGGTACCATAACAAGTAGTGAAAAACAAGAAGGACCAATCTAAAGAGAGATAACCTCCTATTTTTTTCGTGAAATCTCTAGATAAGCATAAGGCAAAGTATGGAGGTAAATCCACAACAAGTAACATCTTGCAGAATAGAAACATTTGGGCAAGCATGTAACGTCACTTCTAAATTTTTGATTATACCAACTGTATTAGTTGTAGTTCCATCAAGTTGTAAGACACTCCTTTTTGTAGGCTCATACTGCAAACCCATTTTTGTGCTACTTGCACCACTGTCCACCATGCAATTATGAACTAGATGTTCTCCAATAATTAATGAGAAATAAAATGGTGTTGGCTTCTTGATATCATGAGCATTCAAAACTTTCTAGACCATCCACTTAACTTCTTTAATGTTGTCTTGTTTAAACATTAAGGACCATGTCTGTCTTCTGAACTTCCTTTTCTCGTGGTATTTGAAGAAATCTGCAAGTTAGCTAGTTCATGAGAGAGTAAATATTGTTGTCCAGGAATACTTAGAGCATCCCACATTGAGATATTAACATTATGCTTTTTCATTACATCAACAATGTTAAAAGAAGCAACTGTTTTAGAGATAGATTCAATTGTCTTAGAGTAGGCCTTAGTGAAAATTGATTCTACTTCAGTTGCCTTAGATATCTGAGGTATAAACCATCTTCTTGGATCAAGCTATGGTTGTTTTTGATAAACTTTATCAACTGGAACACTTGTTTTTTTAGGAACAACAAGGAATGTTGGTTGACTTGTGGAACTATAGATGTTGTCTTATTAGTGACGGTAGGCGGGATAGGCCTATTTTTTTTTTTGACTTTCAAATGACTTTCCTTGAGCCCTAGTAGTAGAAGGATCGCAATGAAATCCTCCTCATTAAAGCTAACTAAATTCTATTTAGGTGCCTTCTAAACATGAGTCCCTTGCTGCCCACCCTCCATTTGAGGCATGAACAATGTTTCAGATTGAGGTTGTGCAACAAGATTGATTCGAGAAAATCATTTGAGAAAGTTACTGATTGAATGAGGTTGATTGAAAGGTTGAAACCACTCTTTTGTAGCTATATTAATTGGGACTAAAGCATTAGATGAACTAGGAGGCTTTGGGTCAAACTACCTTAGATGGTAATGTTGCCTATAATTTTTATTTTGTTGATAGGGCTGCCTTTTGATTATGTTGATTTTGTTGATAAGGAGTCGATGGGGTCTGCTACATAATGCAATTCTGTTATCAATGAATTCAATTTATTTCTCATACTTTGCAAAGCTTTAAATACATCATCTAATGGAGCTACAAAAGTAGGTTCTATTATTGTATTAGGTGAGGAATCGGTGCTAAATCTATCGAAAAGGAAATGAAGGCCTTGGTGTCAGTTTTCCAGCTTGTATAATACTATTTTCATCTCGGATAGCAATATCGTAGGTTGTTGGGAGTGTCTCTCCCCCCATTGACTAAATCATAGTTGAGATATCACTATTTAATGCTCTAAGATAATAAAGAAAAGCATGATTATCTTGAGGCTTGACACTTGCTGGAATTCTTTCCCAAGTTCTGGCAAAACAGATATTGAAACTAGACATAAACTCATTGGGAGCTCTTTTAATAGTAGACAATTGTTCAATGAGAGACAAATGATCTGAATTATCTTGGAACTATTTCAGCAATTTTTCACCTAAGTTATCCCAAGTTCTTATGCTTCCAATTTCTAGGTTTCTATACCATTGCAAGGCCTACCCTTTAAAATATGCAACTAAAATTCTTAAAGCTATGTCTTCATGAGTGATATTATGGACTGCACATAGGGCTGCAACATCTTTGATATGTTCAATAGGTGTAACCTGATTTTCACCCGTGAATGATGGAAAACTTTTCATGGCAGCATTAGGAATGTCATGGTAAACTAGGATTACTAATGGACTGCCATTAGTAAAGGTCACAAAATTCCTTGGTGGTTGAATAGCCATTTGAAAAACTGGGATGTTAATAGAGAAATTGATACGTGGTGAAGGAATATTAGGAGGAGGGTTATCAAAACTAGGTCTATTATAAGGTAAAGTATTACCAACTCTTCTCCTTCTAGAAGAATTCAAGGGTAAAGAAACAAACTTAGGAGGAATTCCTCTTACCGATGATCTTGTAGTCACTTTAGGCATGGAACATGTTGTAATACTGGTCTATGAAATCATCTTTGTGGAGTTGCCAAAATATTTTCAAATCTTTAAAATAAATTGTTGTAACTTTCTCCCGAAAGTGACTTTGTAACTGCTATAAATCTGTTGTAGATCTGCTATAGAATTTGTAACTTGCATGTAGATCTGATTCGTTATCCCACTAGGCGTGCCAAAAAATGTTATCTCTCGAAAGTGCACCCTGTAGAGAGATGACTACAGGTTTTCTAAGCTTGCAAAATTTATCTCTCTCTTTCGTAGATACAATGGAAACACCTCAGGTCTATGGGTATACCTATTTTGAGGTGAGTCTCTAGTATCAAGGTCGGTTCCTTGTTGATGTATCCTAAATTGATTCTAGGGTTTAAGAGTAAAAGATGATTGTAAAGTAATTAAAACTAAGGTGATACACCAAATTTGTATGAGGAATTTGACTGAGTATATGTACAATTGATATCTGAAGGATTTTTGATGCACGAGCCAATAGTTTTCTACAGAATTTAAGGGAAAACACTTTTTTGTAATGAGGGAAAAATATCACAACAACACTGATAAGTTAACATGCACATTAAAATTATGTAGAAAATACTGAATTTGTAGCAGGGTAAGATGATTGATCAGGGAATTTACATTCACAAGACTAATAGAAACATACACAAGACTGAAAATAATTGGAAAGGTAGAAATTCTTCACACTTAGAAGGAAAAATTGGCAAAAATTGCTTCAATACTCCTATATCCAAAAATTCCTCTAGTAGTTCCCTTTGTGCTTTGCAAAGGCACACAATATATAGCAAAAATAAAATTCACCCTCTTCCTAAAAATAGCCTAAGGCTTGTACTCGCCCATGCATTCTATTTTTATCCTTTATTTAATGATAGATAAAGGAATAAAAATAGAGCATGCAAGTACAAATAGGCATTATTAGCCTTAATTACAATACATCCAAAATGAAGTTGATTGTTATATTTTTAAGAAGAGAAGGATGAATAATTTGCTAAAAATAAGATTTCTTGCTAGGAAAGTCTTTTTCCTTGTGCATGTGAATTCGTCTTCTTGTTTTTTCTATTTTCTTGTGAAGGCATGTAAAAATACTCTAGTGTATTGAGAAAAAATTACATTAATTACAATAATTTACAAAATAATTCATCCAAATATCCATTTGGTAGGGACCACCCTTGTCTCTGATGTTGACATCTCCTTCAAAATGGTCACATGAGTGACACTCTACAAATCAATTCTAACTCCTTGAAGTGGGGACCACCTTCACACTACCATACTCGGCCACCTTTGATTATTTACCATGACCATACTACATAGTCTACCACCTTTGTAATGAGTACTATAGTATATAATTGCTACCCCATAGTTTTCGGCCTTGGCATATTTCAAAATTCACCTTTTGGTGATAAGCATGTATGATGGCATTTTGCATTATTTGGAAATGACTATAGTTTGGACTTTGAAAGTCAATGCAATGATAATTTGATTGGTGACATGGGCTGGCCCCCTTCCCATGGTGACTCACCCCTTGGTAACTTTGTTGGTGGCATATGTAACTCAAATTGAGTTTGCTTTGATATTTGTTGATCGTTCTGGGCCATCGATCTGTGTCCTTTTTCATCTTTGGTTGTCAATATTGAACTTGTGGTTTAGGGTTTTGGCCATGGAGGCTCGGGCTTGAGAAATTTTGGAACTTTTAACCTTTTTACAAAAATTTCAAACTTCAAATATCCCCGGCCTCTGCTTTTATTGTAATGATGACACATGTACTTTAGGCTCGGACAAAAGCTTGGAAATTTTAACTTTTCGAAAAAGGTTTCAAAACATAAAAAGGGCCCAACCCCACTTTTTGCTTCTATTCTGGTGATGACACATGTCCTTGTCAGGCTTGCGGGCCTCGGGTGGAAGTTTTACAATTTGAAAATTTGGCAATTGAATAAGTCAGTCAATAAAATCCATTTTTGTTGGATTACTTTAAATTGATTCTGATGATCCATTTGTGAGCATTGATCTTTGTACTTGTAAATTTTTTATCGTTGATCTTTAAACTTTGGTTTTAGGGTTTCTACCATGTCATAAATGCATTTTAACCATGGTTTGCATTGTTTGTGGAGCTTGATCTTTGGCCTTTGATTTGTGTACTTGTCATTTTCGATCATTGATCTTTAAACTGTGGTTGAATTCTACTAATTCATCTCTCGAGTTTGCATTGTAAGATCAATTCAACCCTAAACATCATTTCATTTGGACTTTCACTCTGTGGGCGAAGCCTTGGAAAAAATTTCTTTGACGCCATTATTCTAAGCATTCTAGCTCAACTTTAAGCATTTCCCTAGCCTGTGGGGCCTTTGTGACTTTGTATCTGGTATATTCGTAGCCATTCTTCTTCTTTTTGAGCTCTCTATGTGGGAATGTGAAGGCAACCTGACATTATTGTTCTTTAGACTCTGATGGTCTATTGGAGTTCTACGAGGGTTTTAAAGAAGACTTGTTTGCCATTTTGAACTCGGTTCTATTTGGTTCTTAATCTCGAGCGAGTGGCCGGCATAGTTGAAATCTTCAAGCTCATTCATCGTAATAAAAAGGTAACTAACTTTTAAATACTAGTTTGGGACATATTTATCTTCAAAGGGTGTCGTAAAAGAAGAACTTCTATTCACTCGAAACTGGTCTATATTTTATTATCATGATCTCTGTAATTCTTCTGTTAGTTTACCTCGAACGGTTGTGAAGGCTTTTTGGATGATTTCCATTCTAGGTAATTTTTATCTGTCATTTTTTAGAGATCCCTGGGTTTGACTAACTTGGAGAGTTAGATAAGGGTTTTCCCAGTCGAGTTCTAAAAAATGACCATCATTTGGGCTTACGACATTCCGTTTTAACTCTTCCACCATTGTTGAAATCTGAACATCTTCTTCTCTCTAGAAGCTTTACATTTTGTGTGTTTGAAATCCATTTGGGTTCAATTTTCTTCGCAACCTTGTTCTGCCCTTAACTCAAAATCTAATGTTTTCGATTTGGGTATTTTTGTTTCACACACTGTAGTGTCTTTGATTTGAAGTTTGAGCTCGGGTAGATGTGTTGTCAAGAGAAAACTCTATGGGTGAATGTTTACCCTTCTCCACTAGGACTGTTTCCCTTTACCTTGAGTCATAATAATAATAATCGTTGATGGGTACCTCAACTCTGTTGGATTTTCTTTTCAGACTAGGGAAATCTTTTTATTTGGGTTCAAAGTGTTGGCCCATGTGGTAAGTTACATAGTTTATCTTTGAAATTTTGATTCAAACCTGATCTACTGACACCCATTCATGGGTTATTTGATTGTTGACCCAGATCCGCACTCCTCTCTGATATTTTATTCGTAGAGGCTTTGTATTTACTTTGTTTTCCTGTGGTGGACATAAAGTAATTTCTTCATTTATGGATACTTACTTTCGCCCCTTATTTGTATGATTTCTTTGTGCTTTAACCTCAGGACAACCGTTATTTCATTTGCATTTGTTGAGAATATTGTAGAAATGATGGTTATGATTTTTCTTCAAATATAGGTTATGTATATTACTTCAGGTCTGTTATGAAATCCTTGGCTCAATTTTTGTATTCTGGAGAATCCATTTATAATTCATTGTTTAGGATCAACTTGATTCTTTGAAAAATATTAGCACCCCTATTGTATTTAAGATTTGTAAGCTATGCTTATCTCAATGCTAAAGCGAAAACTAGTGCTCTAAGATGAGTAAATATGGATCTTCTAATTTTCTATTTTGTAATCCCTCTATTCTAGAGCTCTGTTGAAATACCAAAATCTTGTTTCCAAAATAATTCCTTCATTTTTTTCTCTTGTCCTTCAGAACTAGAACAACGGTCTTGCTTTTATGGTTACCTTGAATTATTGCACTACTTATTATGAAAACACCATATTTGAACTTGGTGAGCTTTTAATGTTTCTAAAAAATTTATCTATTAATCGTATTAATGTATTAATGTTCTGAATATCTAAAAATAATGTAACTCTTATTCTTAAAAAACAGTGGTATAGGGTGGCTCCATATTGTAAAATTTTGAGCTTGACTTTGATTCCTCACTTTTTCGTAACTCTACATTAGACATATTATTTGAAAACTTCACAATTTCCTGTATGTTGAACAATTTAAGTTTTGTCAAAATAATGTAGTTCCATTTCTTTTCCGATTCAATACTATGTTTGAGCTTCATTACAACTTTATATATATCTTTGGAAAATTTGAAATGTTGATTTTAATGGCGAAGCCATGGCAAAATTTTTCCAGAATCTTATCTTCATTCCTTTTTCTACATGCACTTATGACTTGTCTATTTTTCCTTAGTTGCAACCTGTACCTGCACACTTAGGAAAACAGTTAGAAAATATTTAGGCTTTATGGCCTCTTTTATGTCCATGTTTTCTTCTTTTTGTTTCTCTTTCTTCACTCTGAGTGAACTATGCAATTTGATCTTTGAGAAAGCTATATCTCCTGTTGCTTAGAGATCCATATGCATGAATTAGGAAATGTAGGAATATGGATTAACCCTGAGCTCTTTATTGATGATTCCTTTCTTTTACTTTTCAAGTACCATGCCTTGAGGATGAAAGGAGATGGCAAGGAGATTCTCTACACAATGAAGAATATACAAAGGAAATGATGGGTTCACTCATATTCCTTTTCTTTCTATTTCAAGCATGTGTACCTATTTCTTAAGTAGATGTACTTTACTTTTTAGTCACATCCCATGGCTTGTGTGGCAAACATTTGACCTTCCTTGTGAATAAAACATTGAATTTTGTAAATGAGTTGTATATTTCTTCCTGCATTTCAGCTTTCTGTATGGATTGTATGATGAACTAAACAACTCAGT
This sequence comes from Taxus wallichiana var. yunnanensis, assembly GCA_018340775.1. Classification (NCBI taxonomy): domain Eukaryota; kingdom Viridiplantae; phylum Streptophyta; class Pinopsida; order Cupressales; family Taxaceae; genus Taxus; species Taxus wallichiana. The sequence continues at coordinate 140,841,876 of CM031237.1, forward strand.
AATTTAATGGAATGACTTAAACATGAAGGAAAGAACATCAATGAGAACATGTAACATTCAGTAATGAACTCTAATTTTTTGTAATTTGCACTTATGTTTTTTGTCCCAAAACTCAACACTTCACCTACTCTGTAATTCGGTGTCTTGATCAAGACAACATAGTTGTCCTTCGAGGCCCTTGTGTTCTTTTGCTGAATGTATCATGAGATTGCAGAATATGTGATCTGTTACATTTTGTAATAGCACACATAGTTTCAGATTTTAATTAATCTTATAACTAATTCAACATTAACAAATGATATCAAACCCCCTTAGTTTAGGTATACTTCACCCATGACTTTCATCGTAACGACGAAGTTTGAGTTGCCCATTTTTCACAAGTGCAAAAATTGTCAACAAGTCCCCTTATAAGGAACAAAAATGCATTCTCACTATTTATACGGGATAAATAAGGAAAATACATTATCACAATCTAAACTAGAAAACATAAAAAAAAAGGATGAAAATAGTAAACCCGACCAACCCATTAAAAATCGACGATCGACCACATGTGAGGATAGACCTTTATCAATGAATAGAAGAACAAGTGACATTAATGATAAAATCAAATCCAATATTTAACAATCGAAAGCATTTCTAATCCCTCACGGAAAATATGATTAATATCCCACTCTTAAAATCATGTTTATCTTTCTAATTTCGAGATCATTTGCCAATTTTAGACCATTTTAGAGACAATTAAGTAGATATTTATCACCACTATATACTTGTTTCATGTAAACCTTCATGCGAAATAATTATATTTTGAAAGTTTTGCTTTTTTTTTGCATGATGAATTTTTGAATGGTTGTCTTACTTTGGTATATCATTTCTTAAATTAGTAGTTTATTAGCACTTTCAAAAGTTTTAGAGTGTTTTATGCATTTTAGGTGTAATTATTGTTTATTTAAGACAATGAAATAATTTCCCTTATTGCTTTAGACTTGATAATTAATATTTGCACGAATAACATATGATAACAATGACACAAATGAAATAATCTCAAATGTAAATGATATAAAGAAAAGATTAACCATAATAGTGTATGCACATCGATAATATATCTATAGATGACATTGAAGCATCTTAAATTATGGACCTCCGATCTACTTATCATCTACGAGAGACCGAGCTACATTTCACATAGTAGGAAATTCCTTTCGATGTAAATATATCCAAAACTTACAATGATGGTATAAAGGTGTTGTTCTACCATCCTCTCAAGTGCAAATTTTAAAAATTATAAAAAAGTTAAGTGACTTTTCAATTACACCTTATTAGGATGGGTTTGGGTACTAAATAACTTAGATGTATTTTGCAACACGGTTTTATAATTTTATGTGGTTTGAACATATAATATTTTTTTACTAGTACATCCACCTACAAATGCAACCCAAACTAATTTATTTTATTTTATTAAAAAGTTGTACTCAAATTAGATGCATGATTTTATGTATGCATGCACCCTTACAATTATTACCTTATATATTTTTTTGTTGTTTAGCATACTTCAAATTTATGACCATAATGGAACAAAATCCACTTAGATCGCACTATTGTCAAATTTCAACAACGTTATTTTTGATGATCCATATAAACTCTAGAAAATTGTAGGTTCGCTAAATTCTGCAGAGAATATTTGTGAGCTTTTTCTACTCATTATAATGTACGAGATAAAATTAATTTATTTCTAGGAAAGTGATAGATTTAATATAAAGGCACAGTCGGAGCATCTCTAAGCAGAGGGGGATTAAACCTTAGGAAAACTAGGCAGTTGCCTAGGGCGCAACTTGATCGGGCGCCTAAATCTAAAAATTTACTTTTTGTCGGTTAATTTTAAAACTTAACTTTAAAATAATTTATCTGTAAACAAGTTTTATAATATTTTTGCAAGTAAAAGAAAATATCACATATTTATAAGCACATATGATTTTTTTGGTATTGTTACCCATTCTCTGATGTAGCTCTAGATTATGTAGGTGTGTAATTTGTTCTACAAAAAATTTAATGTATTTTTATAATGTTTCTAGTGTATCTAGTAGAGGTGAGTATAATTAAAGGAAAAAAGTATTTGATTTTCTATTCTTAATTTTTTGGGAAAATTTTCTATTATTTTGTTATGGAGGCCTGGTCCAAATACGACTCTTCACAAAACCATGGGAGCTACATAAACGTTTTTGTTTCTTTGCTAAAAATGGTTCTTTATTTCAAGATAAAGTTCATGTCACCTACTTGATATGGCTAAATCAGACTTGTAAGAATCCTTTTATAAAATATTATATTTTTACATTCTGAGCATCTCCTACGACTAATATTTTCCATCCACAAAGATTTTTCGTCCTTAGTGATAATTTAATAATATATTTTTATTATTATTTTATTATGACCATGATGTAAATGTAAAATACAAAAATATAGACATTTTATTTATTTACTTAAAGGAAAAAAGTATTTGATTTTCTATTCTTAATTTTTTGGGAAAATTTTCTATTATTTTGTTATGGAGGCCTGGTCCAAATATGACTCTTCACAAAACCATGGGAGCTACATAGACATTTTGTTTCTTTGCTAAAAATGGTGCTTTATTTCAAGATAGAGTTCCTGTCACCTACTTGATATGGCTAAATCAGACTCGTAAGAAGCCTTTTATAAAATATTATATTTTTTACATTCTGAGCATCTCCTATGACTAATGTTTTCCATCCATAGAATATTTTTCATCCTTTCGTGATAATTTAATAATATATTTTTATTATTATTTTATTATGACCATGATGTAAACGTAAAAATACAAAAATATAGACATTTTATTTATTTACTTTATGGAAAAAAATATTAAATAATTTTTTGAGGAGGGCACCCACTCAAACTATTGCCTAGGGCGCTCTTGACCTTTAATTTGGCCTTGTCTCTAAGTAAAATATGTGGGCACTAGAAATGCCAATCTTAAAAGATTGTGAGTTAGTTTTCTATCTCGCACCTTAAAATTATCATGTTTAGATAATTTGTAATCACTTATTGTTTAGATATAGATTGTAATTTTTTAATGCTCAAACCCTTCTATTAGTACCTACTACGGTAGGATACTATTGTTTTTAGTTTTTCTATTAAATTCCATGTGGTGGGGTGGTAGGTAGCTAGTGGTTAATTTTTATGGAATGCGTTGGCTTTCTCTTAAGTCACACTCCATGTATTACGAAGACTATAGTTTGTGTACGCCTAATGTTTTATTTTCGTGCTTTTCATTGGTAGTTGCTTTTCCTTCATTGTCGACCTTATATTTTATTCTACATTTATTTGTTTTACTTTATTTTTTTCCTCTATGCTATGAATAGTTCGGTCATATTTTATTACGCATTTATTTGTTTTACTTGAATGTTTTCCTTGTGCTATGGATAGTTGGGTCTATGCATGATCTCCACTTGCCTCAACCCGGGTTTTCTTCCTGTTTTATTTCTTTTTATTTTGTCCATGGTTGCAGGGGTTTCAACATCTCTATTTTCTCCATGGAATTATGGTTGCAAGGTCTAGATGGTGGATATGGAGAGAGGATTGTGCTCGGGCTTACTTTTTTGTTATTTGTATTTATCATGGTTTATTTATTGCATGGATAAATAGATGCTTCGGGAGATCCGTCCATTTTATTTTGTTTAAGCCATCATTTCTCTTTCTTTAGGAATTTACCCTAACATTTTGGCGTTGCAACGTGGGGGACGTAGAGTTTTTTTTTCCAGTTTGGGTATAGCTAAAATTCGTGTTGATTTTAGGAAATGGCATCGTTGTGACCATTGAGCAGCTAAGCATTTAGGTGGACAATTATTTGGACCCTTCACCAAAAATACTACTCGCCTATTTATCATAAACCTATAAAAAGACTATTATTTTTGCTTTGGTGGATTATATCCTCCCAACCATTGTTTGTACTATCTCAATTTGTGGCCATGAAGGGATTTCAAAATTATTGATATATGCTTTAAGGTTTATGATAGGATACTATTTTTTTCTTTTTTGCTATTAAATTCCATGTGGTGGGGCGTTGGGCTACTAGTGGCTAATTTTTTGGAATGCTTTGGCTTTCTCTAAAGTCGCACTCCATGTATTGTGAAGACTATAGGCCTAGTTTGCTTTTCATTAGTAGGCCTAATGTTTTATTTTCTATGCTTTTCATATATAGATAGTTGTTTTTCCTTCATTGTGAAGGTTTTCTTCTTATATTTATTTTATTCTATATTTATTTTTTGGAAGATATGGTGAGAGGACTGTGCTCGAGCTTCCTTTTTCTATTGTTCATGGATAAATATGCTTTGGGAGATTTGGCCATAGAGTTTTGTTTTACCCTAACAGTAGTGGATAGAGTTTTGTTTTCCAAAGTGTCAAGTATAGCCAAAATGCCTGTGAGATTTGGGGAAAGGGCATCGATGTGACAATTGATGAGCTAAGCATTTAGGTGCCCAATTATTTTGACCCTTCACTAAAAAGACTAATCGCATGTTTATCATAAACTGCTAAAAGCCTATTGTTTTTACTTTGGTGGATTATATCCTCAAACCGTTGTTTACACTATCTTAATTTGTGGCCATGAAGGGATTTCAGAAATGATTGATACATGCTTTAGGGTTTACGATTATAATGAGGGATTTGTAATCTATCATCAAATAACATATCTATGCTTGGAAATCTGTCATCAAATAAACAATTGATAGTATATATCTTGTCAGAAATAATTGCATATCTATGCTTAGTTGTTGTTTTATATACATGATCTTCCAGTCTCATTTGTGCATCATATTTTTGGTCATTAGCTATATGCATGACCTCCACATGGTTGGAGGTAGGATTTTCCTCTTGAATTACTTCTCTTAAAGTAGTTCTAGCTAATTGCATTGTCCATGTTGGATAGAACTCATGTGCTTTGAACACCTTTTTTGGATATTATTGCAGATCACGGGAACCAGTCAAAATTAAATCACCCTCTAAACATATGTGACCAAATGCTAGCTCCTCTTTATCTGCTCCCTAAAAAGGAATTGTCAAAGAGTGTGTTTATAAATGACCTAGAGGATGTAATGACAAACTACGAAGGAAACACGTGAAGCATAACTAGTATCAATAAGCATTATTTTAACAAGCAAGAAAGGTCCTAAATCCAACCTTGAATGATGGAAAATATGTCAATGTAGTAAAATCATATAGATTTTTCCTTAATCAAGAATTTCTAAGAGAATAAATTAATTGTATATCCTTATTCCATAAATTTTCATTATTTCTATTTGACATTTTATTTTTTGCTTAAGGAGTAATTGCATGGATATGAGGCTTGGAACAACACAAAATGTCATAAAAGCTCTATGCATTTTAATTTTGGTACATGCATAATTTATTTCCTTTGAAATATTTACATCTTTCCTTTGAAGTGAATGTGTCTATATATGGACACGTGCAATTAGTTGACACAATTGATACATGAAAATACTTAATTCATATTTAAAGCTAAATTTGTACACCTTAGGTAGACATTTATCCCTTTCAATTTTGGACGGATATACGGATTGCAAATTTCTACTAATACAAAAGTAAATTTTAATCATAGATCATTGTCAAGAATGTAGATTGGTTGTTGTCTTGGACATGTATATGTAATAAATATTTGTGTATGGAAAGAGCGTAACACAATCTAATACATGCCTAAAAATAAATGTTATGAGATGCAAAGAACTTTCCCTACTAAATATTATATATATAATTTTTTATATTTTCATTGTTTCTAATTTTATTACTATTTTCATCATCATAATAAAATGAGAACATGTAAAAGATGATTCCATCATGCTTAAGAATCATTTACACTTTGTTTCAAGTTTTCTCTCCAAGACAATAAGCTCTATGATTATGCTTATACTTATCAACCATGGTTTCATGCACTGCCAAGTTCAAATTTACTAGTTGTATGTTAATATTCCATGCCTTTGTCATCGATTCCAATTATCATTTTTATCTTTAATATAATTTCCAATTCTTTATTGCATTCTCCTAGATTTACTTTCCCCTTGCTTGTTTACCATACAAAACTCATTATTCATAGTGGAAATGTTGACATTTTTTTGCACTTGTGCAAAAAATGGGCAACTCAAAACTTCAAATTCTACAATGAAAGTCATGGTGAAGTATACCAAAGCTAAGGAAGTTTTGATGTTATTAGATACTACTAAATTAATTAATGATTAAGTGAAATCTGCAGGTATGTGTGCTATTACAACACGTAATAGATCATATAGTCTGCAATTTCACGATACCTTCAGCAAAAGAACACAAAGGCCCCGAAGGACAACTATGTTGTCTTGATGAAGACACCGAATTACAAAGTAGGTGAAGTGTTGAGTTTTGGGAAAACAAACATAAGTGCAGATTACAGAAATCAGAGTTCATTATTGAATGTTATAGGTTCTCATTAATTTCTTTCCTTCATGTTTAAGACATTTAATTATATGAATGAGTTGTTTAGTTCATCATACACTCCATTCAGAAGCTTGAAATGCAAAATAAAATACACAACTCAATTTCAGAATTCAATGTTTTATTCACAAGGAGGGTCAAATGTTTCCCACACAAGCCATGGGATGTGACTAAAAGGTAAAGTAAATCTACTGAAGAAAGAGGTACACATGCATGAAATAGAAAGTAAAGGAATATAAGTGAACCCATAATTGCCTTTGTATATTCTTTGTTGTTCATATTGTCCCCCTTCAAGCTTGTTCCATCTTTGTCTTCACAATTCAAAGCATGGTACCTGAAAAGTAAAAAAAAGGAATCATCAATAAAGATCTCAGGGTTAATCCATATTCCTATACTATCCTAATTGTGCATATGGATCTCTAACAAATAGAAGACATATAGTACCAAAAATCAAAAAGCGCATAGCTTACTCAAAAGAAGAAATAGAAAAGAAAATAAGAAAAATGGATACAATAGAGGCCAAGAGCCTAATTATTTTCTAACTATTTTCTTGAGTGTGCAGATACAGAGTTGTAGACAAGTATAAAAGGACCATGTACATGCTGGAAAGAAGGGTTAATGTAACTCAAAACTCAGATATCTTCTATAAAAGGAAAAGGTTACAGTACAGAACAAAGAAGATGCATGTAGACAATGTACACTTTCCATATTTCAGTCAAGGAAGAGAGAATTCTGGAAAACTTTTGGCAGGGCTTCGCCATGTGAAATGGACATTTTAAATTTTCTAGAAATGCTACCATCAAATAAGTATAGTATCTAAGCAAAGAAATAAGATGATGGTATTTCAACAAAGTATCTGAATCCAGGCTTATGCCTGCTAATGGTGTTACATGAATGAGCAACTGTTTACAAAAGGCCACATACAAGGTAAAAATATCTCATTAAAATCAAGAACAGATTAAAAAATAAAAATGTGTAAAGAAGCGTGAATACCCATGCTAAGGAAAGATACCCAAATCTAGGTTGTAATATCTCAAGCCACAAATTGAAAGATAACCGGGTATATTGATTTTGGGAAAAATAACTCATTCATACAGGATAGTTAAAAATCCATACACATATTTGTTGCAATATAACTCAAAGGATCGAATACAATTACAGGGCTACAAAAGAAAATCCAGATCCTAGCTTTGATTGAAAAACCATTAAATGGGTATCCAAAAAATCAAGGAAGGAAGCAAAAACTTACTGGTAAAATCGAAAGTTGAGAAAACCCTCAAAGGATCATCAAACTTAGAGCCAAAAGGGATAACCCACAATGATTTTTCGACTCAGAGATCAAGGTTTCACAAAAGAATAACATCTTAAGTATAAAATATCAGAGAATATGCCTCTATCACACTTGGGAAATCAAAGAAATCAGAGCTTAAGAATCAACTACCATGGTGGCCTTTCTTTTTATACAAGCCAAAGATTTCATAACAGTCAGAGCTAAAATATGCAAATACCCACAACAGACATGGATCTATCTCACAATGAGCTCAAAATTTCAAAGAAAAGCACGACTACCCATGATGCAAGAATGCCAGATCTGGAGATATGATTCAAAAGTAATGGTTGTTTAGGGCACAAGGTAGTGAATCCATCAATATAAAAGCCTATTAATACAAAATTAGTGTTTTGAAGATGAAGTAGCAGAGACAAAGTAAAAGGGCGAGCCAAATATTGATCGAAATGAGCAATATACAAGTGAAGATTACAAAAACACAAGCGAAACTACCTTGCTCAAAATAATGGTGTTACAGGTGCAAGAAAGCAATAGATGATCATTTTTACAGGAGGGCTAAGCTCACAAACCTGCAACAATGGCGGCCATAGAATCTTCGTAGAGCTCCTATAGGCATAGAGATATCTTTTAAAGAAAATCGAGCTTGAAGACAATGACAACTGGTTAAAAATTGACCAGATCTCGCGAAGAAAGCCAAGTAACAGAGCTTGAAGGCTTCATCAATGGGTGTCATTAAAAAAATTTGAGTTCATTTAGCTTGACTAGAGCTCAAGAATGAAAATGTGAAAGATTAGGGTTTTGAGTGTTTTACTCATCAACGATCCAAAGTAACCTAACTCACTCTGAGTTAATGATCAGAGGATCGATGGCTATAAATCAATAGTACGAGAGGTTGAATGGATGAGAATGGAACCCAATTTCTTCAATTAATACAAATGTCGGAAATGCGGAAGATCAATGAGCGAGGTTGCATCATACAAAAGATCAATGGATGAAATCAAATCACCAAAATCGATGCAAACCCCAGCTTGACTCATGAAAACAGTGGGCCCATTTCGTAAAACTTGGCACTTTTCATATTTTGCAAAATTGTCAAAAAAAATTTGCAGACCACAAGCCCGCAAGAGTATACGTGGCCCTTTTATTGTAGAGGTGGAAAAGTGGAAGGGCAGAAAAAAAAATCCTTTAGAACCTTAAGCTTTGCAAAAAGGAACAAAGTTTTAAAGTGGCCCGAAACTCCGCCGGAGAAAGTCAAAACATCAAAAGTCAAAGTATTGAATAAACTAAAGGCGGGTCATCGAGCCAATTTGAAACTTTGAACCTTTTGTTAAAAGGGTTAAATTTATAAAATTTCCCAGTGGCTCCTCAAGACCAAACAAAGCATCATATTGAAAGCGGAGGTTCGAGCATTGGAGTATTTTGAGACTTTGAATTTTTAAGAAAAAGGAAGAAAAGTGTTAAGTCACCCGTGACTCCATCCAAGCATCAAAAGTTGAAATCGATGAAACGGGTCGTAGGGGCATTTTTAAATTTTAAGGTTTTTTTCAAAAAAGTGTAAATATGATACATAAGTTGTATTAGAATTTGATTAGTGAAATTATAATATTTTTAATTAACTCCCTTCATGGATTTGTTATCACCAAATCACCTGCAACCCCCAAATGGCCTGAATGTGAATGGGACATTTGGTATGATTGGGTAACATGGGATCACCTTTCGAGTAGTGGGATTTATGGGCTTGAGGTGAACCTCTAAAGAAAGCCAACTTCCTCTTCTAAACTAATCACTACACAACTCCTAATGCAAGAAAAATAGCAAACTAGACCCGAATAACATTTCCAAAGGATTAGAGAGAGAGATTGCATGAAATATAACCTATCTTTGGAAGTGGCGAAGCACCAATAAAGGGGTTTGTCGGAAAACATTCCAAAGTATTCTAATGAATAAATATGAACATGGGAAGAATGGACATTCATTATAAACCAAATCGCATACGATACTTCATTTCCAAACCAGGTTACACAAAGTATACCCTGTAAACATGAGAAAGGAAAAAGGAAGAAACAAAAGTGATGTAAGGACAAATAATTAGTCACAAAATATAATTTTCATTACTCCAAGCACATGTACAAAGTGCATCCTTACAGCAGGATGAGGCAGAGGTTGCCATTACGGTTTTATGGTGGAATGCTTGAAAGCCTCCAAACTCACAATAGCTCACGGCTTGTGAAGAGGGGAATCTTGGAAAATATTTTCTCACTCCATCAAATAATGCACCCCTTTACATTTTATAGAATTTTGAACTATGTGAGAGAAAGAAGGAGAAAATCCTAAAATTGAGGAACAAATGTAGCAAAAATGGTTTTCTTGTAATTGTCCATGTTCTATTTCAGCTCTCCACACCTAATTACATCATTCTTGTATGTACCCAAAAAGACTTCCCTTAATTCAAAAATTAAATTTTCTATCGGAATAATTCAAAAATAATATACTAATCATTTTTTGAAGTTCATTTCATGACTTGGTGGGGCCCTGGGTGAAAAATTACATTTTGGAAGTCTTACTGTGGGTTGACTCGGTATATGGCTCGCCAACCAGCTCGCCGAGTTTGTTGGCGAGCTTTATTTTTAGTTCTGTATTGGACACCTCGTATTTCATTGAGTTGGCCGCTTCATGCTTTGTCGGGCTTAACACGTATACCCCTTAGCATTGAATTTTGGGCTCCCTTTTCATTATCTATGTGGCCTCCACTTAACACAGCGAGTTATTCGTTATTAGATGGCCTCACATTGGTTGGCCCCGATAATAACGTCAGCTCCTTGCAAATAGCCTACTTCATATTGAGCAAGCTCCGCGTTTTGCATTGAATGATGCCAAGCACACAATGTTAAACTCCCCTTCGAACCTTGCCAACCGACTTACACTTTATCAGCCTTGCTGTTTTGCACATGCGAACCCAATGACTTGCCTGCCTAGTGCCTCAGGAGTCCCCATGAATTGCATTGAAATGGGGCTATTCACATTTTAGTTGGCTTATGTTTCGTCGGATCCGCTGCTGTGGTTGACTCAGTTTTCCTCTTGAATACACCCACCAACTCCCCGACTTATTCGCCAAGTGCATTAGGTTTATCACTCCACGTCACTGACCACACATCCTGTTAGATCGCCGACTGGTTCAGCGTACACCTTCAGACATCCTGTTATATCTCCTTGGGAGCCACCCAGAAATGACCCCTTCAGACTCCCCGTCAGATTTCTGAGTTGGAGACTCCCAAAGTCACCACCTCCCCAAATTGTGCTGACATCTCCGATGTACGGAAGCCCGAACTCTGAATTTCAGAGTTCGGGTTTCAGACATTTCCTTTGCTTTTCACCAACTCGCTAAGGCGAGTTCCAAATCAATGATCCCTGAAATCGTCGTGTTCAAAATCCTTTCACGACTTTATCCCTCGCATGGATTATTTGTTTATCTTCTACAAGTAACTTTTCATTGTGAGCCTGATCGAGCTCTTTCGGTGGTCTCAATCAAACGTCATGCCTATGAGTTGACGAGTTTATCTGTAAGCTTTATCCATCTGCCAAGCCGATATCGATATTGAACTAGAAGCATCACCTTCCTTTTGCTGGTTTGTTCGGCTCGGCCATCGCTGAGTTTCCCGACCAATCTCCAACGCCAACCCGCCAGGACACCAAGTTTCACCCTGCCTGCATTCAAACTCCCAAGCTTAGTTTCGATCCCCTTGCTCACTGTGAATACCTTTCCATGCGCCAAGTGCCGAGCTCCTTTTGAAATTGCCTCAAATTCTTCGGCCCGAACTGTGCATCGACTTTTCCAAATCGAACCAGCCTGAAGCTTTGCCGATTTTTGTACTTCATTCGGTGAATCACCCTGCTAACTATCCGTTAGCTATCATCCTGGCTCGGTCTGAACTCGCTTCACCTGACACCTTCGCTTTGACGACCGAGCCATCAATTTTTACGCGCGCACTCGATATTTAGCTCACTGCGCTTGTAATCTTGTCTCGAATTCATCTTTTTTCCCCAACGAGCTTACTAACTCCGCAAGCTAATCCCACGAAATCCTCCAACGTTTACCCTACATCTTATACCCAACTGTATATTCTCTGACCCTCAAGCTATCCTTTTAATTGATGTAGCGAGCTACTCATTCTTCACTTATCTCCATGGAACGACTCGATTTGCATGTGAATGTGCTCTCGAGCTCTCGACTTGGGCCATTAGAGTTACTTGCAGGATTCATCCGTGAGCTTCACTTTCAACAGCGAGCCCTACCTCTGCAATTTCCCTGGATCAGATCCATTCACTATGACAAGTAGATCTTCGACCCAACACCGATTTAACCCATCTGATGCACCATGACCATGTGCTCTATATCAATTTCATTTGGCTCGTCGATGCCGCTCGGCCTCCGTTCATGGTATGCGATCCTCACGTCTAGCTAACTGGTCGCGCTGACCTAGTTTCCAACACAACTCGGTACCTATCATGCAACGCTGAGTTGCAGCCAAGCTCAACTCAACCTCCTAACCAAGTATATAGAGGCCCTGCAACTTGACTCATCGAGCCCACCATCGAGCTATATATGTGGATTGACTCAAACCGATCCGTGCACTACTTCCATGTGAATACATCACCGAGCACCTAAGCCGGATGTTCACCCAGTTACTCGGCATTTCCCACGGTCATAGCCAACTCTTTCTCACTGTGAGCGGCTTGGCCCTGTCATTTCCATCTTCATTAAGCTCAAGCTATTCAACTTGTCTCTAGCGTATTCACCTCTGCGTACAAGCTTGGCTTGAATGTTCGAACGACTCCTTGAGCTATACCCTGTAAGTCGGCCGAGTTAGCCATAGCCGAGCTCACAAAGGTATCGATCTCACCTCCGTGTTGGTTTTAACATGGCATGGTCGACACCCAACCAACAATTTTCGCATTCAATTCACTAAGCCACTCGGATCATGACCATGAGGTGTACCCCGCCAATCTTGAACTTGAAAACACACACGAGACAACATTAACTCGCTTGCGCTACAGGGCCTCCGGCTCATCCATTCACGTCAGCTCGCCGAGTTATCTTTAGCTCGTGGCTATGTTGTCTTCCACAACCTGATCTTTTACCTCATGTTGATTGTCTATGATTTTCCTGATACCAGAATGTGATGAAAGTACAAAATCACCCCTTGAACATAATTTCTCAATTTTGATCATTTCTTGCTCGTGTTGGATGAATGTGGGCCCATCGGGGACAATTTTCTCTCTCTAAGAAAACCTTAACCTCAAAAATCCAAGAGTAGTCCAAGATAATACCCAACCATTTCGGAACACCATGAATGCTCTCGAAGTTTAAAATTGTCTCGATAACCTTGAAGTTCTTGTATGAAAGACTTCTCTCGGTCCGAGGGTGCTATTCACAATGGGCAGCCATGCGAGATAATTTGACAATGGACATGGCTGAGACTAAGAGTGATAAAATGAAACAAAACCAATTCTCACATGGTCTACTAAGGCATTAACTTGAAATAAAAAGAATGCCTCTATTAGTTTCCCTACATTTGTTTTGTAGAGGTATTGTAGTTGATCCTTGGGGGTGTGAAACTCATCCTCACATTCTGAAGTGAATGTGATTGTTTGTGGCTTCTCCTTTGGCTCCAATGAAGTTGAATACCTTATGAGATATGGTCTAATCCTTTTAATAAACCCACTATTTTGAGCTTCAAATTTAACAAGAAATTCCACTGAAGACATCTTTGAAAAAGATGGTTGTCCACGATATCCGATTTGCTTCTTGTTACCTATTTACAAACAACTCGATCTTTGTCTTGGATGAATGGTATGAATGTGATGTCTTCTTCATTCCCTTTCCCTCCTCGACAACAAGTTCTTCCATGACATGCAACTCATTTGGACCACTTGCGCAGCTTCAATGAAGTCGTTATTGAATCACTACAAGTTTTTAAAGTATGTTGCTTAGGTAGGAGTCTTTCCTCTTTTGATTCAAGACAAAATTTAAATTCATTTTTAATCTTCTCATCGAACATGAAACTTCCAAGGTAAAGCTCACCCATCTGGTGCTCTTGAAAAATGTTAGAAACAACAAGATCTTCTTGGCCTTTTTCCACCACTACCGGTTCATTTACCAAATCAGGTTCCACATTGAGAGCAAGAACCTCTCAATGATATCATCTCCCCTCAATGCTTCTGAATCTGACCTAACTTCTTTTGCATGCTTATTTTCCTCTTCATTCAATGAGTCATATGGAAGATTCAATTCCTCCAATCTTAACTTAAGAAGATGATTATGAAAAACATATTTATCTTCTAAGTTTCCCTCAAAAGAAACAAGCTTTCTGTGTTGGAAAAGAGGTGATGGAATAAAAAAATTATCAAGTTCCATAGGCTCTATCTAGCAAAATGTTTCTCCAAAGTTGACAAATAATCAGGCCCTCCATTGCCTAGTTGTGTCAAGGGTTCAAATTCTTCCTCCATAGTGTTCTCTAGATTGGAAACTTGTTCACCATAGCCTTCTTCATCTTCAAACATAAAATTTTCAAGATCAAATTCATCTAAGAAATTAGATTTTTGGGAAAATGAAGAAAGAGAAGAATTTTAAATTTCCTATATACCTTGTTCTATACTTGAAACCTACGAATCTAAATAGTTTTCCTCATAGAAAAAATATCCTTGTGACCAAATTCACTCTAAACACCTTGCACATTTGATATCTTTTCCTCTTTTTCTTGCACATACTCCTTTCCTGGAAGATTTGGAGCTAACTCTTGTTCTTCTACAATCCGGCTTCTGCAGCTTGTGGGGAATCATTTGTCTCCATAAACATAGTGCCCTCATGTACGCTACATTCGAATACAGAATTATGATCATCATCCCATTGTACTCATTCTTGTGCAAATTCAGTCTCCACCATCTACTTTTGAATATCAACCTTTGCTTGAGGCTTAACCATGAATGGAATTTTCTTGACTTTAACTATTGCGAGTCCACTATTTCAATTTCCTTGCATGTTCTTTCTTGCTAAGATATTCAATATCCACCTCCCTGTTGCTCATCATCTGATCATGCTCTTACCAAGATGGGATGGGAATATAAGAGATGGAGAAATGCAATTCACCATATGACCAACATATGATAAGCTTGAGAATTGGGGTTTAGGATGAGACTACATAGGTGGAGGCATGAGAAGAGGGTCTGTGAGGTGGTAATACTGAGGGATTTCCCATTTATAGGGTTGTCAGCACTAAGTTCCTAAGTATCTCTCTTCTTAATCCATTCACAAACTTGAGTCATCATTTTGATTATGAAATGAATTTTTTATTGAGGTTTAAAATAACCTAATATAGTGCCGAGTCTAGGGGTATGGAATTTTGATACTAGTTTGGGCTACCTTTGTAATTTACTTAATCCTTATTTGCACCGGGTTATACTCCAACTCGAGAAATCTACTCGTAAGTGGTCTTCTTTGGTGTAGGATAGCCTCTAGAATCTACATATCCTTGCTCATCAACAACTCCAAAGTTTGGTGGATGATCAAACTTATTATCATCTTGCGCATGCAGACGTGCATCATAAAACTGATATTCATCATAAAATTGGTTTGTATGTGGATTATAATAGCTTGAAGATGGAAAGAATTGTTGCTTGAACCGCAATTGAGAATTCCATAGTGGAAGAAAGCCATGATTGCGAGGACTTCATGAATGGGAGAAAAATGAAAAGATGTGGAAGCAAAATAGATAGAAATAGGTAAAAATGAAAGTCTGCAATCAGAGAGTGGATTAGTTAGACCAATGGAGTCATCAGTTGTGCTTGATTTTACCTCTTAAGCCTAAAATTTAACTAAGAGCACAACAACTTAATGAAAAAAAGTGAACACAAATACACACAACTCTGAAAAATATGATTTTCGTGGTCCCATCAGGATGCCAAAAACTATTATCACCAAATCAATGCACCCCTGAATGGCTTGAATATGAATGGGACATTCAGTGTGATTGGGTAACATGGGATTACCTCTCAAGCTGTGGGACTTGCAGGATTGAGATGAACCTCCGAGAGAACACTTATTTCCTCTTCCTAAACTAAGCATTACACTACTCCTAATGCAAGAAAAATAGTGAACTAGACCTATACTAACATTTCCAGGGTATTATAGAGAAAGACCTGCATGAACTAAAACCTATACTAGAAGTGGTGATGTGCCAAGAAAGGGGTTTGTTATAAATATTTATACTATTCTAGTTAAGAAAGATGAGCACGGGAAGAATGGACATGCATTACAAACCCAAGCTGTGTACAATACTTCATTTCGGATAAGCGCAACAACTTGAAACTTGCAAAGGAAATCGAGGTTTCACAAAGTATACCTGCAAACATGAGAAAGGGAAAAGTAAGAAACAAAAGTGATAAAAGGAAAAATAATTAGTCACAAAACATAATTTTCATTACTCTGAGAACATGCACAATGCATCATTACGGTGGGATGAGGTAGAGGTTATCATTACAATTTTTTAAAGGAAGGCTTGAAAAATATTGTTTAAATTCATAATAGCTCAACTTTGAAGAGAGGGGAAGCTTGGAAAAAATTGTCTAACTTCCTTGAAATAATGCACCCCTTTACATTTTATAGCATTCTAAGTTGTGTAAGAGAAAGAAGGAGAAAATCCTAAAATTTAGGCACAACTATAACAAAAATGGTTTTCTTGTAATTTCCCATGTTCTATTACAACTCTCCACACCCAACTACATCATTCTTGTACGTACCTAAAAAATACTCCCCTCCATGCCTACAATAATTAAAAATTTGAATTTCCCTAGAAATAATTAAAAATTAATATTCTACTAACTTTTTGAAGGTCATTTAAGGACTTGGTGGGGCCCTAGGTGAAAAATTTCATTTTGGGAGTCTTAGTGTTAGTTGACTTGGTATATGGCTCGCTACTAGCTCACCGACCTGGCTAGTGAGCTCTATTTTTAGCTTTGCATTGGACACCTCGTGTGTCATTGAGTTGCCGATTTGTGCTTTGGGGGGCTTAACACGTATACGCTTTAGCATTGAAATTCGGGCTCCATTTTCATTATCTTTGTGGCCTCCACTAAACACAACAACTTATTCACTATTAGAAACAGTGTTATTCACGTGTCACATCAAACGGAGCTTTTCACATTTTAGTCGGCTTATTTTTCATTGGATCCTAGACTGTAGTTGACTTGGTTTTCGCCTTCGATACACCCACCAACTACACAACATATTCGCCAATGCATTGGGTTTATCTCTCCACATCATTGACCACACATCCGTCTAGCTCGCTAACTAGTCTTTCCTACACCCTTCCATACGCCTTGGGAGCCACCCGAAATGCGACCCCTTGAGAATTACCATTCAGATGATGAGGAATTTTTGTACACTTCCCATTCTAGTGAAACATCAATGTAATCTACATTTTTGGTATGTTGATTCGAGAGCCACTCGACACATGACCGGGCATAGAGAGTTGTTTACCACCGTGAGGGACAAACCTTCAAAAAACCATATTTCATTTGGTGATGATTCTTATTACATGGTACGAGTTATTGGGAACAATTATCTTGGTTCATGAAATTGTAGATTATCAGATGTATTATATGTTTCTGGATTAACAAATAATTTTCTATCAATTAGTCAACTTTTCGATCACAATATGAAGATTGATTTTGATACTCATTCTACCAATTCACACCAATGAACTATCTGTTTGTGATCTAGTCTTTAGGGTTGTTAATCTTAGTAGCTTGGACAAGCTGTTTGTCCTCACCGAATATAGCAGCATTAGTTATGGGTAGTTTGGACAGCTATTCATTCTGGCCTAGAATTTAGAAAAATAGTTGTTTTTGTCAAAAAAATATTGTTAGGTAGTTTGTCCTCACCCAAATATAGCAGCATTAGTTATGGGTAGTTTGGAAAGCTATTCGTTCTAGCCTAGAATTTATAAAAATAATTGTTTTTGTTAAACAAATATTGTTAGGATAAAAACAATTGTTATTTAATATTGACTCCTTTTAGGTGACACCTCATAACCAAGGTTGTTAATGGTTATTGAGTTGTCTTAATCTCAACCGTTCATTTGTATTAATCTCGACCGTTGATTTTCAACAAGAGTAGTATATAAGGGGTTCATTGGGTCATTTGTAACAAGGAATTTTTTAGAGAAAATTGCAGTGTTAGCAAGTAGTCTTGTAGTGTTAGCAAGGACACAGTGATAGCGTTGGAAATAGCAGTTGAGGAATATCAACAAGAGGATTAGGAGACTATTGGAGCTCTGCCAGTAAGATGCAAGCAATATTTGTATCTCTTTATTTGCTGAAGTTTAATATATTTCTCATTTGTAGTACTAGTTTTCCCTACGAGGTTTTTCCAGGATAATTGTCGAAAATATTGTGTTCACCTTGTTGGGTATTTTTATGTGTTTGTATTTGTGAAGTTACTGATTGTGTTATTTTCCAATATTTGTTGATCAAATAATCTTACAAGATAGGAGGTTAATAATCAGTAACTGTAATAGATTTTTCACATGGTATCAAAGCTAAGTTCGTGTTTATAAAACCTAGTTTAAACTCTTCAAAATTATTATTATTATTTTATTTTAAGATGGCCTTAGCGAGGTTAAAGAGATCGGGACAGATTAGATGGAGCCTCGAATTTTGGTGTCGGAAAGCCAAAATTTCTCTTTTCTTGGAAGAGAATGGTATTAAGGAATATGTGACCTTTGTTGTACCTATACCTACAGATGCAACACAACTCTTAGCAAATAAGAAGGAAGATGCTAAGGTGAGGAGGCTGATTCTTGACGGTGTCAAGGATCATATTGTTCTGCATATTGCAGAGTTAGATACAATGAAGACAATGTGGGATGCCATTATGAATTTGTACCAGAATGCTACCACTAACCGGAAGTTGATTCTCAGAGAAAAGTTGAGGAATACCCGGATGAATAAGGGAGAAGACATCACAAGTTACCTCACCAGACCTAGACTTGTCAAGGATGAATTGGCAGCTATTGGAGACAAACCAAATGATGACGAGCTAGTGAGAATAGACCTAAATGGGTTTACTAAGCAGTGGGATGTCTTTGTTCAAGTCATCAATGGATGAGACACCTTACCGAGTTGGGATCAACTATGGAGTGATTTCACTTAGGAGGAGCTTAGACTAAGTCTTGTCAATGGAGCCAACGGTAAGAGTCGAAAAGTGAGGTGGAACGGGAAAATGTTGCCCTAGTGGGTAAAGGGAAAGCAAAGAAGGGGTCTAGTAAAGGATCAAATTCACAAGGTGAGAAGAAGAAGAAAGATTCTTCGAAGATCAAGTGCTTATGGCTGTCACGGGTTTGGCCACTATGTCGGTGATTGCCCGAAAGGAATAAGAATGAAAAGAAAGGCAAGAAGCAAGTTGTGGCTTCAACAAGTGCGAGATGAGCTCTCTAGTAGAATGGAAGATGAGTTTGCACTCATAGCATGTATGGTTAGTTCAACTTTGATAGAGTGTTTTCTACATAGATAGTGGGGTGTCATATCATATGACAGGAGTTAGAGAATACTTCTCTAGTTATAATGAAGAGAGCACCAAAATCCAGATCTCTATGGGGAACATGTCCAAACTCAACTCAGTTGGGAAAGGGACTATTCAGTTTCAGAGGGAGATTGGTAAGATGATTCCCCTTCATGATGTGTTGCATGTTCCAGGATTAGGGATGAATTTGATTTTTGTATCTTTCCTTTAGGACAAAGGGTACAATGTACTCTTTAGAGGGGCACATGTGTTGATCAAGCACAAGGATTGGAAATCACCCATAGCTATTGGAGTTAGGAGCGGTTGGCTTTATAGGCTGTAGTTTGATATTCCTAAGGCACTCATGAGCAACAGTAATCTTAGAGATCAAGGAGAGCTATGGCATAGAAGGATGGGCCATATCCATCATGGATCCCTTAAATTACTTCATGAGACAGTGACAGGTGTTCCTGAGGTGAGCACAGAGCACGATGATGTATGTAAGGGATGCGTGTTGGGGAAGTTTGCTAAAGCATCTTTTCCAAGGAGTGACACCAGATCCAAGGGTGTTCTTGATCTAGTACATTCAGATGTATGTGGACCAATCTTTGACAAAGTCTCTCGGAGGGTATGAGTAATTTGTTAATTTTATTGGTGATTTCTCCAGAAGACATGGATATACTTCTTGAAGACCAAGGATGAGGTTTTTAGTCGCTTCTAAGAGTTCAAAGCTCTTGTGGAGAATTCGAAAGGAAGGAAGATAAAATTTCTTCGATCAGACAATGGAGGCGAGTAGAAAAGCAATGAGTTCCAGGAGTTCTATACTAGAGAAGGAATCAAGAGAGAGTGGACTCTTCCTTACAATCTGCAACAAAATGGAGTTCGTGAGAGGAAGAATCGGTCTAAAATGGAGGCATCAAGGGCTATGCACATGACTAGGATATACCCCTATCTATATACGTAGGCAGAGGCATGCAGTATAGAGGTATACATACAGAATAGAGTTCCACATAAGGTACTAGGGAAGATGACACCAGAGGAAGCATTCACTGGGAAGAAGCCAGATGTCAGTCACTTTAGGATCTTTGGGAGTTTGGCATATTGTCACATTCCTAAGGATACACATACCAAGTTAGATCAGACTACGGAGAGAGGGTACTTTGTGGGGTACAGTGAAACCTCAAAGGCATATTAGATATTCATTCCGGGGACTAGGAGGATTATTGTTCGACGTTATGTCAAGTTCATGAAGGACAAGGCATTTAGAACATCTAGAGATTTGCCAGTAGATGATCAGAGTGAGCAGCCAACAGAAGCTCCAAGGATCACTCAATCAAGTCAAGGGCAGCAAAGCTTGAGTACAGTTACTAGTACAAGCATAGACTCAGGAGGAGAGAGTTTTCAAAGTATGGAGCAACAGGTGCAAGAAGAGATGCATCAAGAAGACATGGAGGTTGATATTTCATCCTCTATAGTTGGCAGCAAGAACCATGAGGTTCAACAGACACAGAAGAATACTCAGGAGTTAGTGGGTAATCCTAGGAGGAGTAATAGACAACGGAAACCACTAGCCAGGTATGATGACTATGTTGCATTAGTTAGTAAGTTGGTAGATAGTGAACCTTCTAGCTATCAGGAGGCTGCATAACATCAAGTGTGGCAAGAAGCAATGGTTGAGGAGTATACTTCAATTATGCAGAATGATGTGTGGGAGGTAGTGCCTAGACCAACAGATAGGGAAGTGGTTGGATCACGCTGGATCTATAAGATCAAGCACGGTGCAGATGGTAGCATCAAGAAATATAAGGCAAGGTTCGTGGCAAAGGGGTTCTCTTAGAAAGAGGGAATAGACTATGAGGAGACATTTGCTCCAGTTGCCAGGTATACTTCTATACGAGCTGTAATCTCAATTTCAAAGCCACGAGATGGGATGGTAGATCCATCAAATGGATGTCAAGACAACGTTTTTAATAGTGAGTTGAAAGAGGAGGTATACATAGAACAACGAGAAGGCTTTGTAGCACAAGAAAGAGACCCACGTGTGTAGATTGAAGAGAGCATTGTACGGACTCAAGCAAGCTCCCGGGCGTGGTATGAGTGCATTGATAGTTACTTGCAAGAAATGGGCTTTATGAAGAGTGAGGCGAGATGCTAATCTCTACTACTTGGTAGTTGGAGGTGAGATTCTCATTCTTTTCCTATATGTAGATGACTTGTTTGTTACTGGGTTTACTGGGGCTCATAGAAGAAGCAAGAGGGATCTTGCGGTGGAATTCAAGATGAAGGATTTGGGACTTATGCACTACTTTCTAGGCATTGAGGTATGGCAAAAGATGAGAGATTTTCCTTGGGCAAGGGAAATATTGCATGGAAATCTTGAAAAGGTTTAGGATGGAAGATTGCAAAGCCATGTCTAGACCCATGATCATGAATTGGAGGAAGGTAGACACATCCGGGGAAAAGGATGTAGACCCCACCTTATACAGCGAGTTGATTGGTTCTCTCATGTATTTGGTCAATACTGAGGCCATATATAGATTTTGCAGTTAACTCTCTTAGTCGGTTCATGGTTGAGCAAAGAGAGTGCATTGGATCGGAAAAGCATGTGCTATGTTATTTGCGGTACAATCGAGTATGGAATTAGATATGCTCGAGGTGAAGGAATCAAGTTGATGGGCTATATTGATGCAGATTGGGCGGGTAGTACAATGACAAGAGGAGCACTTGGGTGTTGTTTGATGCCTGGGATCGGGAGTTGTATCTTGGTTAACAGAAGCAAAATTTTGTGGCTATGAGTTCAAGAGTAGAGTCGAGTACATAGCAACTAGCATGGCAACATGTGAAGCTATATGGCTTCAGAAGTTGCTAGTAGCTTTGTTTCGTCAGAAGGTTGAGACTACGGTGATACACTGTGACAATAAGAGTTGCATCAAGTTGACTAAGAATCCGGTGTTTCCTGATAGGTCATAACATATAGACATCAAGTATCACTTCATCAGATATTGTGTACAACACGGGGTTGTTAAGCTACATTTTGTACCTACAGATCAGCAGGTAGCAGACATTCTGACAAAGGCATTGGGGAAGGAAAAATTCATCTTCTTCAGAGAGATGTTGGGTGTCATGTAGAACAGCTTCCTCGCTAAGAGGGAGTGTTAATCTTAGTAGCTTGGACAGTTGTTTGTCCTCACCCAAATATAGCAGCATTAGTTATGGGTAGTTTGGACAGCTATTCGTTCTAGCCTAGAATTTAGAAAAATAGTTGTTTTTGTCAAACAAATATTGTTAGGATAAAAACAATTGTTATTTAATATTGACTCCTTTTAGGTGACACCTCATAACCAAGGTTGTTAATGGTTATTGAGTTGTCTTAATCTCAACCGTTCATTTGTATTAATCTCGGCCATTGATTTTTAACAAGAGTAGTATATAAGGGGGTCATTGGGTCATTTGTAACAAGGAAATTTTTAGAGAAACTTGCAGTGTTAGCAAGTAGTCTTACAGTGTTACAAGGGCACAATGATAGTGTTGGAGATAGCAATCGAGGAATATCAACAGGAGGATTAGGAGAGCTGTTGGTGCTCGCGATAAGAGGCAAATAGTATTTGTATCTCTTTATTTGCTGAAGTTTAATATATTTCTCATCAGTAGTCTTGGTTTTCCTATGGGATTTTTCCAGGACAATTGTATGAAAATATTGTGTTCACCTTGTTGGGTATTTTTATGTGTTTGTATTTGTGAGATTACTGGTTGTGTTATTTTCCAATATTTGTTGATCAAATAATCTTACAAGATAGGAGGTTAATAATCAAGAATCGTAATAGATTTTTCACAAGGGTGTCGAGTATTTATTCATGATCGAACTCAATATCTTTCCCTAATTTCTTATTATGTGGTATACCCACATATTTGATGAATTAATCACTATATACAAAAAGGTGAGATTATGAATTAATCTTTATATTAGTGTAAAATTCATCAAACAACGATAAAATTAATGTCTTCATTAGGTATCATCTAAGCTAAGTTCCCTAAAAACCACATAACACATGATATTTTATGCCTTCTTTATCTATGATCATGGTTATCAATTGTTTATTTCTCTCAACACAATGAGATAAATAATAATTTAATCCTTCTTTAGTATTGTCTTTTATACTTACATAAACATGACCTATATAATAGTGACATAATGAGATAAAATATTCATTTTAATATAAAATGTTCCTATAATACTTGGTTGTACAAGAGTTGATATATGGTCAAATTCGACCCACGATTCAAACACCACGAGTTGTAGAGATCATGGAGATAGATACGTATCAAGTGGATCTAAATGTATACAATAATATTCCTTGACTCACGATCATCCCAAATAGAATACATATATACTGAGAACAAAAACATGTCATCTCTATAATATTAATAGTTCATGAACATGTATTTTAAATTCTAAAAGAGTGCAACTCACTAGATTCTATTAGTGTAAAAACTATTCATGTATTACAAAGTTACTTTCTTCTACCTACCAAAAAAAACTACAAATTGTAGACTTAACCTCATTACCTAGACCCAATTGTGAGTTACACCATTCCATAAGGTATGTTGCATCGATTACCTTTACACGAATTTTTACTTCAAATCTTCTCTTGTTAGGGCTCTTTTAACACATGCTCCTACACCATCATGTTCCCAATTTCTATGCCTAAATCCTTAGTGAAATTCTAAATACATTGAATACCACTCATCCTATGCATCCTTACCAACCAATAGAACATTTAATAAATTTGTAATTGTGATTTACATTTATTTTAGCATATGACGTGTCAGGACCAAATATAATGCTTTTTGTACTCAAATTACTATACACTATCTCAAAGAAACCTTGCACAAAATCTGTAAAATGTGTATGATAATAATCAATAATATAAAAATTATACTCTGTCAATATTTTTTTTGTCTTCGTTTGTGCTGTTAGGAGCATGTGTGAATGTTATATACATAAATATGAAAACCGAAATAGAGTTTTAGTACTATGATTCGAATACATTCTTTGGTTATATCATATAATTATATGCTAATTAAAAAAAGATAGTGGTAAAATGCATAAAAGTGTCCTTACATAACTTAAATTACTTTTCTAACCATAAACATTTGTGTGTATACCTTGTATACTCATCTAGAATCTTCTCTAAAAATATAGTTATAAAATATGATATAATTATTTCTTCAATCACTAATTCACACCTCTTGGCCTCTTTATTATCTTTTGAAGTGTATACAAATGACTTGTATTTTAAAACTAACTATTTTATTGATAATTACATGTGTATTTTATATTTGTATACAATTTTTGAAATGTTGTATAGCACCGAAACTATAAAAAGTTCCATACAAATATGATTTCCTAAAAAAAACTCCTTTCTCTTGTAAAAACAACACTTGCGATAAATTCTATTGTTGATTTAGATGGAACATATATCATACACTCCTGTAAAATATTCTCAGTATACATATTAACATATATATGCTACAAAACATCATAATGCATATAAAATTCAGTTTAGTCCCTAAAAACAAGTAGTTTGCAAGTTATTTATTTTAATATAAATAAGTTATTCCATTTCAGAATAACTGTGCTTTATTTCTATATTAGGATAATTATCTTTGAAATTATTATAAAATTGTGTTTATGTCATATCTAAAACATGTTTAGGATGTCATTCATAGTTTTGACAACCAATTCTTATCTTCAATCAATGTTTTTCATTAGGTCAAACTCTTCTATTAGTTTCTTAAATTATTCAATTTTATACTTTAACTCTTTAATTTGGTCTTCCTTCTTCCATGGGAGTATCCTGGAAAATGTCCATAATACATTGTTATTGGGATCCTCAAATATTTCATGTATTCGATGGGTTGGAATCGTGTTTTCCTAGTTAGTTTTAGTGTACTACATATTTTCATAATTAAACCAGATTTATTTGTTTTTTTACTATCTATAGTTGATGTAATAACACGTTGGGTAGTATTACTATCTTTAGTAACTCAAGTTGGATGTATTGCTTGGTGTGATTTGATTATAATTTTTACAATCAATCTTTCACTCTTGGTCTTATATGTTCTTAGACCAAGATTCTTTATAGTAGGTCTAAATTTGATATTTTTCATCATTTTAACAAACAATTAACATCTTCATGTTTTTTTTGTGTCAATAAAAATTCTTTCTATATATAATTATCTTTTCTTCTACAAGTGTGTTCACCAATATTATCACTCATTGGGTTTAAAATATTTTCATCAATTTCAAGTAAAAGTAAAAGTGTTTTACATAATATTTCAATTGGGGATCTCAATAGTATAGTTTGTTCAACATCAAGTAAACATTGTTCATTTCCTATATGTTGTTTATCTACATAATTTGGTAAATTTTATGTGTTTTAAACAAGTTGATCATTTGGTGTAACATATAAGTTTAAATTTTGCATTGCATCATCACTAATAGAACATTTTTGATTATTTATTGATTCAATTGGTGTTTGAGGATATGTTTCACTATTAATTTCATTTAGAAGAGATGATGTTCCTTCACCTCCATCGATTGATTTTCTTTTTCACTTTTTTTGTAGTTTTTCTCTTCTTTTATTTTTCCTTCTTGTTTCTTGGCTATGGTATATAATAGAAAATCTTTTTCAACATTTTATTTCTTTGGAAAAGACATGTTCAATTTATTTTTCACACAAATTTTGCATTTGTTTCCTTTGTTTCTACAAATCTTCAAATGTTTATATCTATGTTCCCCTCCCCATAATTCTCATATATATATATATATATATATATATATATATATATATATATATAGTATAATTTAATTAATTATTTTAGGAATTTTAGGAATATAAAAAGCAATGCAAAACACTAAAATATACAACAATGATAGAAAAATTCTCAAAAGAATGATTGAAAATAATATAAAAGACATGATAACAATGTTATATCAATGTAAAAAACATAAAAATTACTCAATTTCCATTTGGAATGTCTCAAAAGAATAAATTTTTGTAGCAATGTATAGAAAAGAGTACATGTGACATGCATTGTTAGACCAAAATCACGATTGATTTTTTAATGTGTAAATTTAAATGTATCGAAAATAAGGTATCACAGAGTGTCAAATAATGCACTCATGTTATGTCTAATTTTTGTTGGAAATTTCAATACTCATGTTTTGATTTAATGGGATATCTAATCCTAAGTGTTGCACTACCTATTATATGACTTAATTCATGTTTTACAAAATAAATAGTTGAATCTTGAGTGTATGATTTGATTTACCTTGTGTTATAATTTATTATTCCACAACAAAACATGATGACGAGGTAACTATATTTTATGTTTATGTCAATTTATTTCTTTATTAAATACGAATAGTTAAATGTTTTGGTCCTTAATTTCTTTTAGTAATGCATTCTTTTGTTCATGAAAACACATGTATTGTCATTTACACAATTTTTGATCCACCTATCCAAATTTCAAACAAAATAAATTGACATGATCTACGTTCCTTTATAAACACATTCAAATAATAATAATAATTTTATTTTCAATTATTTTTCTAAACTTAGGGGGTGTACATGTGGATTTTTTTTTTTTTTTTTTTGGGATGTGTCCATTTTGAAAGTAACTAATAATATATTTATTAAAAAATATATGATAAATTAATAGGACCTAATGTATGATCTTAGCTAACTTTATATCAAAGGGATTTGTAAAATATTTTATAGAACTCAAAAATTGGGGGCCAAGGGTAAACATGAAACTATATTATATTTTTGGAAAAAAATTACATGTCCACCATATTTGACCATTTTTATCTCCGCCATTTTCAAAAATAATTAGTAGTTTAGAAACTAGATTTGGAACAATATGATACTTATTGTTATCAAATTGTAAAATTTTGAACATAGACATTGAAAATTATTAGTTGAAGTTCAAATTTTACTGATTACAAGAAAAAATGTCACTTTTCATGCCCTTTTTGATCCCCATTTCCATGCACTTACCCATATATGTATGTTTGTATCTATATCTATGTGTGAAATATTAACTTGTCTAAAGGTATAAAGTTTTACATATTTAATCATTGTTTATAAATTTATATTAGTTGGTGAATGGTAAAAATATACTATTTTATATCCAAACACATCAACTATTTATACGTGAGTATTCAAATTTTAATAAAATGAATCAAATATTAAATTATAAAACATATCTACTCTAGCTAACATGATTTAAATTTAATGAATGTTTATACATCTTTCATATCCTTTGTTTTAAGCATCGCTAATGGCATAACATTAGCCGATGTTTATATAGAATCCTTGTTTACAAACCCCTTGGTGAAGAACACATTGAGGAAATATATCTGGGATTCAAAAAATATTATATTTTCATCATATATTGAGCTATAAACTATATACTTTTGATTTTTAATATCATCATTTCATGCTACTTATATATTTGACATATAATTAAAGTTTTTATATATATCTATGTACAAATCATATCACTATGTATATGTACATATATAAATGAGAACTTCCTATTAATTTTATGGGTATAGTTGTGCACAATTTGATGGGAATAATGAAAAATAAAATTCACTTAATACTTGCGTGATGGATATGGGTGAATGCCAAATTTAAAGATAGCAAATGAAATCCCTTTCATTGAAGCTAGTCAAAAATTTTGCTTACAACTATTACATGTATCAAATGATATTCTTATGGTGGTTCATTTTTTTATTTATTCAAATTATCCAATGTCAATAGTCTATTTAAATTCAAGAAATCCAACGCAATTTTTTTGATATTTTAATAATAGACAACCTTAATCAAATCTGGTTCAATTTACTTTATTGATAATATATGTACATTACATGGTTTTTTTAATTTTAGATAAAGGTTAAACAATATTTTGTGACTGTAACCCTGCCAAAGAAAAAAATGGTTTGAAATCCAAGATAATACCTTAAACACAACAAGAAACAAAAGAGGAAAAACTATTCAACACCGAAAGGAAACAACTAGGTATGAGAAACAATATTCTTGTGGGATTATTTCTTCTTTTTTTGCACCATTTTACAACCATCTAAGGTTTCCACAATAGGAAGAAACACTTCAAGAGCTTCAATCAACTGATATGTACTATCGTTTAAAGGAAAAATATGAGGAATATTTTCCTTAGCTGCTTCACTAAAATTTGGTTCAACAATTTTTTTGGCTCATTTTCAACATTTAAGTTTTCCTTGTTTTCTTCAACTAAAATTTCTATAAGTAGAGTTTCAAGAACTAAATCAACTAGGTCCTCCAAATTTGTATTTGAGTCACAATATCCTTTAGCATCAAGATCCAAATGATCTAGGAGATAATTATTCTACCAAGTGGATCTAGAATTCTTACGTTTAACCATCACACAATCAACAACTATATTTCTGAAAGTGAAGCATCTTTTGGATATAAAAGGAAATACTTCATAATCAATAGACTGGGTTCAAGATCTATTTTGAAATTTAATCTCAATGCTAGGAGGTAGGTTCTTTCACGTACCAAGCTCAACTAGAATTTAGGCATAGGTTGTATGAGTAAAATTAGTTTTTTGAGATTCATTGTTCACAATGTTTCTCAGTGCATTTACAATGGAAACAAGAAAATGATGGTCCCAAAAATACAACGATAAATGTAGCAGTCTAATAAAAATTGGTTTTCAAAAAAATATTTAAGTGGTTGGATTAAATTAGGATAACTAGGACTTCATGAAAAGATAGTGAGATTGACATGCCCAAATATTTTAAGCTATGGCATCCTTATCAACAAATATGCAAATCAATGCACCATCCTAATACAATTTCTTAGCTTTAAGCACATCATTACCAAAATGAAGCTAGGGATTTTGGCACCAGGTACCATGCGGATATTAGTGACAAACATCTAACATGGTTTCTTCTACTATATTGGTAATGAAATGTAAATCAATATAAAAAAGAAATGTGGATTGTGGAATCAAAAATAATTATGTCCCATCCATAAATTTGACACGATTCTTGTTTTTTCTATGGGTTTGATAATTGAGTCTAATAATCTAAACTTTTAGGTTTTGGAATGTTATTATTTATTTATGGAAATCATCAATTTTTGATAAGATGTTATATTTAAGTTGAAGGCATTACAAATGGGAATGAGTGCTACAATTGTTGACATGTAGCAGACAATCCAATAGAAGAAATACCATTTCCATTTGAATTTGACATACAAATCATTCTAGACTATCCACATATCTTGAGGTTTTTTTTTTTTAAATCCACCGAAAGTTCCATTCAAAAAAGTGCCTATGCAATAACATATCATTTTTATAAAAACCTTTCCCCATATTCTATGATGGAGTAGAAGGTTTCCTTGTTGATTTTTGTGGGACTATTTTTGAATGGACCCATGGCTGTTTATTATGGTCATGTATTTACCTATGATGCAAGCAGTGGGAAAGGTCCCAGTGTTTTGGAAAAGAAAAACAATAATGGATGGTTTAGGAACAAAACTAGTGGCGGTGTGTACATGTAAAACTAAATATGCTAATTGAAATGAAACTAACACCTAATAGCTTCAAATAAAATTTAATCAAACAAGAACATCATGATAATAGATTAAGGGAAAAAAATCTTCAATACATAAACATGATAAAACAACTAAATGCTAAGCCATTCCTACTCTTTGTGATTGCTACTTAAAGTATGAACCTAATTAGATCACCTAGAAATCAAATTGGTGTTGTTTGCCTCAATAATTAAGGATGAGATCTCACCAAGAAATGGCTACAAGGCCATCTTTGGATCTTCCCATGCTCCTCAATTTGAGAGAATGGATGCAAGATGGAGAAGCTATTTCCAACAATGGAGAATGGCTCAAATCAAAATGCCTATAGTTTTCACTAATCAAAATGAGGTGTA
Source organism: Taxus wallichiana var. yunnanensis (assembly GCA_018340775.1). NCBI lineage: Eukaryota > Viridiplantae > Streptophyta > Pinopsida > Cupressales > Taxaceae > Taxus > Taxus wallichiana. The sequence goes on from CM031237.1 coordinate 140,872,215, forward strand.
AGAAGAAAGGGAAGGAGGAGGGTTCCTTATATAGCTTGCATGTTTGGGCCAGGCTTGCAATTTGGTGGATGTGGGATAAAGCCCAAAGAAGAAATGCAAAGGATATACATGTTTAATAAAGGATGTGCACTTTATGGGGGTTGAGAGGGGTTTAATAAATAAAATGTGATTAATTAATAGTTAGAAATAAGCATATATAATCTATTTAGAGTAAAATTGGCATTATTTGGAGGATGTAAGAGGGTATTTTAACCAATAAAAGAGTTTTATTGACTAAAATAGAAGACGTAATTAACTAATAATGTTTAATCAATCACTTATAAGTGGATTACAACTAACGAAAGGTTGTTTACTGGCATCCAAAATGGGGGAATGGTTAATTTATTTTGAAAAGGTCATTTATTAATGAATAAGAAGGGGAATGTGAGCTATTTAGTGGAAAGGTGTTAATTATTAAGGAAATGACAGGAAATAGGGTAATTTTGCAATTTTAGTATTAAAAGCTGGGTAAGTGATTTTAGGTGTCTACATTTTCCCCTCTTTGGGGTGGTGTAAGCGACGCCACTTCAAATATAGTAGAAAAGTATAGATAAATAAATTTTAAAGGAGTGGAAGAAAAATTACTAGAATGAAGGATGCCCCCTTGAGTGTCGATTGGGTGATGGAAGAGGTCGATGGATGACCAAAAAGAGGAAGGAAATGGATAGAAGAAATGAAGGGGAGATGGGGGGCATAGAAGGTGATACCTATTGCACCTGGTGTTGTTGAAGAAAAAAGTGCGATAAAATAAAATGATAAGAAGGAAAAATGAAGTTAAAGAGAATGGAAATAGCTTGCACCCAACTGATGTAAGAACAACTTTATTTTATCATTTTTCTTAATTATCTACGTCATCAACTTTTTATTCTATTTATACATCCAAATACTAACTCAAAGCAACATTAAAAAATTGATTTTTGAGAAAGTAAAAAAGCAAACATGCAACCAAATATATATAGACAAATATGCTCAAACAAACAATGTTCAAGACAACTATACCAATTTTTTTATTATTTATCTTCAAATTCCACCTATTCAAGTTATACGATAAGGGTTAAAGATGACACCCCAAGAAACAATACATTACAAGGTGAATAAATAGAGGATAGGAAAGTCTCGATAAAAAATTAAATGTGCCATATGAAACAATACCATGTAACTTATTTGTGTAAGGAAGTATGGACATATCAGGACAATCAACTTTGTTAATAGATGTACAAGACCAAAACGATCCACAAGTCATGCGCATGAAAAGGCGAGAACTAAATAAATATTGTTTTGTAGGATGATTTTTTATGTTTGATGATGTTGTTTCTGATATAAATTTTGCTAGGTAAATGTGGTGTTTGCCAATTTTGTGAAGTTTTGAATTTTTACCGATTTTTAGGATTTTTATTGACTTCTAGGATTTTAAGAATTTTACCATTTTTGATTTTTTGAATTTAATCAATTTTTTAGAAGAAAATGGTATAGAAGATTGATAGTGTGGTGGTATGCGAAAAGGATCTCCTAGAAGAAAAATTATGCACGAGGGAGAAGAAAATGTCGTCAGGAATTAAAAATATGCCCCAATATAGTGAAAATGAACAAAAATGACTATTCAATAAAAATAATCATCAGAATGAGGGCTAGAAGAATATAGAAGAATTATATTAGTTATCTGGCCCCTCAAGGGTGAGAAAAATGAGGAATTAAGGGGAAATGACTATATATAGTGGGGGGAGGATGAAAAGCCATCACGATGAGTTACTGTTTTTAACCATTATTGATATTATAGAATTTTTTACTCTTATTTGGGAGAGAAATGGCACAATTTTAAAACCATATATATAGTGCATACACAATTAGAGAGTAAATGATACTTCCCGTAGATGGCCCTCAGGTACATAAAATAAAAATATTGATTTTTGGGTGCATTTAATGCTTTTTTAGGGTAGAGAAACTTGGCAGGATGACAATAGCATGGGCCTTGAGGGGTGCTAGCATGAAAGGAGCACACTAGTGTAAAATTAGTCATGCAAGCGATAAAAAGCACTAGGGTTAGTGAGAAGATGCCCTATCTAGAAATCATGAGCGCTAGTGTAAATATAGAGGTGCTAGGGAAGACACGAGCTAGTATCAAATATGGTGTGCTAGTGTAAAAACATAGGTGGTACCATAGAATGTTATTTTTAGAAGAATTTAGAGATGAATAGAATAAAGGAGATGATGTTTTTAAGAATAAATGATGTTAAGTGGGTTGGATGATTTTGCAGCTTAGATTATGTAATATGGTTTGAAAGAAATGTTTTTACAAGAACTACTCAAAGACGCAAATGAAAATGAGGACCCTGAGATCAGTCTTGAGCTCTTGATGCAAGCCAAAAACTTGTAAGAAAAACATGAATCTTATTTGGAATCCTCAAATAATGTGAAAGTTGTTCATGTTGAAATAAATAAAGAAGAGAAATCCGACGTCTCTCTAGATCAACCAATTTATGGATATAATGATGAAATCGAGATATTTTCTTTCCCATTTGCAGAAGAAGATTCTTTCCATGATGAAGAAATAGAAGTAATAAGTTTTGAGGCATTTGAAGATGAAGATATTTTTGATGAAGGATCTGTAGTGCCCACTTCCCTTTGACACCTTTTGATACTAATCATGATACTGCTGATTATATTATGGACATGATTATGGACTTTATTATAGTATGATGTTAGATGTTAGATCATGGATTATTGTTGACCTTGATTCAGTTATGATGCATGATGATTATTAGAGACATTTTTATATATTGATGATGATATGCTATTTGACATGGTTATATTATGGATGTTGTTTAGACATGTGATATTTGGATATTGTGAGTAGACCTAGAAATGGAAATTATTTGATGATGATATAGTTGTTGAGTAAAATTACAAATGATCTTGTTGGTTTCTTAGAAGTTGTTGTGATTCATATATCTATATGATTTTGTAATTTTATTTATATTATTTTGGGTGTTCTGATATGACCATGAGGCCGAAGGAGGTATTTTTTTTTGCAGGTTAAAATATCAAAAAAAACATCGGGGGATTGAAGACAAACCACATTGGAATTCTAGATGAATTCAACAAGGTCACCATGACAACTTGTATTGTTTGTGTGTCGTTGTTTTGTTAGGGATTCCCATAAGGGGGGGGGGAATCACCTTTAAATGTGACCAAGGGATTTTATGTTTTTCTTTTATTTGGTCCATTTTGTTTAATGTTTTCATGTGATTTATGTGGTGCACTTACCTCTTTCATTATTTATTTAATGTGGTGTTAATATTGTGAGTAATCATGTTGTTAAGTTAATTAATTAAAAGATATCATGAGAATGTAATTAATATGGTTGTTGGTTATGATTTAAAGTGTTGTAAGAATGAGTAAGTAATGTGTAAGTAATATGTAAGTGATGTGTAAGTTAACTTTTGAGTGTGAAACACTCCACCTTCTTTTAAATTCGAATTTGTCCTTGGAGGCTAATTTTGGAGGCTTGTGGGACAAGTTAAACTTGTCCCATACCTCTTAAATTTACTTACCAACCATACCTATGGTTTGGGGGTTAAAATTAGACTTTTATAATGCATTTTGAGAAGACAAATTGTAGGTTTTAATTACACTTTAATTACATGGTTTAATTTCAGTCCATTGGAATATGGGCTTGATTTGAGTATGTAAGTAAATTGTCATATTATTCACCCACCTATTTATTATGCATTGAAGAATGAAGTTAATGTTTGGGTTGGGGTTGAGGATGTGTGATGTGGCATCCTACATGGATCCACCTCATCCTCTTCTCTTCCCTCTTCTATAAAATTTGAATTACTTTCCTTGTTTTGGGTTACTTCAATTTTGCAAACTCCTTTTGGGGGTGAATTCTTTTGTTGTTTTGGAGCTCTTGCTTTGGAGAAGTTTTTGAAAGATTTTTGCATGCTTGTGCTTGGCCTATTTGGATTTCTTGCATTGCGATAAAGCTTGTTGTTTTAGAACTTAGAAAAACTCCTTCATGGAGAGGTAGGAGCTTGGCTCTTTGAATGCTTCTTTTTTTTCATGAAATTGTTATTTTTGTGAATGTTTTGGCATATTTGTGGGATGTTGGGTAGATGGCCTAGGAATGGTGTAGGAGAAGACTATGGGGTTCATTTTGTGGGAGGTACAAGTGTTTTGGGGAGGTATAAGTGTGGAGGAGTTAGGATTTGGGTTCCACCTTACAAAGAAATAACTTGCATTTATTTACTCGTTATGGGGTGCCATAAGAGGTTGGGGAGGCATAAGGAAATGTGAGGAATAAGGGGTACTTGGGGGAGGCATAAGGGCATGTCAGGGCTTTGATATACTATATTTTGGTGGTTTGAAATTAGGTGGTGATACCCATTTCCCCTTTGGGAGGCATAAGTAGCATCCCCCATAGTTTCTTGCTCCTTTGGCTTGCTTGATGAAGCCTCAGTGTTGTTTTTCATGATTTAATGTAGTTGTAAACTACATTCTATTTTGGACTGTGTTTTAAATGTGAAAATGTTTCTTGTGTGTTGTGGAAGCCCTTGTTTCCATGAGTTGAATCACATCTTCTATTGCATTATGGTTGGGGATGGGGCCAATGAAGAAGGATGACTTGGTTGGGTGGATAGCGTTACCTTTCCCCTACTCTTGTTGTGATTAGAATTGGAAGAATGATAAATCTACATGTTGATGTTTTGGAGCAAAGGAGAAAAAGAAAATAGTTTAACAGTCCTTTGTTCAAATGAAATATTATTGTAACCTTTCCCACTTGAAGTGGAAGAACTCGTATATGTTTTGTAATGGAAATATGTTGTATTGAATATGAAAATTGTAAATTCGAAATGTGAAAGAGATATACTCCATTTCTGTCTTTGAAAGGAATGTGAAAGAAATTGTATTCTATATATTGGATTCAAGAAATGAAAAGAAGATAAAGGTTGTAATGGAAATATGTTGTATTGAATATGAAAATTGTAAATTCAAAATGTGAAAGAGATATACTCCGTTTCTATCTTTGAAAGGAATGTGAAAGAAATTGTATTCTGTATATTGTATTCGAGAAATGAAAACAAGAAAAAGGTTGTAAAAGATTCATGGAAATAATAGAAGTTGTCTTAATTTGTTTCATAATGGCATTGTTATATTGAAATCTGATCATTCAAATGCACTATGAATTATCTGTAGGAAAGTTAAAAAAAAGGTGAAATGCGTATGAAGGAAATGTATTAATCCATTTTTGTCGAAATGTTTGATTTGGGAAAAAGATAGAAACTGTATTTGTGTTTTTATGCTTTGGATTGAAGGAAGGATGAAATATACAACTTACTAGCATGGAATGAATTCATAGTTTTAAGTTGGTGAATGTAACAAATCTTTTTGAATTTGAAGTTTTGTTAGGTAATTTTTCTTACTGAAAAATATTAATCAAAATTTAACAGCATGACACTATAAAATGTAAAAGACCAATTTAAATATAAATTTTTATTTGTAAAGGAAAAATGACACCAAACAAACTAAAACACTTAAGAAATTTTTAAAGAAACTTTCAAATCGAGAAAAGGAAAAATTGCAGACCCTTTTCTTTGTAAAAAAATTGGTAATTTTAAATGCAACTCAATCAAATAAATTTAACCTTGCAACCTATCCCAAAACCTTCCTAATGAAATCCTCCATGCCTGGTTGGCATGTTGAGAAAGATAAAATGACAAATTTGAACAAAATTTTTACAAGTTAAAATGACCAGTTCACTTTTTAAGTGACAAGCAAATCATTTTCTCAAAATTGACACTTTAAACTTCATCAAAATTAAATTCTTAAGTTTTTTATGCAAAGAGGGTGTCAAGATATTTCCAGAAAGTCTTTGTTTTCCAAAAATTGAGTTCCCTATCAAAAGTTATGGCCTTATGAAGTTTTACTTCATTTTTGGCCTCAAAAATAATCTAACTGTCAAATTTAAATGATTAAAATATTCACTGGTGGACCCGTGGGTTTAAGTTTTTCCTTTTGCACTTTTTTCAAAAAGCGCTAAAGTTATGAAGTTTTTTCGCACACCTGTTGCCACCTGCAAACCTCGTTTTTATCAAAATTAGTCTTAGTTCGAAAAGGGAAAATTTTGAAAATTTTCCCCGCCTACCCATTGCCCCGCCCTTTGCTTTTGGTATCCATTCCTGCGGGCGCACGGGTTCTCGCTTTAACTTAACCCTTTTGATTCTAACTTTGGCAAAATTTCTGAAAATTTTCCATGGCCGCACATCCCCTCCCTTGCCTAGGAAACGTACTTTCGTGGGTGTGGGCCCACACATTCAATTTAACTTTTTTATTAAAGCCCTTTGGAAAAATTTCCTAACTTTCTCCATCGTCCCGAAGCCCCGCAACCAATGGTTGGTTGACATGTTGTATCTTTAGGCATCGAGAGAGGCACAGAGCATTTTAACCCCTTTTATTTTTTTCTTTTAAAGTCTAAATTTTCTAAGTCCCTCTAATGGCCCGCCGACCCAGCAAATAATGAGATCATGCCACATGGCAGCATTTTGGCATCAATGGAGATACGGGTAAATCTTAACCCTTGCATTTTTTTACTCAAATTCTAAAATTGTATGTTTCCCCTATAAGTTTGTTTTCCCTGCGTAAATCAAGGATCAACACATGGCACCTCGAAATGTTGACATGTTTCCCCTTTCGGGTTTGTGGGTGCACGGAGGAGCAAAAGCACTAAATTCCTTCCCCACTCCACCGGCCCGCACCTTGGAAAATTTCACTTCACCACTCCACGATTCCTTCTCTAGGTGAAATTTCTCCCCGCAGTCCGTAGGACCGCCCTCAAGAAAATTTTCCTCCCTAGGCCTACTGAGACCCATTCTTGAGAAAATTTTCACCCCAAGGCCCATCGGCCCATAACTTAAGAAATATGAGGAGTTAGGAGGACTTATTTATATCACTAGAAAGGTGAGGAAATTTCCTATCTAATGAGAATGTTTTTGGGAAGTTTTGAGAGCATTAATTTTGAGAAAAATCAAGTTAAATCTTTTAATCTTGTTAGAGAGTGGTATAGTGAGAAATTACCCTCTTAACCTAATTGATTAATCTAACCCTAAGTTTGGACCTTGTAATATTTTATAATTGTCATATTAATAAAAATATAAGCTATTAATAGTATTTGGATTTGAAACTGGTTTGTGACAACTGTTGTCTTGTAACCTGGTTGTAGACTCTTTTAAACAAAAAAATTATTCCATAATTTTTTCCTAACTAATCCTAGGCTATTCTTGGGTCTGAAGTAGGTTGGTTTTAGCGGGAATATCAAGATTAGTAAAGTGCAGTGATTCCCAAGATGACAAGGTAATCCCTCTATATAGTTTCTTTGAGTCTGCAAAATAAAGATTCTCCAAAGGCGTACAAAGAAGAGTTAAAGGAAACGACAAAGCATAACTCCGTGTAAGAAATGTTGGATGCAGTAGAAGTTGCGGAAGACCCCAATATGATTCTTGATATCTTCACTCGTGTCATGGACATAAAGGAAAAGTGTGGGTTTGCCTCCGATCCTCCCGTCAGTACTCAAATGCCTTAGAGTGGAGTAGAGATAAAGGATGAATCAAATGTTTCTCATGGATAGGATCTCAATGAGCATAGACCTAGGAAAGAAAGTAACTTAGAAAATACAAGGGATTAGAACAAAATCATCTTTGGGGCAGCGATAAGATGCTAAATGAAGAACCAACTATATGGATAAACACATAATGTAGCTGGCACTATAAAACTGATTCCAAAGAGGGTGAAGGAAATGGAATTTATAAGAAAAGGCCTAATCACCAAGAAGCTCATGTAGACTCACTCTACCAAGTACATAGATAATTGTGAAATCACATGTATTTCATATACAACCGAGGAGAGGAAGATACTTTTGGAACCAGTCAATGGCTTTGTAGAACAACATCACTCAGTGTTGCCCACTCAGGGGTATCTGTTAAAGAATTAAAAAATCTTTAGTGAAAGTAGGTTGTCCCTAACTTGTAGAATAGGTGATTACTAGATGTATTTCCCTTTCTATTGTGTGTGTTTCCATTCCTGTTGTGTGTGTCATTTCCTTTTCACGTGTAAGTGTGTTTCCTTCTTCTCTCTTTCCCTCTTGTTATAATTTGTACATGACTTCACATGGATCGATGGATAAGGCACTGGTTAATGAACTATATGGCCTAAAATTGAGATTCTCGATTCCCATTTCATGTGTGCACTATGCTCAGTCCATGCAATGTCCCCAAGCTAGATCAAGTTGTTATCGTGCAAATGTGTAATAAGGAAATTAACAATTTTCGACCACAAAAATTATACCCTTGTGTCAAAATTTGCATGTTTTATCATTCCTAGGAACCCCAGGTCAAATCCATCAGTCTGGTCACCCCATATTTAATGTCAAATTTCCCCCTAGGTTATTTAGGAGTGTCAATTTAATCCCCCAGGTGATTTTAGGAAGCTCTAAAAAGATGCTATCTTCTGGCAGTATTGGGAAGGAATATCGTTGGTATTCTCAGAACTGGATCAACCCCCTTGGAGAATAATGGAAGCACCAAATTCAACATGGAGGTGAATTGAAGACCTTATAACATCAAGGAAATGATTTTGAAAGGTTTGGGGAAGTTTTGAAATACTTGGAGAAGTTTGAATTAAAAATAGGGTTCACAAAGTACACATGCCTAAAATAGATATTGAGCTTTAGATGAAGATTTTGGGACCTTCGGATGAATTTAGGAGTAATATAAACAACTCCATATAGAGGATTCCAATCCCTACATTATGGTGAAATAATATTTTTCACAACACTTTGGTGCATCAGGTCTGCATGAATTATTTCTCAGCCACAAGTGGAGTAACAAATCACAATTTCAATTTTCATGTATAAAATGAATGAATCAAGACATTATACCCTCACCTTTGAATTTAAAATTCAATTTCCGGTTAGGATCATATAAAATTTCATCAAGAAATTCCACCAGGAGCTCAAGTTATCAACGTTCCAAGTTACCCTCTTGGAGAAAGTTAAGGAGTTAGTCAATTTTCGGGAGGAAATGTGTCATCACCAGGATCCTGATGGGATTTTATGTCCCCAACATCCCTACGGTCAGGTACAAAAACCTTGGAAAAATGTACCCATCCCCCATGTGACCTTTGGGACCCTCATGTGACCTTAAGACTTAACAACTTAACCCTTAGGTGCATTTTTGGAGCTCAAATTCCATGTCATCGGATCGAGGACATGTGTCAGCTCTAGGACCACTGTGGAATTATATGTCCCTCATGTCCCCGAGGTTAGGGAGATAAGACATGGAAAAATGCACCCTACACATATGGGGAGGTTTTTGGTCATCCACGTGATTGGATTTCAGCCCCTGTCATCACCAATCTGCACTATGATAATTCTTCACCGGGAACTCCTCGTCTATGGTTATTTACTAATGCAAAAATTTTAGTTTGGTGGATATAATCTGAAACACAACAACAAACATAACACAAGAATACCATAGACTATGATAAGAAGTAATGATGATAAATCTAAAATATAAGTGTAAATTATAATATCAACATGAAATTATTGCAATCTCACCCATGAGGTACTTTCAAGTGTTACTGACTTCACTTGACTTCCAACCATAACTATGGTAGAAACTTCAAAATTACACCTCTTAATGGCTTCTTTAACACACCTTCAAACTGATGGCTTCCTTTACACACTTACGCATACAATATTTCTCACTACTTCCTTCTATGCTAAATGAGGGGGGTGGCCTCTCTATTTATAGAACTTCTAGGCTTATCCATCTTATCTCTAAGATAGGATAAGAAATATACTCTGACAAATCATATTCCATACCTTAACTCTTATCTGTACATGTAAGCTTATCTTTTAAGATAAGATAAACTTTATCATTTCACATGGGTTCCACATTTTTAGACTTTTTACAAATAAAATACACAAAATATTTATGACCTCACTCCTTGTCCTTATTACCAATATAATATTTCTAATTGCTAATAATGTAGACCCTACTTCTCTACTTACCCTAACTTTGACATTTTAACATTACCAGACAACTTACGAAAAATATTTACTTTTAACCACAACATTCCTATTGTACTTTTGAGTATTAGCATACTATACATTATTGCGCAGCATCGCACTAGGAAGTGTCATTATCTCCTATTGGATGCTACTACTAATTATACTTAACAACATCCTATTCCTAATACATACATTAATGAAATAGAAATTATGGAGGAAAATTTTAGTGTTGACATCTTCTCCCTTCCTAGCTTCTACTCCATCCTCGAAGTGGACTATTCCGGTGCTTGGAAAATCTTTAACTTGTTGTGGTTGACCCATTTCATAATGGGAGTGTCATCTAATTCTTCCAGTCGGTATGTACCATTTTCATGCACAGTTGCGATTTTGTAGGGCCCCATCCATTTTGGAAGAAATTTTCTCTATCTTTTTTTTTGTATCTGGAATCATATACTAGAACCAAGTCATTCACATGAAATGGAGACCAACGGATCTTTTGATCAAAGTATTCCTTCTGCTTCATTTTCTTCTTATAGCTTGTATCCTTCGCTATTTCCCTCATTTCCTCTAGCAAATGAAGATGTACCAACCTTTCTTTTATTGAATCACTTTCATCCATCCTTTCATTTTTCATAACGCTCACAGTGGGAATATCAAACTAAATAGGAAGAACTGGATCAATGCCATAAGCCAACTGAAATGGGGAGTATCCTATTGCTAACTTTGATGTTACCCTATATGCCCACAATGCTGCATGAATCCTTTTATCCCACTTATGTACCTGCAAGGCTGCATCTTTTGGTAGAATTTGACACAACACAAAATTTGTTCATTTCACCTGTCCATTTTTGTTTGTCTTTTATGTTATTTCCTTCCTGTGCTTAATAGAAAACTTATTGATTAGGGCTTCTACCACCTCATTAATGAAGTGGCTTCCTTGATCTGTTCAAATTTCTAATGGACAACCAAATTTGGTGATAATGCGTTCATATATGAACCTTGCCACTTCATCCATGGAAGTTGTTTTCAATGGCCTAGCTTCAACCCACTTGGTTAAATAATCTGTGGCAACTACAATATACTTATTTTGGCATGGGGTAGTTGGAATTGGACCTAAAATGTCTATTCCCCACTTTTCAAAGGGACCAAGTGGAAGAATAGGGCATAATGGAATTGATGAAGTCTTACGGTTACCATGTGTTTGACAAATATCACATGTCTTACAATAATTATAACAATCTCTAAAAAGAGTGAGCCAGTGATAACCTACATCCAAGATCCTTTTTGATGTAAGTTGTCCGGAGAAGTTTCCTCCACATGTACCATTGTGGAATTCTTCTATTAGCTCCTTCCCTTGATCACGTCCAACTTCTCTCTTGTATTGTCCATTAGGTCCTATTCGAAATAATACTCCATGCTAGAATAGAATATGGATGACTGGCTTGAGTAATCTTCCTCTTAGTCTTTGCATTGGCACCATCAGGAAACTTGAATTCATTCAAATAATTCCAAATATATATGTATTCACTAGGGATTGTGTCAAGGGATAAAAATGCTGCATCTGGGAAATCATCATCATCACAAGATGAACCTAACCCATCATAGGCTCGAGAGAGTGCATCTGCATTGACATGCTTCTTTCCTGGCCTATCTATAATATCAAATTCAAATTATTTTAGCAAAATTATCCATCTTGCTATCCTCCCACGATGGGTTAGGCTTATTTAAAATTTATTTTAGAGCCTGATGATCTGTTTCAACTATAAATTTATGCCCTAGCAAGTAATTTCTAAACTTTTTTACAGCAAAAATGATAGCTAGAGCCTCTTTTTCAGTTACAGTATAATTTACCTCAGCATTGCTCATTTGTCTACTCCTAAAGTAAACTAGATGATCATTCCCATTTTCATCCTTTTGGCTCAGAGTACTTCCTAGTGCTGCATCGAGGAATCGTGTATACACAATGAATGGCTTGCTCAATCTGGATTCTTTAAAATAGGTGAAGACACCTGGGCTTCCTTGATTGTTCAAAAGCTTCATGCCCCATATTTCTTGGTTCATAAGTAACATCCTTCTTCAAGAACTGAGTTAGTGGCTGTGTAATCTTTGAGAAATTCTTGATGAACCTTCTATAGTAGCCCACATTGCCTATAAATGATCTCAACTTACTTCTATTTATAGGAAATGGTAACTCTTTGATTTTTGAAAATTTATAAGGATCAAGTACTAATACCATCTCTAGATACAACATGCCCTAACAAAATACTTTTAGAACATCCAAAGACACACTTTGTAGGGTTTAGTGAGGCTTGTGATTGATTTAACCTTTGAAATATTGTCTCCATCAGTGTGCAAGTGGTTCATCTTGCTCCCATAGATGCAAAAATCATCCGAGAAATACTTTGATGAAGTTCCCAATGAAGGGTTCAAACATCCCATTCATCAAGCGTTGGAACATTACCGAAGCATTACATAATCCAAAAGGCATAACTCTATAAGAAAATGTTCCCAAGGAGTGGTGAATGTGGTCTTCACTGATCTTTTCTCGCTATATGAACTTGGTTATATCTACTATATCCATAAGCAAAACTATAGCACTCTGCCAGCTACTTTGTCCAAGATCTGATCCGAGAATGGAAGAGGGTAATGATCCTTCTTTTTGCCTTGTTGAGCTTCCTATAATTAACACAAATGCATAGTTTCCTATTCTTTTTATTGAGATCACAATGGGAGAAACGCATTCTAAATTCTCCACAACAAATATGAATTCTCGCATCAAGCAACTTGTCTATTTCTTCTTTTACGAGTCTTGGAAAAATTAGGATTCATTCTATATGGCATTTTCTTTATGTTCTTAGCACCATCTACTAGCTCAATAGAATGTTCTACCCAAATTACTTGATGGAGTTCCTTGTAATCAAAATTGAATAGGTGTATGTACCTTTGAAAGAGATGGAGGTAGGATTCCTTCTCACTCTCCATCACAACATCACCAATATTTATTTGTTGGAGACGATCATCAATTTCTTCTTCGAGATAATTTTATGGGTTCATGATTCGGTGTGGTGAAAGGATATCAATGACCGAAACATCAACCTCACTTTCTTCATCTTCTATGTCCACTTCACTGGTACTAGAGTAATCAGAGGATGTCCAATCATCAGTTTCATCACTTGAATCCACAAGTTCTGTCTTATGATGCCGAGGGATCACATTTATCTTCACCCTCTCTCTACCACGTCCAAGTGTCATGAAACCTTCATTCCAGTAGTTTCTTGCATGAACTCTCCTTAGCCATGGTCTTCCCAACAACATTGGATACGCAACAGTACCATTTTTCATCACCTAAAAGTCTACCACACATACAACACCCATAATCAGATATTGCCACATTTGAAACAACACCTTTGGTTTAGTTTTTCCCTTATTTAATGACCTTAACATAAGTGTTGAGGGTGATCAATTTTTAACCCCAACATATTCATTACAGACTCGGTCATTACATTAATTACAGCACCTCCATCAACTAAGACATCATGAATTGAAATACCATTACATAATACCTTAGCTTGTGGAGCATAAAGATCCACCTTGCCTCTAAAATAGGGACACAAACCTCCTTCCTTCATTGAGCATTGAGTCCACTTCGCAGCTCCCGCATCTTCTCGAAGACGTATCCAAGAGTTGGCCATATGTAATATTTGCAATCCTTTTGGATAGATCTTCTAAGATGGAGTATGGTCCTTGTCCCTGTGAAATTAGAAAATCCTGCACACCCAACTTTCTTCTCCTATGTTTCTTACTAGTTTCTCCTTTCATATTCTTAGGATCATTTCCATCTTGGTTATCTTTTTCTTTCTTTTTTTTTGTTACCAACACATCTACTTCATAATTTATGCTCTTATCTACTACATCAAAAGAATTCACAGGTGCTTTTCCTATATCATTATCTCTTGTACCAGATGTAGAATCTCTATCTGGACAATTATACTTATAATGAGCCTTTTTATGTCAACCATAACATACAACTTCAGAAATATTTCTTTTTGGAACTCTATCTCCTCCCGAGAACTAAATTCTTTTCCTTGAAGAAGATTAATAGTTAGCGGCCCATCTTCTGAGAAGATCTTCATACTTAGTAGATGTAATAGGAGAAATATTTGTGCTCACCGAGAGTGGTTGTGGATTTTGGATGAAAGGTCTTTGGTGTAGGCTCTACTTTAGCAACAATTTCTTTGCGCTCCTCTTCCATACTTTCTTCTTTCCTTCTTGCAATCTTCTTTGCTTGTTCAATGGTATTTGGGTGGTCATACTTCACTCATTGTCTGATCTCTTCATCCCAAGAATGAAGTGCTTATAGAGGAGATTATCCACGCCATTCATCAACCCATCGGCTAATCCTTCCTTCCGGATCGGGCATCGAGCTTCCTCCTTAGCTATAGAACACGAGCATGATAATCCCTTATCTTATCCTTCTCTAATTGGGATAGCTTTGTGATATCGATCATGAGATCGCATATTTCTATTGTTCACCAAATTTTTCAAGAAAACTTTCAGTTAATAAATCCCATGAGTTTTTCACATTATCACCTAGTGTTTCAAACCACCTAAGGGCTGAACCTTCCAAAAAGGTAGGAAAAAACTCAGTCCATTGTTCCCTTCTTATAAGGTCATTACAAATACAAGATCATTTAAACTCTTGAATGAAAGAGGAAGCATCTTCATTAGATTGGGCTGAAAAATAGGAATCTTCCCCATTTTCAAAAGTAACCACAGTGAAATACCAACCCATAAGTACAATCAACAAGAATTATGTGCACAAATAATTGGAATCACTATAATAGAAAATAGAAATGACTACGGTAAACTATGGTAAAAATTGACTTACTGTGGTAAAAATGACTTTACTGTGGTAAACACTATTCACAATAAAAAGTGAAGTTATTATGGTAAATACTATTCACGGCAAAAAGTGACTTTACCATGGTAACTACTATGCATAGTAAAAACAAGGTTACCCTCCAAATATTTTCTAACTAAGTGGGAATATCTCTCTAGAAAATCCACCAATGAGGAATGGTCTTGGCAATGGAACCAAAATGTCATCACCAATCCAACACTATGATAATTCTTCACCGGGAACTCCTCGTGCTATGATTATTTACTAATGCACAAATTTTAGTTTGGTGGATATAATCTGGAAACACAACAACAAACATAACACAAGAATACCATAGACTATGATAAGAAGGAATGATGATAAATCTGAAATATAAGTGTAAATTATAATATCAACATGAAATTGTTACAATCTCACCCATGAGGTACTTCAAGTGTTACTGACTTCACTTGCCTTCCAACCATAACTATGGGAGAAACTTCACAATTACACCTCTTAATGGCTTCTTTAACACACCTTCAAAATGATGGCTTCCTTTACACACTTACTCATACAATATTTCTCACTACTTCCTTCTATGCTAAATGAGGGGGGTGGCCTCTCTATTTATAGAACTTCTAGGCTTATCCATCTTATCTCTAAGATAGGACAAGGAATCAACTCGACGAATCATATTCCATACTTCAACTCTTATATGTACATGTAAGCTTATCTTTTAAGATAAGATAAACCTTATCATTTCACATGGGTTCCACATTTTTAGACTTTTTACAAATAAAATACACAAAATATTTATGACCTCACTCCTTGTCCTTATTACCAATATAATATTTCTAATTCCTAATCATGTAGACCCTACTTCTCTACTTACCCTAACTTTGACATTTTAACATTACCGGACCACTTACGACAAATATTTATTTTTTACCACAACATTCCTATTGTACTTTTGACTATTACCATACTATACATTATTAGCGGCATCGTACTGCAATGCCGTTATCTTCTATCGGATGATACTACTAATTATACTTAACAATATCCTATTTCTAATACATACATTAATGAAATAGAAATTACGGAGGAAAATTTTAGTGTCGACACCCCCAATGCTTCTAGTGCTTTTTCATGTGAATCCCCTGCCATTGGATCGAGGACATGTGTCATCCTCTTGCTCGCCATGGAATATAATTTCCCTTGTGTCCCTCGGGTAAGGGAAATCAGACATGAAAAAATGTGTTCCACCCTTGCATGAGCATTTTTTTAATATTCAAATTAGGAACTTAGTCGTTTCTTCCTCCTCATTTCTCCTTAACAGTTTCTCACCATGCCATGGCTTTGCTCAAGCTTATCCTGATACCAAATCTGCAATTGCTAATCCAAACCAGCTCCACCATGGCCCAAAAATAATCTACTTCATGAAAACAAACAATAGGAAGAAAATGAAGAACAGATAACCACCAACTCACCAAATAAAAAAGTATTCGTATCTTACAAAATACAAGTCAGATCGAGATGCCATATTTTAGAGACTTCCTCATTTTTCAAGATGATCATGATGTAATAAACAAGAGGTCAAATGGTGCCAAAAATTATTTGTTCCAATAAAATCCTCACTTCATACAACGACTCACATTCGTTGGATTTCCCATCATTTCGGAAATGGAAACAAGGTAAAAAATTACACACAAGCTCCAAATGAAAAACCTATCACAATGGAGTTTTTTTCATCACAAACAGAGACAAAAACTAGACTTGTAAATTTTGAGCTCAATTTATGGCACACATGGAAGCTCCGTTCTCGACGTAACCGCTAGGTGAAAATTTTAAATTTTATTTCCGACATTCTAGTGGGAAAAATTATGTGAAATTTAGAGGATGTGGTCATGATGATGAGACAAGTCTAAAAAAATATGTTCTATCACAAATCGAGCATTGGAAACACACTTTCTAAAAATAGTAAGTTTTCCTATACATACTTGCTATGTTTGGAAAGTCATCATCAAAAGTAGTTGTGGTGAAAGCAGTATGTACCCAAGGTCACCAGGAAGCTAGAATGATTGTCCGGAGAAGAAACAATTAAAATGACCACTTACTAAAAATAGTAAGTTCCCTATATGGGTGCTTACTAAAAGAGTAGGTCAACCCAAAAAGTGGCCAAGGCAAGGGTAGTGTGCACAGGATCGAATGAGGGAGTCCATCACATCACGATGGTCGAGAAGAGGCAAAATCACCTCTCACTAAAAATAGTAAGCCTTCCATCTGGACACTTACTATTAATAGTAGGTTGTTCTCAAAGGGAAAGTTTGGCACAATGAGGCATAGAGGGATGATCATCTCAGGGAACTGGACAATGTTTTTTGACACTCACTATATAGTTTGGATCACAGATATATCATACGCATGATAAGAGTTACGGTCATCAACAAAACAATTCACTAAACTTAGCAAGCATTCGAGAGATACTTTGAAGGAGTTTTATAGTGTGCAAGGAGTTAGAAGATTCAGAGTTTCACTGCATTTGAAGCTTTCCATTAACAAGGATCAATGAACTTCATTGAGAATGACTTCTCCTCTTCCTCTTCTCTCTCTCTTTCTCTCTCCTCTTCCCCCAACATTCTCTCACTTTCCAATATTCTAATTTTGCGTTAGGGTTGCAATTTATCATATGTCTTAATGTTCTTAATGTAATAAGTCACATTTATGTTATAAAATGGACTTAATATTCTCTAGGAAGATTTTTTTTTTAGGTTGTGCAAGGAAATATGACAAGCCATTGGGAGTAGATGATAAGTCATCTCTTATTCTATAAATTGTAACGCCATTCCTATTTCAAAGGGTTGGCCATTGATCTTGTAAACCCAAGAGTGCATTGTACATAGAGAAAGCAAAGGAGATAGCCATTTTCTTCTACTTTCCTCCACTCTCAAATTTCTTCGATTCCCACACTATGTACAACTTTTGTTTAAGAAATCAATACAATAAGAAGGATTTTCTAGATTTCTTTGACTAAGGGGTTTCTTGATATTTTGTGATTAATAAAATCTATTTGGTCTGGTTGTTATTTCAGATTTGTTTCTTCTCACAAATGCATGTGATGAAGTTTCTAACTAGTGTATGTAGGATTTTGATTTTCTACCTGTAACATTAGTTATTCTACCTCATATTCTCACTCCTTTTCCCACTTCCATATAAATTCTTCCCTAGAAAGGGATTGTTAGATTTTTCACAAGGTCAGTGGAGTGCCCCTATTGGATCCCCAGCCATAAGGCCACCCGCAGAAATTTACATTTTCTCGTGCATGTAAATACGAAGTTACACCGGTTAAGTAGACGAAATTAGATTCTTAGAGTGTTTGCAAGAACTCCACAATTTTTTCCACCTAACAAGTTTTCTCACTAATAGTTTTTGGTCATCCATGTGACCAGATTTCAGCCCCTAGTGCTTCTAGTGGTTTTTTCAAGAAAATATCTTGCAGTCGGATCGAGGACACGTGCCATCCTCTTGCACACCATGGAATTTGATTTCCAAAATTTCCCTAAGGTGAGGGATGTTAGGAACATAAAAATGTGCCCAGCCCCTCTATGCACATTTTTTAAAAATTCAAATCCAGAACTTAGCCATTTTCTTCCTCTCATTTCTCCTCCACAGCTCCTCACCATGCCATGAGTTTTCTCAAGATTGTCCACACACCCAGTCATCCATTTCTGATCCAAACCAGCTCTGCCATGGCCACATAAAAATCCATTCCATGAAAGTTCATAGGTTTTAGGGGAAAGAATGATCGAAAGTGCTGAAGAAAATGAAGGTTTTTTGCCAGATAATCGTGAACTCACCCGATCAAAAAATCTTCATATCTGATAAGATAGAAATTAGATCGAGGTTCCATCTTCAACAGACTTCCATATTTTTTAAGATGATCATGATTCCATAAAATAGAGGTCAAATGGTGCCTAGAATTATTTGTTCCAACAAAATCCTCATTTCATGCAATAAGTCACATTCGTCAAATTTCCCATCATTCTGGAAATGGAAATGAGCAAAAAACATGCACAAGAGCTCCAAATGAAAAACATATCGCAATGGATTTTTTTCATTGTAAACAAAGACAAAAACTAAAACTACAAATTTTCAGCTCCATTAGTGGCCGCCATTGTAGCTCTGTGCTTGAAGCCACTGTTAGGTGAAAATTTTAAATTTTATTTCCCGGCATTCTAGTGGGAAAAATAATGTGAAATTTTTAGGATGGGGCCTTGACGGTGATACGATTCTAAAAATATGTTCCATCACAAACTAAGCACTAGAAACACACATTCTAAAATTAGTAAGTTTTCTTATACAAACTTGCTATGTTTGGAAATTCATCATCAAAATAAGTTGTGGTGAAAGCAGTGCATACCCAAAGTCACTAGGAAGCTAGAATGATTTTCTGGAGCAGAAAATAGTTAAAATGACCACTTAGTAAAAATAGTAAATTCCCCATGTGGGTGCTTACTAAAAATGGTAGGTCAACCCAAAAGGAAAGCCGAGGCAAGGGTAGTGTGTGCAGGATAGAATGAGGGAGTTCATCACATAAAAATGGTTAAGAAGAGGAAAAAATCACCTTCAAAAAAAAAAGTAAGCCTTCCATCCGGAAACTTACTATTAATAGTAGGTTATTCTCAAATGGAAAGTTTGGTACAAAGAGGCATAAAGGGAAGATCATCTCAGGAATTGAATAATGTTTTTTCGACACCCACTACATAGTTCAGGTTGCAAGTATTTCATACACAGGTGGGGAGTTTCAGTCATTAGCGGAACAATTCACTCAACTTGGAAAGCATCCATGAGCTTATTTGAAGAATTTGTAAAGTGTACAAGGAGTTCGAGAATTCATACTTTCATTGCATTTGGAGCTTTCCATCAATGAGGATCCCCGAAATTCATTGGGAATGACATATCCTCTTCTTCTTCTCTTTCTCTTTCTCTCCTCTTCCCCCCAACTTTCTCTCACTTTCCAATATTCTAATTTCGTGTTGGGGTTAGCACTTTTTGATATGCCTTTAAGTCACCCAAAAGTGACTTTAGAAACATAATGTAAATTAATTCACCTTGATTTTATAAAAGGGACTTAAATATTTTGTAGGAATATGAATAGTCTAAATTTAGAAATAAGGCATATGGAGGGTCATGAGGAAGATGAGGAGTCGAGTCTATTCTATAAATTGTAAATCCATTCCCATCTCAAAGTGGTTGGTCATTAATTTTGTAAGCTCAAGAGTGCATTCTACCTTGAGAGAACAAAGGAGATAGCCAAATTCTTCCATTCCCCTCATTCTCAAATTTCCTCTATTTCCTACACTATGTACAATTTCTACTTGAGCACCAATACAAGAAGGAGTTTCTATCCTTTTTGATGAGAAGATTTTAGAAAATTTGAGTTCTCAATATTACCTCATCTTTTTTTGTTTGTAGTATTGTTTCCTCTTAATTTAAATACACATCGATGTAATTTCCAACTAGTATAATTCAAGTCTCTGATTTCCTACTTGCAACATTAGTTTATCGTGTGTCTAATATTCTCACTCCCTTTCTTGATCTCCTAGAAAATTCTTCTCTTGCAGGTATTTTCTAGCTTTTCCACATGGTCATTAGAGTTCCCCCATTGGATCCCTAGTCACAAGGCCATAAGGAAAATCTACATTTACTCACTCATGCATATACGATAGCTGGACCGGTTAAGTAGAGGGACTCAGATTCCCAGAGATTTTGTGAGAAATCCACAAGTTTTTCTATTCAAAAATTTTCTCTTCAACACACCATTAATTAATTACATTTCACTAATTAATTAACCCTCTTATCGCTCAAGATGTCAATTGATGACCTTTCATTAATTAATGTCCACTTTTACTTAGGTTAATTAATTATTTTTAATTAATTACAACCGCTAGCCTAAATCAATAAATTACCATTTATTAATCCATTTTCCTCTATTAAATCCCCTAAATCACACTAATCTTCCTCTAAACATCCTAAAAAGGCTTACTCCTAGCCTATTAATTAATCACATTTGTTTAATTATATGCACTCCAAATCCCACAAATTGCTAACTAAACAACTTACCCACATACTAACTCACCTAGCTTTAGTAAACTAAATTAAATTTACTTTACCCTTTATCCCACATTTATGAAATCCATAGCCTTACCCCAACCGGGAAGATATATAAGTAAACGCTCTTCCTAAATTTTCTCTTACATCTTACACGCATATAACATAAACTATAACTATTTTGATCTTGAGAATCCTCCATTAGAATTGAGCTAACATCTTCATCTTTCATCTAATCACTCAAATCTTGAATACTATGCGAAGAATCAAAATGGCTTTATAGCCATTCTTGATGACATTCAATTCTCAAACCTTCAATTCAAACAATCAACATTTATTGCTATGGATCTATCTAGGTTCATTTGTAGTTTAGCAATCTTAAGAGTATAGATCATTTTAGTATGTTAGTTTAATTTTGGTAAAATTTGCATGCATTTGAAGAATTTTAGTCTCCATAAGCTCTTATCTTGATGGTTTTTGTTTAGTTATATTGTCTTTGGATTTATTAGGTGTTAGTTTCAATTCATCTATCATATTTACTTATACATGAGCACATATACAAAATAGCAAAAGATAGAGAAGATCATATCATACAAAGCACCTCCAGCTAAATGAAATGGACAAGTGAAGGTGATAAAATGTAAATCTATTTCCCTATTCTCATTCTTTCATTGATCTATAGTTGATTGTGAAGGTAAATGTGTTGTAAATTAAGTATATGCTGTAAAAAAAAAAGTGTACATCTAAGTGAATGTTAGGTGAAGAAAGGGGGAAATTAAGGCATTGATACAATTTCTTATTTCTTATATTTTCTAGCATGCATTATGTTACCATCAAATTTATGCCTTATGAAACAATATTATGGTTCATGTATATGCGTTCTTCAAAGAATAATTAGGATGGGTATCTTGTGGCATCTAGTTACTAAATAATTTGTATTATAATTTAAGGTTATTTTGTGCATTTATTATTTTTTGTCCATGCTCGTTCAAAATGAGAAATTTCATGGGCCATGCTCAATCCAATCAAAAGGTAATAGTATCCATCTAGGCCTTGAGTGGTCAACAATTCCATGAAAATATGTCAAATTCAATGAATGATTATATAAATAATAAAATGAATAATTAAAATAAATTCCAATGAATAAATGATAACAAGGGGCACTCACTACAAACACAAAAAATGTAAACAAGTCAAATGGGTCAAAAAAATATTTTAATAATAAAATTTTCACTAAAACAATAGGGGTCTAATAGATAAAAATAGTAAATCTATTATAAAAGAATAATGTATAGTGAAAGAGTGATTCAAAAGTGTCACAGAAATCCATAATCTCCTAAGGTAATGTAGACAAAACAAGGGCTTACAAGCAGAAATACCTACCGTGTATGTGGTAGGAAAATAGTGGAGTGCTATTTTGGGAGTGCAAGTAAATAACAAGAAATATCAATTTCGTGTGTTTCAATGTTTCATTATTAAGTAGTTCATTAAAAGATAATATTTTTCCTACAAAATTTTATAGGAAAATGCAATGTGGTGGTGGGAATGCACTATCCAATGGCCATCTACACATGTTAAGTGTTAGGTAGTGGGAAGGAGGAGTTGAAGAAAATTTTAATAAATGAAATGATGTTGGTTTCATTAGAAGTAGCCGAACATAGTTAAAGAGTGATAAGAGATTAAAAACTATTCATAGATTAAATTTTATAGATTTGAGCGCTTCAAAATTCTTAAGTACAAAACCAATTTTCTTGTTATCTCTCGAAAGTGCACCCGTAGAAAGATGGCTGCAGGTTTTCTAAGCTTGCAAAATTTGATCTCTCTTTTGAAGATACAATGGAAACACCTTAGGTATGTGGTTATACCTATTTTGAGGTGAGTCTCTAGTATCAAAGCCTAGTTCCTTGTTGATGTAACCTAAATTGATTCTGGGGTTTAGGGGTAAAAGATGATGGTAAAATGATTAAAATAAGTAATACACCAAATTTGTACGAGGGATTTGACTGAGTATATGCACAATTGATATGTGAAGGATTTTAGAGCTTGAACCAACAACGCTTCTTTAGAATATTAAGGGAAAATCACTTGGAGGTATTGATGGAGATTATCATAACAATATTGCTAAGCTAAACATGCAAATTAATATAATGCAGAAACTACTAAATTTCTCAATAGGGTAAGATGATTAATAAGGGAATTTACATTCACAAGACTAATAGAAACATACATAAGACTGAAAATAATTGGGAAGGTAGAAATTATTCACTCTCAGAAGGTAAAACTAGAAAAAATTGCTTTAGTACTCCTATATCAAAAAATTCCTCTAGTCGTTCCCCTATGTTTTGCAAAGGCACACAATATATAACAAAATAAAGTTCACCCCCTTCCAAAAATAGCCCAAGGCTTGTACTCGCCCATGCATGATATTTTTATCCTTTATTTAATAATAGATAAAGGGATAAAAATAGAACATGCAATTACAAATAGGCATTAATAGCCTTCGGTTACAACTAGTCAACTATAGTCGACTGATCTATTTTAAGAAAAACATGTCTATTTTTAAGAAAAGCA
The DNA here is from genome assembly GCA_018340775.1 of Taxus wallichiana var. yunnanensis. NCBI lineage: Eukaryota > Viridiplantae > Streptophyta > Pinopsida > Cupressales > Taxaceae > Taxus > Taxus wallichiana. The sequence goes on from CM031237.1 coordinate 140,895,881, forward strand.
TGAGTGGATGATTTGCTAAAAATAAGCTTTTCTTGCTGAGCAAGTCTTCTTCTGTGCATGCAGACTCTATGTCTTTTTGCTGATCTATCCTTTTCTGAATTTTGTGAAGGCATGCAACTTTACTCTTTGTGAGTGAGAAAAATTAATTATTTTCTGACCATGATTAAATCTGGTGAACTCAGGGCTCGGATTTAGATGCAAAAATATTGTAGACTTAGTCATTTTTGGTAATAAATTATTGAGCTCCATTCGAGCTAGCCAAGCTTTAATATATTTTTGTGGCCACCATTAATAACTACTTAAGCTTCCTATGTGAGAAAAGAAATTATGCCATTGTTGCAGACCTCGAGCTCGATTGAAGGCTTTTTGAAGAACTCTATAATTCATTACTTCAAAAAAGACCATCCATGTAGGACAAAATTGATCCAAAAATGGGCCTGGAAAATATTTCCTTATCATTTCGATAAAAATTGTGCATTTTAAAATATTTGGCCTGCCCATTCACTTTTAATCTAGGCCTTACACGTGTCTCTATCTATTTGTAGTGGAGTCATGCCTTCTATAAAAGCTTAAAATTTAAAAATGCCCCGGTGGCCCACTTCCCCAATTTCAACTTTTGATGCTTGGATGGAGTCGCGGGTGACTTAACACTTTTCTTCCCTTTTTTTTAAGTTCAAAGTCTCAAAATACTCTGATGCTCCAAACTTTCACTTTCAATATGATGCTTTGTTTGGTCCTTGGGTAGAGCCACGGGGAAATTTTATAAATTTAACCCTTTTAACAAAAGGTTCAAAGTTTCAAATTGGCCCAATGACCCACCTTTAGTTTATCAATACTTTGAATTTTGATGTTTTGACTTTCTCCGCAGAGTTTGTGTCGCTTTAAAACTTTGTTCCTTTTTGTAAAGCTTAATGTTTTAAAGGATTTTTTTTTCCACCCTTCCACTTTTTAACCTCTACAATAAAATGGCCATGTTTACACTTGCGAGGCTAGTGGGTCTCCAATTTTTTTGACAATTTTGCAAAATATGAAAAGTGCCAAGTTTTGCAAAATGGGCCCACCGTTTTCATGATTCAAGTTGGGGTTTGCATCAATTTTGGTGATTTGATTTCATCCATTGATCTTTTGATGTAACCTCATTCATTGATCTTCTACGTTTTTGACATTTGCATTAATTGAAGAACTTGGGTTCCATCCTAATCCATTCGACCTTTGTACTTTTGATTCATGGTCATCCATCCTTTGATCATTAACTCAGAGTGAGCTAGGTTACTTTGGATCGTTGATGAGTAAAACACTCGAAATCCTAATATTTCGCATTTTCATTCTTGAGATCTAGTCAAGCTAATCAAACTCTATAATTATTTTTAACGGAAGCCATTGATGAAGCCTTCAAGTTCTGTTACTTGGATTTCTTTACGAGATCTGGTTGATTTTTACCCTTTGTCATTGTCTTCAAGCTCATATTTTATTTAAAAGAGATCTTTGTGCCTGTAGGAGCTCTGCGAAGATTCTATGGCTGCCATTGTTGCAGGTTTGTGAGCTTAGCCCTCCTATAAAAATGATCATCTATTGCTTTCTTGCACCTGTAACACCATTATTTTGAGCAAGGTAGTCATGGCTTGTGTTTTTTGTAATCTCCTGACTGTATATTGCTCATTTCGATCAATATTTGGCTCACCCTTTTACTTTGTCTCTGCTAATTCATCTCCAAAACATTGATTTTTTATTTAAAAGATTTTATATTGATGGATTCACTACCTTGTGCCCTAAACAACCGTTACTTTTGAATCATATATCTAGATCTGACATTCTTGTATCATGGGTAGTTGTGCTTTTCTTTGAAATTTTCATCTCATTGCAAGATAGAGCCATGTCTATTGTGGGTATTTCCATAGGTAGCTCTAACTGTTATGAAATATTTGGCTTGTATAAAAAGAAAGGCCGCCATGGTAGTTGATTCTTAAGCTCTGATTTATTTGATTTCCCAAGTGTGATAGAGGCATATTCTCTGATATTTTATACTTAAGATGTCATTATTTTGTGAAACCTTGATCTCTGAGTCAAAAAATCATTGTGGGTTATCCCTTTTGGCTCTGAGTTTGATGATCCTTCGAGGGTTTTCTCAACTTTTGATTTTACCAGTAAGTTTTTGCTTCCTTCCTTGATTTTTGGATACCCATTTAATGGTTTTTCGATCAAAGCCAGGATCTACATTTTCTTTTGTAGACCTGTAACTATATTCGATCCTTTGAGTTATATTGCAACAAATATGTGTATGGATTTTTAACTGTCCTGTATGAATGAGTTATTTTTCCCAAAATCTGTATATACCCATGTATCTTTCAATTTGTGGCTTGAGGTATTACAACCCAGATTTGGGTATCTTTCCTTTGGCATGGGTATTCACGCTTCTTTACTCCTTTTGATTCTTCAATTTGTTCTTGATTTTAATGAGATCTTTGTACCTTGTATGTGGCCTTTTGTAAATAGTTTCTCATTCATGTAACACCATTAGCAGGCATAATCCTTGATTCAGATGCTTTGTTGAAATACCATCATCTTATTTCTTTGCTTAGATACTATACTTCTTTGATGGTAGCATTTCTGGAAAATTTAAAATGTCCATTTCACATGGCGAAGCCCTGCCAAAAGTTTTCCAGAATTCTCTCTTCCTTGACTGAAATCTAGAAAGTGTACATTGTCTACATGCATCTTCTTTGTTCTGTACTTTAACCTTTTACTTTTATAGAAGATATCTGATTTTTGAGTTACATTAACCCTTTTTCCAGCATGCACATGGTCCTTTTCTGCTTGTCTACAATCTGCACCTACACACTTAAGAAAATAGTTAGAAAATAACTAGGCTCTTGGCCTATCTTGTATCAATTTTACTTATTTTGTTTTCTATTTCTTCTTTTGAGTAAGCTATGTAGTTTGATTTTCAGGTACTATATATCTTCTATTGGTTAGAGATCCATATGCACGAATTAGGATAGTGTAGGAATATGGATTAACCCTGAGCTCTTTATTGATGATTCCTTTCTTTTACTTTTCAGGTACCATGCTTTGAATTATGAAGAAAAGATGGAACAAGCTGGAAGGGGGCAATCTACACAACAAAGAATATACAAAGGCAATTATGGGTTCACTCATATTCCTTTGCTTTCTATTTCATGCGTGTGTACCTCTTTCTTTAGTAGATGCACTTTACCTTTTAGTCACATCCCATGGCTTGTGTGGGAAACATTTGACCCTCCTTGTGAATAAAACATTGAATTCTTAAATTGAGTTGTGTATTTCCTTCTACATTTCAAGCTTCTGAATGGAGTGTATGATGAACTAAACAACTCAGTCATATAATTGAATGTATTAAACATGAAGGAAAGAAATAAATGAGAACCTGTAACATTTAGTAATGTACTCTGATTTCTGTAATCTTGACTTATGTTTGTTTTCCCAAAACTCAACACTTCATCTACTCTGTAATTCGGTGTCTTCATCAAGAAAACATAGCTATCTTTCGGGGCCTTTGTGTTCTTTTGTTGAAGGTATCATGAACTTGCAGACTATGTGATCTATTACATTTTGTAATAGCACACATAGCTACTGATTTCACTTAAACATTAATTAATTTAGCAGTAACTAATAACATCAGAACTTCCTTAGCTTAGGTATACTTCACCCATAACTTTCATCGCAATGATGAAGTTTCGAGTTGCCCTTTTTTTGCACAAGTGAAAAAAATATTCAATATTTTTGGTGATCCTGTGGGGAAAACTGTCGGCTAGCTTAAAGACTAGTGCCTTGCTCTTGTCCATTGGTCATGGAGTACAAAGCATATAACCAAAACTTGAATTTTTGAAAGGTCCAACCTTTCCGAAATAGAACTAAAATCGGGAAAGGATCTAAGTAAACCAGATCACTGCATGCACGAATACACTTATTGATTTGAAAATGATGCAATGTGTAGAAACTACACTTATTGAAGGGAAAATCATACTCTAACAATCACTGTAAGATTTTCAATAATAGTGTTTGAGAAACATACCATTCACAGGAATGGGAAGTTCCTTTCCATTCAGCTTCAAAAGCTAAAAATAATTGTGTTCCTTGCAAGCTCAAATCATGTAAGGACCACTCCAAGTTGTATCAAAATTTGAGTGTCTTCCTAGATTTGCACGATCATCATGCCATTTTAACAAAATATCTCCTTCATTGAAGACTCTAAATTTGGCTTTCTTGTCAAAAGTATTCTTCATTTATTTATGATTCTTTTCCATATTCAAATGAGCTTGATCTTTTAGCTCTTGTAATTCCATTAACTCTGCATAACAAACCTACAATGGTTCATTCTCAAGAAGCTCCATTTGATATACCAAATCCAATGTAGGTAACTCAACTGAAATAGGCATTCTTGTTTCTTTTCCGTACACAAGTTTGTATGGTGAATTTCCATATGATATTTTAGGAGAGTCACTCAAATGTCATCGTGTCCCAAAGTGTTGAATTCAACATAGATGCCAAGCTCTTGATTTTCTTTAAGTGTTCTTCTAATGATCCTTAAACAGATTCTTGTTAGTAATCTTAGCTAAGCCATTACCTTGTGGGTAATAATTAGATGAAGAACTTAGATAGATTCTATGATCCTTATGATTCTTGTTAGTTGATTCTTGTTAGTAATCTCAGCTAATCCAATCGATCGATTTATCTTTGTTATCTTTGCAAGGAATGCTAAAGCATTATCGATATGATAGTTCTTTGGAACACCAAATTTGTAGACTATACCTTCATAAAAGGATAGTATGAAGTTTCATTAGCATCCTTCAAGGCTATTGCTTCAATCCATCATGTAAAATAATCTGTAGTAGTTAAGATCCAATTATGTCCTTGTGAAGAAGGCGGGTTTATCATGCCGATAAAGTCAAGACCCCACTGCATAAAAGGCTAATCAAGTGAAATAGGCTATAAAGGTAGTGAAGCTAGACATTCTTTACCGATAAAGAAAGCACATTTTCTACACTTTCTTATCCATTCAAAATAGTCCTTGAATATGCTAGGCCAATAATAACCATCTTTCATAATTTTTAAGGCTGTGGTACGTGTTGAGAAATGACCTCCTGCAGGTCCTTCATGGAATTCTGATAATATTTTCTAAACTTTATCATAATCAACACATCGTAGCAAAATCCCATTTATATCTCTTTTGAACAACACACCATCAATAAAGATATAATGTATACCTGTAACCTAAAATATATTCATTTATTTTTGTCCATACCTTCGGATAGGTCCCATGTTACAAGTAGTTAATCAAATCAGCCATCCATCTTGATTCCTGAAACTCTTGAACTGACTCAGGTTGCTGATTTTCTGGTTGAACCATAATTTTTGATTGTTGATACGCAATTTCAGCATGTTGTTTTGAATCACCTGGTTCTGCAACTTGTTATTTTTCCATATCAGCAATTAGATGTTCACACATAACTTTCCCTCGAACCATCATAGCAACCCAAATATCAACATCATCCTTCATGACCTTCATTATCATAGTTTTCTCTTTTCTCATTCAACTCCTTATTTAGTAAGAATGCTTTCACACTTGGATGAGAAACAAGAACATGGATTTTATCATTCAAAAGCATATACTTGAAATTCTTTAGTCCTCTGACTACTGAAAGTACTTTATTTTCAAGGAACATGTACCTTGTTTCAAAATCATGGAAGCTCTGTCCAAAGAAAGTAATAGGCTATTCAATATTTTCATCATTGAGTTGAGTCAAGATAGCTGAGATTGTTTCACTCTCCCGTGAGTGCATACATTGTAAAATATTTATTGAAATTTGTATTTTCAAGAGTAGGAGCTTGAGAGATAGCTACTTTGATTGATTCAAATCCTTCTCTCCCTTCACTAGTCCAAGAGAAAGTTTTCTCTTTCTTTAGCATAGCTTTCAGTGGTTTAACCAATGCTGTAAAATATGGAACAAATCTTCTAACAAACTTTATTTTTCTAAGAAATTTCTCTAATACCTTCTTATGGTGGGGAAATGATAGTTGTGATATGGCTTTGATTATGAAAGGGTCAATTGGTAAACCCTACGATTAAAAACAATATGGCCAAGAAACTTGCCTAAATGTACTAAAAAGATAGACTTCAGTGGATTTAAGGATATTCCAAATTGCCTGAATAACTGAAAAGTCTACCTTAAATGCATTAGATGTTCTTCAGAATATTTTGAAAATACAATAACATCATCTAAATAAAAAAGGATGCATTTATTTAATAAGCTGCAAAAATCCATTTCCATTGCACGTTGAAATGTTGCACTAGAATTTGAAAGACCAAAAGGCATCCTTTTGTAAGCATAAGTACCCCACTTGGTGGTAAAATCTATTTTATATCTATCCTCTCTTCGAACTAAAATCTGATTATATCCATTGTAACAGCCTAGAAGAGATAGTCTATTTGAACCTAAGACTATTCTCAAAATATGATCCATATTTGAGAGTGGGTAATGATCTTTTAATGAAGCTTTGTTAAGGTCTCTAAAATCCACACATAATCTGATTTCTCCATTATTCTTCCTAACAGGAACAAGATTGGCTACCCAACTTGAATACTTAACTGGAAAGATAATACCTAATTCAATCAACTTAGATAATTCTTTCCTCATCAGAGGTTCTATTTTGGGATTTACAGGCCTCTGTTTCTATCTAACAGGTTTAGAATTTGGCTGCAACTCAATCATATGTTGTGCTAAACTAGGATCAAATCCTTTTAGGTCTTGATATTTCCAAGTGAAAACATCCTTAAATTCTTTGCAAAGATCAATAAATGACTATTTTTCAGCTAAGGAACATACCTTTCCAAGAAATAGCTTTTTCCCTTCATCAACCGAGATCTCTTCATAATTATCAGCATGGGTTGACATTTTAGTCTTGACCTTTCTTAACTGATTGTCAGTGCTGAAGATGTATTCCAATATGAAAAGACCTCGAGGTAATTTATTTGTCTTTAGCTGAACAATTTGATCACCATATAAATGTTGTAATTTATCTTGATTTATCTGCAAAAACTCATCTTCTCACCGCAAGAACCTGCAGATTTGATCATCACTTTCAAAAACTTTCTAATTTTAATCATTATCAGGTATTGAGGGCCTGATAATTAACTTTATATGAAGATGGATTTTGCTATTTTCAATTTGTTCCAGCACTTCAAAACTAGCCCCAACTACTGCAAGTCTATCTACATACTTATTTTCAGCTCTAGGAATAGACTGAATGTTAATTACATCGAAATCTTCCATTAAGTCTGAAACTCTATGTCTGTAAGACTTCATTCATGGATTCTTACAAGCATTGAAATTTCTTACGTGATCGATAACTAACTCATAGTCACCAAAAATTTGTAGCATGTTGATACCTCTGTTTCTGGCCCAAAACAAGCCATGAATTAAAGCTTTGTACTCAGCTACATTACAAGTACATGAAAATTGGAGACTCAAAGCTAAGAAATACCTTTTTTCATTGGGGGAGTGAGCATCAAACTAGCTTCTTGTCCTTTCTTTTTCTTAGCTCCATCAAAATGAAGCTTCCAAATCCCTTCTTCTGAATCTTGTGTTTTGGACATTAAGGGAAGTGGTGTATTTTTTTCATGCATACAATACACACCAAACAGGTGTTCTTAAACTTCCTTAAGAGGATCATGAGCATGTTATTCCACTATATTTTCATCCATAAACATGTTAGAAACACCATCTAATGTTGAAACCTGAGCTACCTCATCAAAATCAAACTGATCTAGGGCTGAATAATTAGCCACCGCATTTGGAGAGTGAGGCTCAATGTGAAATCTGGCCAATGGCCATGAATTGATAGTAACTTTGGTACCATAATAAGTAGTGAAAAACAAGGACTAATCTAAAGAGAGATAACCTCCTATTTTTTTCATGAAATCTCTAGATAAGCATAAGGCAAAGTATGGAGGTAAATCCACAACAATAACATCTTGCAGAATAGAAACATTTGGGCAAGCATGTAATGTCACTTCTAAATTTTTGATTATACAAATTGTATTAGTTGCAGTTCCATCAAGTTGTAAGACACTCCTTTATGTAGGCTCATACTGCAAACCCAATTTTTATACAATTGATTTTAGCATAACCATGCTACTTGCACCTTTTTCCACCATTCAATTATGAACTAGATGTTCTCCAATAATCAATGAAAATTACAATGGTGGTCACTTCTTGATATCATGAGCATTCAGAAATTTCTGGACCATCCACTTAACTTCTTTAACATGGTCTTATTTAAACATTCCAAGGACCATGTTCACCTTTTGAACTTCCTTTTCTACTGTATTTTAAAAAAATTGTAGCTTAGCTAGTTCATGAGAAAGTAAATCTTACTGTCTAGGAATACTTAGAGCATCCCGCATTGAGATGTTAATGTTATGCTTTTCAATTACATCAACAATGTTGAAAGAAGCAACTGCTTTAGAGACAGATTTAACTTTCTTAGAGTAGGCCTTAGCAAAAATTGATTCTGCTTCAGCTGCCTTGGATATCTGAGGTATAAACTGTCTTCTTGGATCAGGTTGTAGTTGTTTTTGATGGCCTTTATCAATTGGAATACTTATTGTTTTTAGGAACAATAGGGTTTCTTGTTGACTTTGGAAATGTAGATGTTGTCTTATCAATGACAATAGGTAGGATAGGCCTATTTTTTTTTTTTTGACCTTTAGGAGCTTTCCCTTGAGCCCTAGTAGTGACTGCAATGAAATCCTCCTCATTAAAACTAACTAAATTCTAATTAGGTTCTTTCTGAACATAAGTTTATTGCTGTCCACCCTCCATTTGAGGCATGAAAAATGTTTCTGATTGAGGTTGTGCAACAAGATTCAGATTTAGAAAATCATTTTGGTAACTTGTACCTGCATGAGGTTGATTGCAAGGTTAACACCACTCTTTTATAGCCATATTAACTAGGACTAAAGCGTTAGATGAACTAGGAGCCTTTGGGTCAAACTACCTTTGCTGGTAAGGCTGCCTATAATTTTGATTTTGTTGATAGGGCTACCTATTTTGCTGATTCTATTGATTTTGCTGATAAGGAGCCTAATAGGATCTGCTCGGTAATGCAATTCTATTTTCAATCAAAGTCAATTTATTTCCCATAGTCTACAAAGCTTTAAATACATCATCTGATGGAGCTACAACAATAGGTTCTATGATTGTAATAGGCTGAGGAATGGGTACTAGATCTACCAAAAATGGCATTGAAGGCCTTGGTGCCAATTTTCCAGCTTGAATAAGACTATTTTCAGCTCGGATAGTGATATCGTAGGCTTCGGGAGTGTCTCTCCCCCATTGACTGAATCATAGTTGAGATATCACTGTTTAATGCTCTAAGATAATAAAGGAAAGCATGATCAGCTTGAGGCTTGACACTTGCTAGAATTCTCTCCCAAGTTCTGGAAAAATGGATATTGAAACTGGACATAAACTCATTAGGAGCTCTTTTAATAGTAGACAATTGTTCAATGAGAGACAAATGATTTTAATTATCCTAGAAATGTTTTAGCAATTTTTCACCTAAGTTATCCCAAGTTCTTATGCTTCTAATTTCTAGGTTTCTATACCATTGCAATGTCTTCTCTTTAAAAGATGCAGCTAAAAGTCTCAAAGCTACGTCTTCATGAGTGATATTATGGACCGCACATAGGGATGTAACATCTTTGATATGTTCAGCAGGTGTGACCTAATTTTCACCTGTGAATGATGGAAAACTTTCATGGCAACATTAGGAATGCCATGGTAGATTGAGATTACTAGTGGATTGCCATTAGTAAAGGTCACAAAATTCCTTGGTAGTTGAATAGCCATTTGAAAAACTGGGATGTTAATAGAGAAATTGATATGTGGTGAAGGAATATTAGCAAGAGGGTTATCAAAACCAGGTCTATTATAAGGTAAAGTATTACCAACTCTTCTCCTTATAGCAGAATTCAAGGGTAAAGAAACAAACTCGGGAGGAATTCCTCTTACCGGATGATCTTGTAGTCACTTTAGGCATGGAACATGCTGCAATACTGGTCTGATATCAACTTAACGGAGTTGCCAAAAGATTTTAAAATCTTTAGAATAAATTTTGCAGCTTGCTCCCGAAAGTGACTTTGTAACTATTATAAATCATGGAGATTGCTTAGAATTTGTAACTTGCATGTAGATCTGATTCGTGGTCCCACCTAGGGCGTGCCAAAAATTGTTATCTCTTAAAAGTGCACCCTATAGAGAGATGGCTGCAGGTTTTCTAAGCTTGCAAAATTTGATCTCTCTCTTTCGTAGATACAATGGAAACACCTCAGTCTGTGGGTATACCTATTTTGAGGTGAGTCTTTGGTATCAAGGTCGGTTCCTTGTTGATGTATCCTAAATTGATTTTGGGGTTTAGGGGTAAAAGATGACTATAAAATGATTAAAACTAAGGTGATACACCAAATTTGTATGAGGGATTTGATTGAGTATATGCGCAATTGATACGTGAAGGATTTTGGTGCACAAACCAATAGTTCTTTTGAAGAATATTAATGGCAAAACACTTGGAGGTATTGAGGAGATTCGAATAATATTGTTAAGCTAAACATGCACATTAATATCATGTAGAAAATATTGAATTTGTAACAAGGTAAGATAATTAATGAGGGAATTTACATTCATAAGACTAATAGAAATATACACAAGACTGCAAATAATTGGGAAGACAGAAATTCTTCACACTCAGAAGGCAAAACTAGTAAAAAATTCTTCAGTACTTCTTCATCCAGAAACATCCTCAAGCCATTCCTATGTGTTTTGCAAAGGCACACAATATATAGAAAAATAAAATTAACCCCCTTACCAAAAATAGCCCAAGGCTTGTACTCACCCATGCATGTTATTTTTATCCTTTATTCAATAATAGATAAAGGGATAAAAATAGAACATGTAATTACAAATAGGCATTAATAGCCTTCGGTTACAACTAGTCAACTGTAGTCGACATATCTGTTCTAATAAAACTATGTCTATATTTAAGAAAAGCATGAGTGGATGATTTGCTAAAAATAATCTTTGCTTGCTGAGCAAGTCTTCTTCCTATGCATGCAGACTCTGTCTTTTTGCTGATCTATCCTTTTCTAAATTTTGCGAAGGCATGCAACTTTACTCTTTGTGAGTGAGAAAAATTAATTATTTTCTAACCATGATTGAATCTGGTGAACTCAGGGCTCAGATTTAGATGCAAAAATATTGTAGACTTAGTCATTTTTTGGTAATTAATTATTGAGCTCCATTCGAGCTAGCCAAGCTCTGTAAGTTTTTTTGTGGCTGCCATTAAACTCCTCAAGCTTCCTGTGTGAGAAAATAAATTTCGCCATTGTTGCTTACCTCAAGCTTGACTGAAGGCTTTCTGAAGCACTTTGTAATTCATTATTTCGAAAAAGACCATCCACATAGGAAAAAATTGATCCAAAAATGGACTGGAAAATTTTTCCTTATCATTTCTGATAAAAAATGTGCATTTTAAAATATTCGGCTTGCCCATTCACTTTTATTCTGGGCCTTACACATATCTCTATCTATTTCTTGCTGACTCGTGGCCTTTTATATTCCCTTTTGCTTTTTTGGAAAAAAAGCTTAAAATTTAAAAATGCCCTGGCGGCCCGCTTCCCCGATTTCAACTTTTGATGCTTGGATGGAGTCGTGGGTGACTTAACACTTTTCTTCCCTTTTTTTTAAAGTTCAAAGTCTCAAAATACTCTGATGTTCTGAACTTCCGCTTTCAAAATAATGCTTTGTTTGGTCCTTGGGTGGAGCTACGGGAATTTTTATAAATTTAACCCTTTTAACAAAAGGTTCAAAGTTTCAAATTGGCCCGATGACCCGCCTTTAGTTTATTCAATACTTTGACTTTTGATGTTTTGACTTTCTCTCGGAGTTTCGGGCCGCTTTAAAACTTTGTTCCTTTTTGCAAAGCTTAAGGTTTTAAAGGAAATTTTATTTCCGCCCTTCCGCTTTTGCACCTCTACAATAAAAGGGCCACGTGTACTCTTGCAGGCCTGCGGGTTTGTAGAATTTTTTTGACAATTTTGCAAAATATGAAAAGTGACAAGTTTTACAAAATGGGCCTACCATTTTTATGAGTCAAGCTGAGGTTTGCATCAATTTTGGTGATTTTACTTCATCCATTGATCTTTTGTATGATGTAACCTCATTCGTTGATCTTCTGTGTTTCTGACATTTTCATTAATTGAAGAACTTGGGTTCCATCCTCATCCATTTGACCTCTGTACTTTTGATTCATGGCCATCGATCCTCTGATCATTAACTCAGAGTGAGTTAGATTACTTTGGATGATTGATGAGTAAAACACTCAAAACCCTAATCTTTAGAATTTTAATTTTTGAGCTCTATTCGAGCTAAACGAACTCCATAATTTTTATAATGGCACCCGTTAATCAAGCCTTCAAGCTCTATTACTTGGCTTTCTTCACGAGATCTGGTCGATTTTTAACCAGTTGTCATCGTCTTCGAGCTTAGATTTTCATTAAAAGATATTTTTGTGCATTTAGGAGCTCTGTGAAGATTCTATGGCCGCCATGGTTGAATGTTTTTGAGCTTAGATCTCCTTTAAAGATGATCATGTGTTGCTTTCTTGTACTTGTAACAACATTATTTTGAGCAAGGTAGTCACGGCTTGTGTTTTTGTAATCTTTTGATTGTATATTGCTCATTTCGATCAATATTTGGCTCACCCTTTTACTTTGTCTCTACTACTTCATCTTTGAAACACTGATTTTTATGAATAGGCTTTTATATTGATGGATTCACTACCTTATGCTCTAAAAATAGTTACTTTTGAATCATATCTCCAGATCTGGCATTCTTGCATTGTGGGTAGTCATGCTTTTCTTTGAAATTTTGAGCTCGTTGTGAGATAGATCCATGTCTGTTGTGGGTATTTGCATATCTAGCTCTGAATGGTATGAAATATTTGGCTTGTATAAAAAGAAAGGCCGCCATGGTAGTTTATTCTTAAGCTCTGATTTCTTTGATTTCCCAAGTGTGATAGAGGCATATTCTCTGATATTTTATACTTAAGATGTCATTCTTTTTGAAACCTTGATCTCTGAGTCAAAAAATCATTGTGGGTTATCCCTTTTGGTTCTAAGTTCAATGATCCTTTGAGGGTTTGCTCAACTTTTGATTTTACCTGTAATTTTTTGCTTCTTTCGCTAATTTTTTGGATACCCATTTAATGGATTTTCAATCAAAGCTAGGATCTACATTTTCTTTTGTAGACCTGTAACTACACTCAATCCTTTGAGTCATATTATAACAAATATGTGTATGGATTTTTAACTGTCCTGTATGAATGAGTTATTTTTCCCAAAATCTGTATATACCCATGTATCTTTCAATTTGTGGATTAAGGTATTACAACCTAGATTTGGGTATCTTTCCTTTGGCATGGGTATTCATGCTTCTTTACTTATTTTCATTCTTTAATCTATTCTTGATTTTAAGGAGATCTTTGTACCTTGTATGTGGCATTTTGAAAACAACTTCTCATTCATGTAACACCATTAGCAGGCATAAGATTGGATTCAAATGCTTTGTTGAAATACCATCATCTTATTTCTTTGCTTAGATACTATACTTCTTTGATGGTAGCATTTCTAGAAAATTTAAAATGTCCATTTCACATGGAAAATCCTTGCCAAAAGTTTTTCCAATTCTCTCTTCCTTGACTGAAATCTGGAAAGTGTACATTGTCTACATGCATCTTCTTTGTTTGTACTATAACCTTTTCCTTTATAGAAGATATCTGAGTTTTGAGTTACATTAACCCTTCTTTCCAAAGCATGTACATGGTCCTTTTCTACTTGTCTGCAACTTGTACCTGCACACTTAAGAAAATAGTTAGAAAATAATTAGGCTCTTGGCCTCTCTTGTATCCATTTTTTTTCTTATTTTGAGTAAGCTATGTAGTTTGATTTTTAGGTACTACATGTATTCTATTTGTTAGAGATCCATATGCACGAATTAGGACAGTGTAGGAATATGGATTAACCCTAAGATCTATATTGATGATTCCTTTCTTTTAATTTTAGGTACCATTCTTTGAATTTTGAAGATAAAGATGGAACAAGCTTGAAGGGGGACAATCTACACAAAAAATAATATACAAAGGAAATTATGGGTTCACTCATATTCCTTTACTATCTAGTTCATGCATGTGTACCTCTTTCTTGATAGTAGATTTACTTTACCTTTTAGTCACATCCCACGGCTTGTGTGGGAAACATTTGACGCTCCTTGTGAATAAAACATTGAATTTTGAAATTGAGTTGTGTATTTCCTTATGCATTTCAAGCTTCTGAATGGAGTGTATGATGAACTAAACAACTCAGTCATATAATTGAATGTCTTAAACATGAAGGAAAGAAATTAATGAGAACCTGTAACATTTAGTAATGAACTCTGATTTTTGTAATATGCACTTATGTTTGTTGTCCCAAAACTCAACACTTCACCTACTCTATAATTCGGTGTCTTCATCAAGACAACTTGTCCTTTGGGGCCTTTGTGTTCTTTTACTGAAGGTATCATGAAATTGTAGACTATGTGATCTGTTACATTTTGTAATAGCACACATAGCTACAGATTTCACTTAATCATTAATTAATTTAGTAGTAACTAATAACATCAGAACTTCCTTAGCTTAGGTATACTTCACCCATGACTTTCATCGTAACGACAAAGTTTTGAGTTGCCCTTTTTTGCACAACTGTAAAAAATTGTCAACATTTCCACTATGAATAATGTTTTTTTATGGTAAACAAGCAAGGGGAAAGTAAATCTGGGAGAATGAAATAAAGAAATGGAAACTATATTAAAGAGAAAAAAATATAATTGGAATCAGATGACAAAGGCATGGAATATCAATATACAACTAGTAAATTTGAACTTGGAAGTGCATGAAACCGTGGTTGAGAAGTATAAGCGTAATCATAGAGCTTATTGTCTTAGAGAGAAAACTTGAAACAAATTTAAAAGGATCCTTAAGCATGATAGAATCATCTTTTGCATGTACTCATTTGATTTTGATGATGAAAACAATAATAAAATTAGAAACATTGAAAATATAGAAAATTATATATATAAAATATTCGGTAGGGAAATTTCTTCGCATCTCATAACATTTATTTTCAGGCATGTATTGGATTGTGTTACGCTCTTGCCATACACAAATATTTATTACATATACATGTCCAAGACAACAACCAATCTACACTCTTGACAATGATCTATGATTAAAATTTACTTTTGTATTAGTAGAAATTTGCAATCCATATATCTGTCCAAAATTGAAAGGGCTAAACATCTGCCTAAGGTGTACAAATGAGCTTTAAATATGAATTAAGTATTTTCATGTATCAATTGTATCAACTAATTGGCACATGTCCATATATAGACACTTTCACTTCAAAGGAATGATGTAAATATTTTGAAGGATATAAATTATGCATGTACCAAAATTTAAAATGCATAGAGCTTTTATGACATTTTTTGTCTGTTTCCAATCCTCATATCCATGCAATTACTCCTTGAGAAAAATAATAAAATGTCATATAGATATAATGAAAAGTTATGGAATAAGGATATACAATTAATTTATTCTCTCAGAAATTCTTGATTAAGAAGGAAAACTCTATACGATTTTACTACATTGACATATTTTCCATCATTCAAGGTTGGATTTAGGACCTTTCTTGCTTGTTAAAATAATGCTTATTGATACCAGTTATGCTTCATGTGTTTCCTTCGTAGTTTGTCATTGCATCCTCTAGGTCATTTATAAACACAACTGCTTTGAAAATTCTTTTTCAGGGAGAAGATAAAGAGGAGCTAGCGTTTGGTCACATATTTTCAGAGGGTGATTTAATTTTAACTAGTTCCTAGGATCCGCAACAATATCTAGAAAAGGTGTTCAAAGCACATGAGTTTTATCTAACATGGACAATGAAATCAGCTAGAACTACTTTAAGAGAAGTAGTTCAAGAGGAAAACCCTAACTCCAACCATATGGAGGTCATGCATATAGCCAGTGACCAAAAATATGATGCACAAATGAGACTGGAAGATCATGTATATAAAACAACAACTAAGCATAGATATGCAATTATTTCTGACAAGATAGATACTATCAATTGTTAATTTGATGACAAATTGCCAAGCATAGATATGTTATTTGATGACAGATTACAAAGCCCTCATTATAATCGTAAACCCTAAAGTAGATATCAATCATTTCTAAAATCCCTTCATGGTCACATCTGAAGATAGTGCAAACAACGGTTTGAAGGATATAATCCGCCAAAGAAAAAACAATAGGATTTTAGTAGATTTATGATAAACATGCGATTAGTCTTTTTAGCAAAGGGTCGAAATAATTGGGCACCTAAATGCTTAGCTCCTCAACATTCACAGCGATGCCCTTTCCCCAAATCCGCAGGCATTTTGGCTATACTGACACTAGAAAACAAAACTCTATCCCGTAAGTTACAATGCCAAAATGTTAGGGTAAATGCCTAAAGCAAGAGAAACAATGGCTTAAAAAAAGGAAAATGGTAGATCTCCCGAAGCATCTATTTATCCACGCAAGAAATAAACCATTATCAATATAAATAATAGAAAAAGGAAGCTTGAGCACAATCCTATCACCATATCTTCCATATAGATCCTACAAACACAATCCTGTGGAGAAAAATGAGATGTCTGAAACCCCTCCAACCATGCGCAGAAGAAAAAAAAAATGAAGAAAACCTTGGGCCAAGGCAACAAGAGATCATGCATAGACCCAAATGTCTATAGCACATATGAACAATAATCAGGTAAAAAAATAAATGTAGAATAAAATATAAGGTCAACAATGAAGGAAAAACAACTACCAATGAAAAGCACAGAAAATAAAACATTAGGCCTATGCAAACTATAGTCTTCGTAATACATGGAGTGCGACCTTAAAGAAAGCTAAAGCATTCCAAAAAAATTACTCACTAGTAACCCACCACCCCATTGCATGGAATTTAATAGAAAAAGAAAAAAACTAGTATCTTATCATAAACCTTAAAGCATATATCAATAATTTTTGAAATCCCTTCATGGCCACAGTTGAAGACAATGCAAACAATGGTTGGGAGGATATAATCCACCAAATTAAAAACAATAGTCTTTTTACATGTTTATGATGAATAGGCGAGTAGTCTTTTAGGTGAAGGGTCCAAATAATTGTCCACCTAAATTCTTAGCTCCTCAATGGTCACAGCGATGCCATTTCCCAAAATCAACACGAATTTTAGCTATACCAAAAACTGGAAAACAAAACTCTGTCCCCCACGTTGCAATGCCAAAATGTTAGGGTAAATTCCTGAAGCAAGAGAAACGATGGCTTAAACAAAAGAAAATGGACGGCTCTCCTGGAGCATCTATTTATCCATGCAATAAATAAACCATGATAAATACAAATAATATAAAAAGGAAGCCTGAGAACAATCCTCTCTCCATGTCCACCATCTAGACCTTGCAACCACAATCCTATGGAGAAAATAGAGATGTCTGAAACCCCACAACCATGGACAAAAGAAAAATCAATAAAATAGGAAGAAAACCATGGGCCGAGGCAAGTGGAGATCATGCATAGACCCAACTGTCCATAGCACAAAGGAACAACAGTCAGGGAAAAGAAATAAATGTAGAATAAAATATAAGGCCGACAATGGAGGAAAAGCAACTACAAATGAAAAGCACAGAAAATAAAACATTAGGCCTACACAAACTATAGTCTTCGTAATACATGGAGTGTGACTTAAGAGAAATCCAACGCATTCTAAAAAAAATAACCACTAGCTACCTACTGCCCCACCGCATGGAATTTAATAGCAAAAGCTAAAAACAATAGTATCCTACCGCGGTAGGTATTAATAGAAGGGTTTGAGCATTAAAAATTACAATCTGTATCTAAACAATAAGTGATAACAAATTATCTAAACATGATATTCTTAAGGTGTGAGATAGAAAACTAACTCACAATCTATTAAGATTGGCATTTCTAGTGCCCACATATTTTACTTTGAGATGCTTCGACTGTGCCTTTATATTAAATCTATCACTTTCCTACAAATAAATTAATTTGATCTCGTACCTTATAATGAGTAGAAAAAGCTCACAATATTCTATGCAGAATTTAGCGTACTTACAATTTTCTAGAGTTTATCATTAGAAATAACAAGGTTGAAATTTGAAAATCATACGATCTAAGTGGATTTCGTTCCATTATGGTGATAAATTTGAAGTATGCTAAACCATAAAAAAACACATATAAGGTAATAACTGTAAGGGTGCATGCATACATAAAATCATGCATCTAATTTGAGTACAACTTTTTAATAAAATAAAATAAATTAGTTTGGGTTGGATTTGTAGGTGGGTGTACTAATAAAAATAAAATTATATGTTCAAACCACATAAAATTATAAAACCGTGTTACAAAATACAGCTAAGTTTTTAGTACGAAACCCATCCTAATAAGGTGTTATTGAAAAATCACTTAACTTTTATATATTTTTAAGATTTGCACTTCGGAGGATGGTAGAACAACACCTTTTATACCATCATTGTAAGTTTTGGATATATTTACGTTGAAAGGAATTTCCTACTATGCAAAAGGCAGCCCGGTCTCTCGAGATGATAAGTAGATCGGAGGTCCATAATTTAAGATGCTTCAATGTCATCTATAGATATATTATCGATGTGCATACACAATTATGGTTAATCTTTTCTTCATATCATTTACATTTGAGAGTATTTCATTTGTGTCATTGTTAAGTGTTATTCGTGCAAATATTAATTATCAAGTCTAAAGCAACAAGGGGTAATTATTTCTTGTCTTAAATAAACTATAATTACACCTACAATGCATATAACACTCTATTTTTTTGAAAGTGCTAATAAACTACTACTTTAAGAAATGATATACCAAAGTAAGACAACCATTCAAGTAGTCATTGCGCAAAAAAACAACACTTTCAAAATATAATTATTTCGCATGAAGGTTTACATGAAACAAGTATATAGTGGTGATAAATATCTACTTAATTGTCTCTAAAATGGACTAAAATTGGCAAATTATCTCGAAATTGGAAATATAAACATGATTTTAAGAGTGGGATATTAATCATATTTTACGTGAGGGATTAGAAATGCTCGATTGTTAAATATTGGATTTGATTTTATCATTAATGTCACTTGTTCTTCTATTCATTGATAAACGTATATCCTCACGTGTGGTCGATTGTCAAGATTTTTAATGGGTTGGTCGGGTTTACTATTTTCATCTTTTTTTTTTATGTTTTCTAGTTTAGATTGTGAGATTGTCTTTTTCCTTATTGTTCCTCTATAAATAGCGAGATTGCATTGTTGTTCCTTATAAGGGGACTTGTTGACAATTTTTGCACTTGTGAAAAAATGGGCAACTCAAAAAATTATTCTGTTACAATGAAAGTCATGGGTGAAGTATACCTAAACTAAGGGGGTTTGATATCAATTGTTAATGCTGAATTAGTTATAAGATTAATTGAAATCTACTGACTATGTCTGCTAGTAGTACAAAACATAACAGATCACATATTTTGCAATCTCATGATACCTTCAACAAAAGAACACAAGGGCCCCGAATGAAAACTATGTTTTCTTGATGAAGACACTAAATTATAGAGTAGGTGAAGTGTTGAGTTTTGGGACAGCAAACATAAGTGCATATTACAGAAAATTAGAGTTCATTACTAAATGTTACAAGTTCTCATTGATGTTCTTTCCTTCATGATTAAGACATTCAATTAAATGACTGAGTTGTTTATTTCTTCATACAATCCATACGGAAAGCTGAAATTCAGGAAGAAATATACAACTCATTTACATAATTCAATGTTTTATTCACAAGGAAGGTCAAATTTTTCCCACACAAGCCATGGGATGTGACTAAAAAGTAAAGTACATCTATTGAAGAAAGAGGTACACATGCATGAAATAGAAAGAAAAGGAATATGAGTGAACCCATCATTGCCTTTGTATATTCTTCATTGTGCAGAGCATCTCCTTGCCATCTCCTTTCATCCTCAAGGCATGGTACCTGAAAATTAAAAGAAAGGAATCATCAATAAAGAGCTCAGGGTTAATCCATATTCCTACACTACTTAATTCATGCATATGGATCTCTAAGCAACATGAGATATAGCTTTCTCAAAGATCAGATTGCATAGCTCACTCAGAGTGAAGAAAGAGAAAAGAAAAGAAGAAAACATGGACATAAGAGAGGCCAAAAAGCCTAAGTATTTTCTAACTATTTTCCTAAGTGTGCAGGTACAAGTTGTAGCCAAGGAAAAATAGACAAGTCATAAGTGCATGCAAAAAAAAGGAATGAAGATAAGATTCTGGAAAAAAATTTCCAGGGCTTCGCCATGTAAAATCAACATTTCAAATTTTCCAGCATACATATAAAGTTGTAATGAAGCTCAAACATAGTATTGAAGCAGAAAAGAAATGGAACTACATTATTTTGACAAAACTCAATTTTTTCAACATATAGGACTTTGTGAAACAGAGTACAATATGTCGAATGTAGAGTTACAGAAAAGTGAGGAATAAAAGTCAAGCTCAAAATTTTACAATATGGAGCCACCCTATAGCACTATTTTTCAAGAATAAGAGTTACATTATTTTCAAGCAGTCAAGAACATTAATACAGTCAAGCAGTCAATAGATAAAGTTTTTAGAAAAATTCAAAGCTCACCAAGTTTAAAGATGGTGTTTTCATTATAAGTAGTACAATAATTCAAGGTAACCATCAAAGCAAGACCACTATTCTAGTTCTGAAGGAAAAGGGAAAAAAATGATGGAATTATTTTAGAAATGAGATTTTGGTATTTCAACAGAGCTCTAGAATAGAGGGATTACAAAATAGAAAATTAGAAGATCCATATTTACTCATCTTAGAGCACTAGTTTTCAATTTAGCATTGAGATAAGTACAACTTACAAATCTTAAATACAATAGGGGTGCTACAGATTTTTCAAAGAATCAAGTTGATCCTGAACAATGAATTATAAATGGATTCTCTACAATAAAAAAATTGAGCCAAGGATTTCATAACAGACTTGAAGTAATATACATAACTTATATTTGCAGAAAAATCATAACCATCATTTCTACAATATTCTCAACTAATGAAATTGAAATAATAGTTGTTCGAGGTTAAAGCACAAAGAACTCATACAGAGAAGGGGTGGAAGTAAGTATCCAGAATGAAGAAATTACTTTATGTCCACCATAGGAAAACAAAGTAAATACAAAGCCTCTACAGAAACAAATATCGGAGAGGAGTGTGGATTTTGGTCAACAATCGAATAAACCATAAATGGGTGTCAGTAGATCAGGTTTGAATCAAAATGTCAGAGATAAACTATGTAACTTACCACATGGGCCAACACTTTGAACCCAAATAAAAACATTTCCCTAATTTGAAAAGAAAATCCAATACAGTTGAGGTACCCATCAACGATTATTATTATTATGACTCAAGGTAAAGGGAAATAGTCCCGGTGTAGAAGGGTAAACTTTCACTATAAAGTTTTCTCTTGAAAAAACACCTACCCAAGCTCAAACTTCGAATCAAAGACACTATAGTGTGTGAAACAAAAATACCCAAATCAAAAATATTAGATTTGGAGTTAAGGGCAGAGAAAGGTTGTAATGAAAATGGAACCCAAATGGATTTCAAGCATAGAAAATGCAAAGCTTCCAGAGAGCAGAAGAGGTTCAAATTTCAACAATGGTGGCAGAGTTAAAATGGAATGCCATAAGCCCGAATGATGGTCATTTTTTAGAACTTGACTAGGAAAACCCTTATCTAACTCTCCAAGTTAGTCAAACCCAAGGATCTCTAAAAAATGACAGATAAAAATTACCCAGAATGGAAATCATCCAACAAACCCTTCACAACCATTCAAGGTAAGCTAACAGAAGAATTACAGAGATCACGATAATAAAATATAGACCAGTTTCAAGTGAACAAAAGTTCTTCTTTTATGACACCCATTGAAGATAAATCTGGCCCAAACCAGTATTCAAAAGTCACTTACCTTATTACAGCGAATGAGCTTGAAGATTTCAACTATGCTGGCTAACTTGCAGAGATCAAGAAACAAATAGAATTGAGTTCAACAATGGAAAACAAGTCTTCTTCAGAACCCTCGTCCAACTCCAATAGACCATCAGAGTTTGAAGAAAAATAATGTTGGCCACCTTCACATTCCCACACAGAGAGCTCAAAAAGAAGAATAATGGCTACGAATATACTAGATACAAAGTCACAAAGGCCCCACAGGCTAGGGAAATGCTTAAATTCGATCTAGAATTCTCAGAATAATGGTGTCGAAGAACATTTTGCTAGGGATTCTCCGTAGAGTGAAATTCCAAATGAAATGATGTTTAGGGTTGAATTGATCTTACAATGCAAACTCAAGATATGGATTAGCAGAATTAAACCACAATTCAAATATCAATGATCAAAAATGACAAGTACACAAATCAAAGGCCAAAGATCAAGCTCTGTGAATAATGTAAACCATGGTTAAAATGCATTTATGATATGGCGAAACCCTAAGACCAAAGTTTAAACATAAATGATAAAAATTGACAAGTACAAAGATCAATGCTCATAAATGGATCATCGTATCAATGCAAAGTAATCTAAGGGAAATGGCGGTTGTTGACCAAATTATTCAATTGCAAAAATTTCAAATCGTAAAACTTCCACATGGAGGCCCGCAGCCCGACAAGGACATGTGTCATCACCAGAACAGAAGCGAAAAAGTAGGGGTTGGGCCCTTTTTATGTTTTGAAACCTTTTTCAAAAAGTTAAAATTTCAAGCTTTCGTCTACAAGCCCGAGAAGTACACGTGTCATCATTACAACAAAAGCGGAGGCCGGGGATATTTTAAGTTTGAAATTTTTTGCAAAAAGGTTAAAAGTTCCAAAAATTTCCCGCAAGCCCGAGCCTCCACGACCAAAACCCTAAACCACAGGTTCAAGATCGATGACCGAAGATGAAAAAGGACACAGATCGATGGCCTAGAACGATCAACAAATATCAAAGCAAACTCAATTTGAGTTACATATGCCACTGAAAAAGTTACCAAGGGGTGAGTCACCATGGGAAGGGGGCCAACCCATGTCACCAATCAAATTATCATTGCATTGACTTTCAAAGTCCAAACTATAGTCATTTCCAAATAATGCAAAATGCCATCATACATGCTTATCACCAAAAAGGTGAATTTTGAAATATGCCAAGGCTGACAACTATGGGGTGGCAACTATATACTATAGTACTCGTTACAAAGGTGGCAGACTATGTAGTATGGTCATGGTAAATAATCAAAGGTGGCCGAGTATGGTAGAGTGAAGGTGGTCCCCACTTCAAGGAGTTAGAATTGATTTGCAGAGTGTCACTCATGTGACCATTTTGAAGGAGATGTCAACATCAGAGACAAGGGTGGTCCCCACCAAATGGATATTTGGATGAATTATTTTGCAAAGTATTGCAATTAATGTAATTTATTTTTGCTCAATACACAGGAGTATTTTTACATGCCTTCAAGAGAGGAAAGAACACACAAGAAGACGGATTCACATTCATAAGGAAAAAGACTTGCCTAACAAGAAATCTTATTTTTTAGCAAATTATTCATCCTTCTCTTCTTAAAAATAGAACAATCAACTTCAGTTTGAATGTATTGTAATTAAGGCTAATAATGCCTATTTGTAATTGCATGCTCTATTTTTATTCCTTTATCTATTATTAAATAAAGGATAAAAATAGAATGCATGGGTGAGTACAAGCCTTAGGCTATTTTTAGGAAGAGGGTGAATTTTATTTTGCTATATATTGTGTGCCTTTGTAAAGCACTAAGGGAAATACTGGAGGAATTTTGGATATAGGAGTACTAAAGAAATTTTTGCCAATTTTTCCTTCTGAGTGTGAAGAATTTCTACCTTTCCAATTATTTGCAGTCTTGTGTATGTTTCTATTAGTCTTGTGAATGCAAATTCCCTGATCAATCATCTTACCCTACTACAAATTTAACATTTTCTACATAATTTTAATGTGCATGTTAACTTATCAGTTTTGTTGTGATATTTTTCCTCAGTACAACAAAGTGTTTGCCCTTAAATTCTGTAGAAAATTGTTGGCTCATGCATCAAAAATCCTTCACATATCAATTGTGCATATACTCAATCAAAGTCCTCATACAAATTTGGTGTATCACCTTAGTTTTAATTACTTTACAATCATCTTTTACTCTTAAACCCCATAATAAATTTAGGATACATCAACAAGGAACCGACCTTGATACCGGAGACTCACCTCAAAATAGGTATACCCACAGACCGAAGTGTTTCCATTATATCTACAAAACAGAGAGATCAATTTTGCAAGCTTAGAAAACCTGTAGCCATCTCTCTATAGGGTGCACTTTCGAGAGATAACAATTTTTGGCATGCCCGGTGGGACAACGAATCATATCTACATGTAAGTTACAAATTCTATGGCAGATCTATAGCAGATTTACAGCAGTTACAAAGTCACTTTCGGGAGCAAGTTGCAGAAATTTATTTTAAAGATTTGAAGATCTTTTGGCGACTCCACAAAGCTTATTTCAGACCAGTATTGCAACATGTTCCATGCCTAAAGTGACTACAAGATCATCGGTAAGAGGAATTCCTCCTGATTTTGTTTCTTTACCCTTGAATTTTGCTAGAACGAGAAGATTTGGTAATACTTTACCTTATATTAGACCTGGTTTTGATAACCCTCCTCCTAATATTATTTCACCATGTATCAACTTCTCTATTAACATCCCAGTTTTTCAAATGTCTATTCAACCACCAAGGAAATTTGTGACCTTTACTAATGGCATTCCATTAGTAATCCTAGTTTACCATGACATTCCCAATGCTGCCATGAAATTTTTTCCATCATTCATAGGTGAAAATCATGTTACACCCTCTGAACATATCAAAGATGTTGCAGCCCTATGTGCATTCCATAAGATCACTCATGAAAAGGTAGCTTTAAGAATATTAGTAGGTGCATCTTTCCAAGAAAGGGCTTTGAACAGTTGCCTTGATCCCAATGGTTTATGTCTAGTTTCAATATCCATTTTCGAGATCTTGGGAAAGAAAAACCTAGAAATATCTTAGAGCATTAAATAGTGATATCTCAACTATGATTCAGCCAATGGGGGAAGATACTTGGGATCAAGCTACAACTCTTGCTTGAAATTGGCACCAAGGCCTTGATGCCCTTTTACGGTAGAAAAATCAAGAAATTCCATATTTGATCAGAAATTGATTGAGATTTTTAAGAAAACGTGGGCCGGGTCCTTATCAACAAAAGAATAGTGTTTTATTTGGTAGGCTGGGAGTGCAATTAAGAGGCATGGTCATCATTCTTTCTCGCTTTAACACAGCTAAGACATGGGATAGTATGGGGAGCCTTTTGTAAGTAATGTATAACCATTTCACTCAATTTAATGCCTCTTGGAGGGTGGGTAAGGTGGTTGAACAAAAAGCATTTAATGAAGGATTTCGGGATTTCCATTTTCCCTTCTCTTTTCCTTCTCTTTTTTTTTTATAAATTGGAGTGTTGGGCTCATTGTAAAGATTCCTGTACAAACAAGATTTACATCGTCTCATGAACTTTGCAAATATCTCAAATAATGTAAAAGGAAGTCTTAAAAACATGCCATGGTTCTGTCTTCAACAAGACAGAGATGGTGTTGATATAATAAACCACCACCATTTTATTTGTGAAAATTAGAACAGTTCATTTAGTGAAAAATCACTTCATGTGCAAGGGTAGCAAAGCTACGCCAAAATTGCTTTGTGAATCTAGTGTGTTGTAGGCCCTTGTAGTGGACTCCTTGCGTATGGTGATCTAGGCCCTTATCTTGTAATAGACTTCGAATCATGCATACCGGGAAGCAATAAAATACAAGTTTGTGGATGTATCTTCCTTATGCCAAAAGCAATTACAGTAAAAGTGTTGTGTTTTCTTGCATTCTTCTTGCCCCTTTTATCTTTCTACAAGAATATTGTGTCTATTATTATGTTCTTGCAGTGAATTCATTATCATTGTGTGTGCTTGGAATATTGTTGTGAATGCATTTTGCTAGATTATGGAGAAGCTGATGGTTTATCACCTCTTCTAGTGTGCACTTTCCTCTGTATTTCACACATTTGGAGACTACTCTCACACCCTCCTTTTGATGGGTGTATCACCGCTTTAGTGTAGGCTTTCATTTTATGCATTCTCTCTCTCTGGTCCCTTGGA
The DNA here is from genome assembly GCA_018340775.1 of Taxus wallichiana var. yunnanensis. Lineage (NCBI taxonomy): Eukaryota > Viridiplantae > Streptophyta > Pinopsida > Cupressales > Taxaceae > Taxus > Taxus wallichiana. Next base: position 140,922,383 of record CM031237.1, read on the forward strand.
AATTTAGATTAGAACAATTAGCTTATCCCGCATGAACAACCTCATAGAAAGTTAACAGGCTCAATACTCATACAGAATTGAGTTTTTACAAATTCAATAAATTGCTTATATGGTGAAGTTTAAGGTTTCTAGTCACATTAGATAGATTGTGGTCTAGTCACATTGTAGTTTAGGAGCAAGAACTTGGAAAGGTATCCTTACAGAAAAGTACTTTGCAAGGAGTTTAAGGATGTTTTTGCTTCTCTCTAGTTTAGGAGGTCTATCTCAAGTAAAGCTAAGTCCCAAAACTTGGAGATAGTACCCATGTTATCCAATCACACCGTGAGTTCAATTATATGCACTTGTATATCTCCAGGGGTGTTGTGATTCGGTGATAATAGTTATCTCTCAAGCTCCTACTCTTACAAATAAAAATTTTGATAAAGATTTTATAATGTATGCACTTATCAGGATCTGGAAACAATCTCAGCTATCTTGACTCAATTGAATGATGAAAATATTGAACAACCTATTGCTTTCTTTGGACATAGCTTGCATGATTATGAAACAAGGTACACATTTCTTCAGAAATGGGTACTTTTAGTAGTTAGAGGACTAAATAATTTCAAGTATATGCTTTCAAACAATAAAATCCATGTTCTTGTTTCTCATCCAAGCATGAAAGCATTCTTACTAAATAAGGAGTTGAATGATAAAAGAGCAAACTAGATAACGAAGGTCATGGAGTATGATGTTGATATTTGGGTTGCTAAGATGGTTCGAGGGAAAGGTTTATTCGAACATCTAATTGCTGATATGGAAAAACAACAATTTACAAATTTTCGGATGATTTTAAACAACCTACTAAAATTACATATCCACAATCATAAATCATTGTTGAACTAGAAAATCAAAAGTAGCTTGAGCCCACTCACGATATTTAGGAATCAAGATGGATGAATGATTTGGTTAATTATCTGAGTGCATGACACCTATCCAATAGGTATGAAAAGAATAAATGAAGGTATTTCAGATTACAAGATTTGTACCTTATATCTTCATTGATAATGTGTTGTTTCAAAAGAAATATAAATGGAATCTTGTTCGGTGTGTTGACTATGATAAAATTTAGAAAATATTGTCGATGAATTCCATGAAGGACCTATAGGAGGTCACTTATCGGCATGTATCATAGCCTTAAAATTTATGAAATCTAGTTACTATTGGTCGAACATATTCAAAGACTATTTCAAATGGATTAGAAAGTGTAAAAATGTGCCTTCTTTGTTTGAAAAAAACATCTAACTTCGGAGGTTACCTTTACAACCTATTTCATGTTGATCAACCTTTTATGTAGTGGGGTCTTGACTTTATCTGGGAACAATAAATCCAACTTCTTCAAAAGGACACAAGTGGATCTTAATTGCTTTTTTTGGCTACATATTACCTTACACGATGCTTTCAAACAATCAAGCAATAGTTTCCATTGAAGGATGCTAATGAAGCTTTGATACTATCCTTTTATGAAGGAATAGTTTGTAGATTTAGTGTTCTAGTAACTATCATATTAGATAATGCTTTAGGTTTTCTTGAGTGCAAAGATAATAGATTGGGGATTTGGTCAAACACAAAATCTATCTAAGTTATACATCTAATTATTACCCACAAGGTAATGGCTTAGCTGAGAGTACTAATAAGCATATGTTAGGTATCATCATGAAGAAAACTAAAGGATAATCAAAGAGCTTGGCATCATCGATGTTGAATTCAAAACTTTTTTGGGAACAATAAATCCAATGACACAAGTGACTCCTAAAAGATCAGTTGAAATTAACCATAAAAACTTGTGTATGAAAAAGAAGAAGTGAGAATGCCTATTTCAGTTGAGTTACCTACATTAGATTTGATACATCAAATGGAGAATTCAAAACTTCTTGAAAATGAACCATTACAGAATTCATTATGCAGAGTTAATGGAATTACAAGAGCTAAGAGAGAAAGCTGATTTAAATATGGAAAAAAATCATAAACAAATGAAGAAGAGTTTTGACAAGAAATCCAAATTTGGAATCTTCAATGAAGGAGATATTGTGTTAAAATGGGATGCTTTGATCGTGCAAAGCCGGAAGACACTCAAAGTTTGATACACTCGAAGTGGTCCTTACATGATTTCAGCTAGTAAGGAACACATTGATTTTCATCTTTCGAAGCTGAATGGTGAGGAACTTCCCATTCCTGTGAATGGTATATTTCTCAAACACTATTATTGAATATCTTACAATGATTGTTAGAGTAGGATTTCCCTTCAATAAGTGTAGTTTCTACACATTGCATCGCTTTTTCAAATTCAATAAGTGCATTTGTTCATGTGATCTGGTTTACTAGATTTTTCCTAGTTTTAGTTCATTTTGGAAGGGTTGGACCTTTTAGAAAAGGTATATTTTGGTTAGATGCTTTGGACTCCATGCCCAATGGACAAAAGCAAGGCACTAGTCTTTAAGCTAGCAGATAGCTTTCCACAGGATCGCCAGAAATGTTGACAATTTTTACACTTGTGCAAAAATGGGAAACTTGAAACTTTGTCATTACGATGAAAGTCATGGGTGAAGTATACCTAAACTAAGGGAGTTGGATATCATTTGTTACTGCTGAATTAGTTATAAGATTAATTGAAATTTACAGCTATGTGTGCTGTTACAAACGTAATAGATCACATATTCTGCAATCTCATGATACCTTCAGCAAAAGAACATAAGGGCCTTGAAGGACAGTTGTGTTGTCTTAATGAAGACACCAAATTACAGAGTAGGTGAAGTGTTGAGTTTTAGGACAACAAACATAAGTGTAAATTAAAAAAAATTAAAGTTCATTACTTGAATGTTACAGTTCTCATTGATGTTCTTTCCTTCATGTTTAACACATTTAATTAAATGACTGAGTTGTTTAGTTTGTCATAAGATCCATACAGAAAGTTGAAATGTAGTCCAAGAAATATACAACTCATTTACGTAACTCAATGTTTTATTCACAAGGAAGGTTAAATGTTTCCCACACAAGCCGTGGGATGTGACTAAAAAGTAAAGTACATCTATTGAAGAAAGAGGTACACATGCATGAAATAGAAAGCAAAGGAATATGATAGAACCCATCATAGCCTTTGTATATTCTTCATTATGTCCTTGACATCTCCTTTCATCCTCAAGGCATGGTACTTGAAATGTAAAAGAAAGGAATCATCAATAAGTAGCTCGGGGTTAATCCGTATTCCTAAACTACCTAATTCATGCATATGGATCTCTAAGCAACATGAGATATAGCTTTCTCAAAGATCAGATTACATAGCTCACTCAGAGTGAAGAAAAAGAAAAGAAAAGAAGAAAACATGGACATAAGAGGGGCCAAAAGCCTAAGTATTTTCTAACTGTTTTCCTAAGTGTGCAGTACGAGTTGTAGCCAAGGAAAAATAGACAAGTCATAAGATTATGTAGAAAAAAGAATGAAGATAAGATTATGGAAAAAATTTGCCAGGGCTTCGCCATGTAAAATCAACATTTCAAATTTTCCAGCATACATATAAAGCTGTAATGAAGCTCAAACATAGTATTGAAGCAGAAAAGAAATGGAACTACATTATTTTGACAAAACTTAAATTGTTCAACATATGGGAATTTGTGAAACAAAGTTTCCAGAAATAATATGTCCAATGCAGAGTTACAGAAAAGTGAGGAATCAAAGTCAAGCTCATAATTTTACAATATGGAGCCACCCTATAACACTATTTTTCAAGAATAAGAGTTACATTATTTTCAGATAGTCAAGAACATTGATACAGTCAAGCAGTCAATAGATAAAGTTTTTAGAAACATTCAAAGCTCACCAAGTTCAAAGATGGTGTTTTCATAATAAGTAGTGCAATAATTCAAGGTAACCATCAAAGCAAGACCACTGTTCTAGTTCTGAAGGACAAGGAAAAAAATGATGGAATTATTTTAGAAATGAGATTTTGGTATTTCAACTGAGCTCTAGAATAGAGGGATTACAAAATAGAAAATCGGAAGAACCATATTTACTCATCCGAGAGCACTAGTTTTCAGGTTTAGCATTGAGATAAGCACAACTTACAAATATTAAATACAATAAGGGTGCTTCTGAGATATTTCAAAGAATCAAGTTGATCCTGAATAATGAATTCTAAATAGATTCTCCATAATACAAAAATTGAGCCAAGGATTTCAGAACAGACCTGAAGTAATATACAAAACCTATATTTGTAGAAAAATCATAACCATCATTTCTACAATATTCTCAACAAATGCAAATGAAATAACAGTTGTCCTGAGGTTAAAGCACAAAGAACTCATACAAAGAAGGAGTAGAAGTAAGTATCTAGAATGAAGAAATTATTTTATGTCCACCACAGAAAACAAAGTAAATACAAAGCCTCTACAGAAACAAATATTAGAGAGGAGTGTGGATCCTGGTCAACAATCGAATAACCCATGAATGGGTGTCAGTAGATCAGGTTTGAATAAAAATGTCAGAGATAAACTATGCAACTTACCACATGGGCCAACACTTTGAACCCAAATAAAAATATTGCCCTAGTCTGAAAATAAAATCTAACATACTCAAGGTAAAGGGAAACAATCCCGGTGGAGAAGGGTAAACATTCACCCACAAAGTTTTCTCTTGACAACACGTCTACTCGAGCTCAAACTTTGAATCAAAGACACTACAGTGTGTGAAACAAAAATACCCAAATCAAAAACATTATATTTGGAGTTAAGGGTAGAGCAAGGTTATGAAGAAAATGGAACCCAAATGGATTTCGAGCACAAAAATGCAAAGCTTCTAGAGAGCAGAAGAGGTTCAGATTTCAACAATGGTGGTAGAGTTGAAATGGAATGCCATAAGCCTCGAATGATGGTCATTTTTCAGAACTCGACTGGGAAAACCCTTATCTAACTCTTCAAGTTAGTCAAACCCAGGGATCTCTAAAAAATGACAGATAAAAATTACCCAAAATGGAAATCATCCAACAAACCCTTCATAACTGTTCAAGGTAAGCTAACAAAAGAATTATAGAGATCACGATAATAAAATACAGACCAGTTTCAAGTGAACAAAATTTCTTCTTTTACGACACCCATTGAAGATAAATCTGGCCCAAACCTAGTATTCAAAAGTCACTTACCTTGTTACAACGAATGAGCTTGAAGATTTCAACCATGCTGGCTAACTCACAGAGATCAAGAACCAAAAATAACCAAGTTCAGCAAAGGCAAAGAAGTCATCTTCAGAACCCTCATAGAACTCTAATAGACCATTAGAGTCTAAAGAACAATAATTTTTATTACCTTGACATTCCCGCATAGAGATCTCAAAAAGAAGAAGAATGGATATGAATATACCAGATACAAAGTCACAAAGGCCCCACAAGCTAATGAAATGCTTAAATCTGAGCTCAAATGCTCAGAATAATGGCGTCAAAGAAAATTTTGCCAGGGCTTCACCCATAGAGTGAAATTTGAAATGAAATGATGTTTAGGGTTGAATTGATCTTATAATTCTAAATCGAGAGATGAATTAGTAGAATTCAACCACAATTTAAAGATCAACAATAAAAAATGACAAGTACATAGATCAAAGGCCAAAGATCAATATTTGTGAACAATTCAAACCATGGTTAAAATGCATTTATGATATGGCAGAAACCTTAAAACCATAGTTTAAATATCAACAATAAAAAATTGACAAGTACAAAGATCAATGCTCACAAATGGATCATCAGAATCAATGCAAAGTAGTCCAAGCAAAATGGTGGTTGTTGACCAACTTATTCAATTGCCAAATTTTCAAATTGTAAAAATTCCACCCACAGGCCTGATAAGGACATGTGTCATCACCAAAATAGAAGCAGAAAAGTGGGGGTTAGGACCTTTTTAAGTTTTGAAACCTTTTTCGAAAAGTTAAAATTTCCAAGCTTTTGTCCATAGGCATGTGGCCCGAGAAGTACATGTGTCACCATTACAACAAAAGCAGAGGCCAGGGATATTTTAAGTTTGAAACTTTTTACAAAAAGGTTAAAAGTTCCAAAATTTCCCGCAAGCCCGAGCCTCCACGGCTGAAACCCTAAACCGTAGGTTCAAGATCAATGACCAAAGATGAAGAAGGACACAGATCAATGGCCTAGAACGATAAAAAAATATCAAAGAAAACTAAATTTGAGTTACACACATGCAACCGACAAAGTTACCAAGGGGTGAGTCACCATGGGAAGGGGGCCACCTATGTCACCAATCAAATTATCGTTGCATTGACTTTTAAATTCCAAACTATAGTCATTTCCAAATAATGCAAAATGTCATCATACATGCTTATCACCGAAAAGGTGAATTTTGAAATATGCCAAGGCTGACAACTATGGAGAGGAGAACTATATACTATAGTACTCATTACAAAGGTGGCAAACTATGTAGTATGGTCATGGTAAATAATCAAATGTGGCCGAGTATGGTAGTGTGAAGGTGGTCCCCACTTCAAGGAGTTAGAATTGATTTGTAGAGTGTCACTCATGTGACCATTTTGAATGAGATGTTAACATCAGAGACAAGGGTGGTCCCCACCAAATGGATATTTGGAAGAATTATTTTGTAAAGTATTGTAATTAATGTAATTTTTTCTCAATACATAGGAGTATTTTCGCATGCCTTCACAAGAGGACATAACATACAAGAAAACAAATTCACATGCACATGGAAAAGGACTTTCCTAGCAAGCAATCTTATTTTTAGCAAATTATTCATCATTCTCTTCTTAAAAATAGAACATTCAACTTCAGTTTTACTGTATTGTAATTAAGGATAATAATGCCTATTTGAAATTGCATGCTCTATTTTTATTCCTTTATCTATTATTAAATAAAGGATAAAAATAGAATTCATGGGTGAGTATAAGCCTTAGGCTATTTTTAGGAAGAGGGTGAATTTTATTTTCACTATATATTGTGTGCCTTTGCAAAGCACAAAGGGAACTATTGGAGGAATTTTCTAATATAGGAGTACTTGAAGAAATTTTTCCAGTGTTTTTCCTTTTGAGTGTGAAGAATTTCTGCCTTTCCAATTATTTGCAGTCTTGTGTATGTTTCTATTAGTCTTGTGAATGCAAATTCCCTGATCAATCATCTTACCCTGCTACAAATTTAGTATTTTCTGCATAATTTTAATGTGCATGTTAACTTATCAATGTTGTTGTGATATTTTTCCTTCAGTACAAAAAAGTGTTTGCCCTTAAATTCTATAGAAAACTATTGGCTCGTGCATAAAAAATCCTTCACATATCAATTGTACATATACTTAGTCAAAGTACTCATACAAATTTGGCGTATCACGTTATTTTGAATTAATTTACAGTCATATTTTAATCTTAACCCCAGAATCAATTTAGGATACTTCAACAAGGAACCGGCCTTGATACCAGAGACTCACCTCAAAATAGGTGTACCCACAGACCTAAGGTGTTTCCATTGTATCTACGAAAAAGAGAGATCAATTTTCAAGCTTAGAAAACCTATAGTCATCTCTCTATAGGGTGCACTTTCGAGAGATAACATAACTCACTTCTTTCATGGTACCATTCTTAATAACGGACCCTTCTTGAACCACCTCTTTATTCATTTTACTTTTTCCCACTCCAGTTCATTGAGCTTGAGGACTCCATCATTTGTGATTTGAAGTTTCCAACAAAAGTGTCATTTGAATCACTCTTCTTTATGCATCCTAAGGAGGAAGGGACCATGTTTATTTGGCTAGAATGAGATATATTTTCATTTACGCAGATCGTAGTCCTTTCAACAGATTTCCCATCAATTTCGTTGACCTATGGTACCTTTTTAAAAGAGACAGCTCCATCCATATTAAATGTTCCTTGCCCATTTGATTTTTAAATAAGCAGGTTATCCCCACCATTATTGCTTATGTAGTGCCCACTTCCCTTTGACACCTTTTTGACACTAATCATGATACTACTGATTATATTATGGACATGATTATGGACTTTATTATAGTATGATGTTAAAAATTAGATCATGGATTATTGATGACTTGATTCAGTTATGATGCATGATGATTATTAAAGACATTTTATATGTTGATGATGATATACTATTTGACATGGTTATATGATAGATGTTGTTCAGACTTGTGATATTTGGATATTAAGAGTAGACCTAGAAATGGTAAAATTATTGGATGATGATATAGTTGTTGATAAAACTATCAATGATATTGTTAAATTACCTTGAAATTGTTGTGATTCATATATCTAGATGATCTAGGAATTATATTTATATTATTTTGGATGTTCGATATGGCCATGAGGACAAAGGAGGTATTTGTGTTTTGTAGGTTAAACTATCACAACAAACATCGGGGGATTGGAGACCAACCACATTGGAATTCTAGATGAATTCAACAAGGTCACCATGACAACATGTTTTTTTATGTGTGTTTGTATTTTGTTAGGGATTCCCATGGGAGGGGATCACCTTTAAATGTGACTAAGGGGTTTTATGTGTTTCTTTTATTTGGTGCCTTTGTTTATGGTTGCATTTGTTTATTTTTGTTGCTTTTACCCTCTTTCATTTATTATTAAATGGTGTGTAAATATTGTGGGTAATCATGTTGTTAAGATAATTAATTAAATTATGTCGTAAGAAAGTAATTAATAGAGTTGTTGGCTTTGAATTAAAGTGTTGTAAGTAATGTGTAAGTTAACTTTTCTGTGTGAAACACTCCACTTTCTTGAAAATTGGAATTTGTCCTTGGAGGCTATTTTTGGAAGCTTGTGGGACAAGTTAAACTTGTCCCATACCTCTTAAATTTATTTACCAACCGTACCTATGGTTGGGGAGTTGAGATTAGACTCTTATAATGCATTTTGGGAAGACAAATGATAGGTTTTAATTGGAATTTTCTTACATGATTTAATTTCAGTCCTTTGGGGTGTGGGCTAGATTTGAGTGTGTAAGTAGACTGTCATATTATTTACCCACTTAGTTATTATGCATTGGATAATGACATTGACTTTTGGGGTTAGGGTTGAGGATGTGTGATGTGGCATCCTACATGGATCCTCCTCATCCTCTTCTCTCCCTCTTTTATAAAATTATAATTGCTTGCCTTGTTTTTGGTTGCTTCACTTTGGAGACTTCATTTCTTGGGTGAATTCTTTGGCTATTTTGGGAGCTCTTTCTTGAAGAATTTTTGGAAGATTGTTGCATGCTTGTGCTTGGATATTTTGGATTTCTTGCATTGGAGCTTGGATCTTGTAATGCTTCTCTTTTGTTTATGAAAATGTTCATGTGTGAATGTTTTGGCATGTTTGTGGGCTGTTGGGTAGATGGCCTAGAACGGTGTAGGAGAAGACTATGGGGTTTATTTTGTGGGAGGCACAAGTGTGTTTCTAGGGAGGTATAAGGGTGGAGGGAGTTGGGATTTGGGATCCACCTTACAAAGAAATAGCTTTCATTTCTTTACTTGTTATGGGGTGTCATAATAGGTTGGGGAGGCATAAGGAAACGTGAGGAATAAAGGGTACTTGGGGGAGGCATAAGGAATGTTAGGGTTTTGATATACTATTTTTGGCGGTTTGTAACTCAGGTGGTGATACCTATTTCCCCTTTTGGGAGGAGTAAGAATCATCACCCATAGTTCTTTCTCCTTTGGCTTCCTTGATGAAGCCTTTTTATTGATTGTCATGTTGTAATGTAGCTGTAAACTACACTTGGTATTGAACTATGTTTCTTTGACAAAATGTTGCTTGTTTTTTTGTGGAAACTGTTGTTGCCATGAGTTGGATAACATATTTTATTAAATTGTGGTTGGGGCTCGGGTGCCAATGAAGAAGGATGTCTTATCCTCTTCATTGGATGTCTTTGTTGGGTGGAGAGCATTGCCTTTCCTGTACTCCTGTTCTGATCAAATTGGAAGAATGAGAAATATGCATGTTGTTTTTACGGAGCTAAGAGCAGACAGGTTTGATAGTCCCTTTTGAAATGAAATCTCATTGTAATCCTTCCCACTTGAAGTGGATGAACCTGTAAATGTTTGTAATGGAAAGATGTTGTAATACTTTGCAAGAGGTATATTTAAATGTAAAAGAGTTATACTCTGTATTCTGTTTTGGAAAGAATGATACATGTTTGGTATGCTTTATTTTGAAATCAAACAGAGAGGAAGTTGTAAGAGTTCATTTGAAATAATGGAAGTGGCTTTGTCTTGTCCATATGATGTTATTATATTGGAAATATGTGTTTAGCATGCACTATGAAATCCCTGTTGAAAAGTGGTAAAGTGGAACACGTGAGAAGAAATGTATTGTTTCGCCTCGTATACAATAAATGATTTTAGAAGGAATAAAAGAAGGAAGTTGTAAAGTTGTATTTTGGAATCAATAAATGAATGTCATACTTTTCTAAATTGTATTTTTGTATTAAATATGATCATTTCAATGTATTGAAATCTCTCTGTTCGAAAGGAAGAAATACATGTGAGAAAAATACAAGATTTTGTCTCTTTGGAATGTGAAAATTTTGAAATCGAAATGCATTTTGGTCTTGAATAGTTTGATTTGGATAAAATAAATGTGTTAGATTGGAATTGGAATGTATTCTAAATGCTTGGAAGAAGAAAGTGGCAAATAGACCCTTTAAAATATGATCCCTAATTTTGGTAATTTCAAACTGGCAATTATCTAAACCAAAAATGCATAGTTCTAACCTGCAAGAAAGAAATAACAATGAAACATTAAAATTGAACATGCCAAGGTATAAATGAGTTCAATTAGACAAAGACACTTAAAGGAAATATTTCTAAACTTAGCAAGATCAGCTCAATTGTTTTACATTTGTTTTGCTGTCAAGAAATGTAAATGTTCAAATTCCAAATCAATTAGAAAAATTGAATCTTGAATCCTTTCTTAAATCCACCTAAGAAAAATTCTCCATGTGTATTTGAAATGTAGAGAGAGGAAGAAGCTAAAATTTAATAAATCACACAAGTTAAAATTTACCAGTTCGCATTGTAAAAGCCTACAGGCCATTTTCTTAAAATTGACCACCTAAACTTTGTCAAAACAAAAACTTAATAATCCTGGAGTGAAGAGTACGTCAAGAGCTTTCTAGAAAGTTCTTGTTTTCCCAAAACTAAGCTCTCTATAAAAATTTATGGCCTTCTAAAGTTTTTCTTCAATTGGCATAAAAAATTGGGAAAAATTTCCTTGGTGGGCCCACGGGTCTGAATTTTTCCCTTGGAGCTTCGGAAAATTTTTGGGAAAATTTTCTAAATTTTTTCCACCGTCCCACCCGCCCGCGACCAATCAGGTGATACTACATGGTGTCACGAGGAATCGGCGGAGGAGTGGGTCCCCTTTTCCTTTTTGCGTTTCAAAAATTTTGGGAAAATTTTCCAAGTTTTCTCTACCGCCCGCCGGCGCAGCCAATTAGGAACTGCCACGTGGCATCACTAGTGTCGGTGGAGGTGCGGGTCTTTGTTATCCTCTTAGCCCTTTGAGGCACAAAGAAAATTTCCTCACAACTAGCTCGCTTTCCCTGCGTTGGCTTATGTGATGCCACGTGTCCCTTATGGAATCGCAGAAGTGTGGGCACAAAATTTGTTCCTCGCCCCACGTGGGAGAATTTTGAAAATGTCTCCCGCCACCCCGCTCTCCTCGTGCTAGCTTGGGAGGTGCCATGTGTCCCTTGTGGACTTGCGGACCTGTGGGCACACGAGTGCAAATTTTTTTTTTCACCCCACGTGGGAAATCTTCCAAAATTCTCCCTGTGGCCCACCAACCCACCCATGGGGCAAATTTTTCACCCCGGGCCCGTAGGCCCCCTCTTGGGAAAAATTTTCACCACAGGGCCCGTCGGCCCATAACTCAAAAAATATGAGGAGTTAGGAGGACTTCCTTATATCACTGGAAAGGTAAAGAAATTTCCTATCCAATGGGAGTAATTTAGGAAATTTTTGAATGCATTAAATTTGAGAAAAATCAAGTTGAAAATTTAAGCCTGTTAGAGAGTGGGTATGGTGAGGAATTAGTCTCTGAACGAGATCGAAACTTCTAACCCTAAATTTTGGACCTTATGACCTCTAATAATTGTTAATAAGAGAAAATTATATTCTAGTACATTAGAATTGTTCCAAATCCTATTAGTGAAAACTGTTGTCTTGTAACTCGGTTGAAGACTTTTTAAACAAAAAAATTATTGCATAATTTTCCTAACTGATCCTAGGTTTTTCTTAGGTCTCAAGTGGGTTGTTTTTATTGGGCATTACAGCTTAAAACTATTATTATTTGGTTACCCAGATCCATGTCACCCTTTTTGGATGAAGTAAGTAGATTTTTCATATCCTAACCTGTTGGGTGGTTAATGTGGCACTCCTTGTCCACGTCACCAAGGATTCTTGGCTCTACATCTTGTCTTCCACAATCGTATGGTTTCTCTTCCAATGTGTTACTCAGGTCAATCACCAAATTGAGGCTAGGGATTTGAGGTATTGTATCAGTCTAGTATTGGTAAGTATTCAATCTAAAATTATTTTTGCTTTACAACTGATTGCACCTATTAATAAAATTTAGTGAATCTTCGTATAAGATTTTTTTATTTCTAAATCCCATCTCTTCTCTTCAAGTTGATGAACTCGGGAGCGGAAGAACTAGATGGGATTTCTATGCATATCCTTGCTGTAATAAATCTAGTCTGAGATAATATTGTTGGTTCTATAGCAATCAATTCCCCATTTCTTTATAAATTCTCGATAATATATCTACCTCCCAATACTCTATGGTATGTCCTGTGAACCTTATCAAGATAGGACAAGCAGTTGGGATCTGAATAATGGATCATGGTTTCCACCTCATGAAAGAGAGAGTGTTTCTTTCATCGAACCATGGTCCAACATACAAAACTTGTATAAGATTTTCTTAAAGTGTGAAGATGAATAGGAAGCTTTTGTCGATAAAGTGATGGTGTTGACTGTCCCAAAATCTTCCACTTTTTCTTGATCCACTCCCGACTTGATCATTATTCATCGTGTGCCGAAAAAATCTCTCATTAATGAAAACTTGAATCTTCCTTTTGCTCTTTGTACCACCGAATATGGTACTCTCAACCATCGGGACTCTTTCTTCTACTCCGAGGTTAGCTTTTGTAAGATATCCTTCGTTGGATTTTGAAAAGCTTTGAAACCCATGAGTTTTACCTTTTTCTTATTTTCCATTAGTTGAGCACTCCTATTGTTTGTGCTTTGTCCTTCCCCTTTCCATGTTTCTATGGATGGTTATAGTTTTTCTGCGTATAAATCCTCCATGGTATGAATCTATATCTTCTATCGAGATCTCCACACCTAATATTTGTGATAATGATGTCCATCATGTAAAACTTGATGAATTTTGGGCTTGAATTTCTTTTAAAACCCCCAATCCCCTTACTCAATGTATAAAATAGAATGGACTTACACATGTAGCTGGGTTTACCCTTTTTGTACAATGTACAAATAGAGTATTCACTTGTGCTTCTTGTTTCAACCTGAAACAAAAGAAATTGTGGACCCCCAGGGACAAGTAATATCCAAACTAGATTTGGTTTGTATAAATTCTACAATCAAAATCCCAGTGGTTGAAAATTTAAAACCCTCACTAAAGAACAATTTAAAGCCCTTTTTGACCAAGATAGAGAGAATTATAAGCTAATACTAGCCAAATCATTTCTAAACATAAAAAAATAGGTGCCTCCAAACTTCCCAAAATAATATACAGGTCTGATTTCAAGGGGAATTATCTAATATTATTACTATGATGGATAGCTTTATGGGTCTCCCTCAAACTAATGAGTTCTAGTATTGGATGTAAATATATATCAATATCATTTGTGAAGGGAAGATGAGCTTAATTTTGGGACATATTATATGTGATAATCTCAGTGAACAACATGTCACTACATAAGAAAATAAGTCATTTTATATGACTTAAGACCTTATGTATACCATTTCCACATATATAGTTTAGTCGGGGCTCACAAAAATTGAAAATAAGAAGATCGAGGATGTATATGAGTATCATCCTTAGCTAACCCATGAAAATAGTAAGGCTCATTTCAAGAGAGTTAATAACGCCTTCACCATGTACATTGTCGGACTACTAGAAGGCAACACAACCGAAAGGGTGGAAATAGAAGAAAAATAATTAATCTCCACCTATGGAAGCTTGTTCATTAAGTTCAGGAAGTTCTTGTACATTAGGCTTGCTGGTTTTGAGAGAACACCAAACAAACTTCCTATGTAAAGTAATGATAATTTTTTTTTGGAAGTATGAAAACAACTTGACATGTTGCACATGACTTGTAGAGATAAGAACACCATAGGTATTCAGTTCCCAATCACCTTGGGAAACTATACTTGAATAACGACCTTGGATGCCCAAAATGTGGAGAGGACCATCGTTGATTTTCATCTCTACTCCTTCAATAAAAGGTCCTATTTTGATAGTAAAGGTTTCATTTCCAGTCACCTACTTATGATATTTTTTCACTTGTTTGATAGTGAAGACTTTTTTGATGATTATGTAGTAAGAAGAATGTACTATGGAAGACTCTCCTTACAAAGTAAATAAGATATTTTCAACTATTTAATGTACCGAGAAGACTTATTTGATGATGACAAGGACTTATATTATGTTGAATACATGAAAACCATTCAAGATACTCCCGCCCACTATTGACTAGTACAAAAAGGAGAGAGATGATTCTAGTGAGCTAATAAACCAGGTTTTAGTAAGAACTAAAATATGTTTTGATAGGAAAATTAAAGCTTACAGAGAAACCCTAGCACATTCTTCCTCACAAGGAGCCTACTCATCTCATAGGAGACTATTGCTGCAATGCCAAAAGTTCATACCCAACCAAACCCTTCTCCTAAACCTATTGAATCTTCAACAAAGGAATATGCTAAGGAAGATAAAATTGAAATAAATGAGAAGACACAATTGATAATTGAAGAAGAAAGTAAGAAGTCCCTCTCTCTTGGGGCCACAAAAAGGGTTCAAGTGGTTTAAAAATCTTTGATCTCTTAGAATAAGAAGAGAAGACTACATAAGAACATGGGGAGAGAAACTATGAAGGTGGTAGTACCAAAAATGAAGATGGTGAAGAGGATAGAGCTGAAGTTGGAAATCCAAATGTTGAAACAGTGAGCACTCTCAAGCCACAGTCACCACCTAGAGAAGCATCTTATTCAAGCAATGACACACATGCCTTCAAGGACTCGGCAGATGAAACGATAGGTTATTGGAATATAATGTATTTATTCTAGTCTCCGATCCACGTTCAAGTGATTCATTCACATGGATTTAACCCATAATTGAGAGTAAGAAAAGGAAAACATTTTCTCAGCTCATGGTCAAAAATTTTTTTATGTTATCGATGCCCTCCTCAAAGACAACTCCAACTCCCAAGAAGGCCAAGACTACTTCAAGGTTAGTATTTGAAACAAAGGGAAAGAAATATCTGTAATTTGCTAAAGCAAAAAGAGAGAAGGATTAAAATGATTTAACTTTGGTTGAACTTGAACTCGAAAAGGATTCCACTTGGTAAATCTAGTTTTGAGAGTGAGGTTCCTAATATAAAGTAAAGGGTATCCAATTTCAATGAAAGAGTTGAGAAAGGAAATAAACACAAGTGAATCTTGTGGAATAATATAAGTCCCTAGAAAAATTCATCAATTCATTCATCTCTAGTGAAAAGTTAATTAATCCTTCTCATCTGAATTAATTACCCCTCCCACTTTCCTATCTCGATGAGGACGTACAAGCTATCAAGGACATCTATAAGCATATTTACTATGGATAGGAAATTGAGGCAATGGTAGAAGGAATGTTTATGCTTGGTCTCAATTTTATTGAAGAAGAACATAAAACATATGAAAACATTTCCTTGATAGAAAATAAGTTTGATTCAGTTATCATTATCTCTAAGAAAGAACTCATGATCTAGACGAGAATGCATTCAAGATCTTAGACTCATGAGTGATATAGAAGAATAAGGCCTTCTTGTAGATAAGGTCTTTGATGACTCAAAAACAATCTCTCTAATAAATGGTTGCTTAGTGAGGAGTGGAAGATGAAGGTGCTAGAAGAAGTAATTGATGAACTCAAAAGTATAACACGTAAGAGATAAACTTTCAAAGCTGCCATAGTAACTCAATTCTAAGATCTTTAGTACAAATTGTATAAAGATAATTGTACAGAGAGGCTCACAGTGAAGGATATCAAGGCAAAGTTCAGGTCTCTTGTCAAAGAAGATTTATTCAAACTTGAAACAGCAAGAAAAGAGATAATAGATGAGATCATTTCCCTATAAAATGTATTTATTGAAGAAAACAAAGACTTGTTCCATAACACATGTATAGGAAGAGAAATGGAGGACTATTTAAGAAGTGGATAAATTTTATTGCAAATACAACCATTCCTAAGGGAATGGATATTGTTGGAGCACTTGTGGAGTTTAGGAACCAAATTTTAAAATTGAATACTCCAAAGTAACATCAATTTGAAATGTCCCCTCCACTAGTTCATAATCCTTTTCTTTTAATTGATATATTTCAAACTTAGCCTTATCATTGGTAAAAATGTAATTTGTAATTAAGGTTGGTTAAATTTTGTAATACATTTAAATAAGTTATAATGTTTAATGAAAATAAAGGGAAACTGAAGAGACTTCTATTGTAACTACCCTCATGGCTATATAAGGAATTTTTGTATCATTAAAAGGGGTTGGATTTTGATGCTTAGAATGTAGATGCACATAACTATATGATCAATATAGAATAAGTTCTTTCCTCCTACCTATCTTATTCTTCATGTTGCCTTCTATGATCTAGACATGTGTCTTTGATATATTCAAATGGGAAACTTTGAGTTCAATTCTTTGGATGTAGTGCAAAGAACTTTTTTTCTAAAACATCTATGACTTATAGGTTATTTGAGTATATGAAAATTCATATAATTTTTAAAATCACATGCAAGCATTAGTAAGGTGTCGTTCTGTAATCTATACGCCTAAACATGTATCTTTCTTCAAGTGTATAATCTTGCAAAAGTAGGAAGAATATAAATGTTATTGATAGGTGGATAGGAAAACTTTGTGTTCCTATTTTCCAGTCTTATTCATTAAACTATTGTTATTATGAAAATCCTTTCTTGTTACCTATTTTTTATTGAAATTAATCGATTTTGGAGACATTAAATGCATAAAAATCCTCATTCAATTATTAATAGTCTTGTATATTTGTAAATAAGTAGTTTTTATTTTGTGTGTGTGTTGAATAAGGGAAGCTCTCTCATAAAGAGGAGGGACTATTGTCCCTTGAACTTTTGAATGTTATAATATACAAATTTACCATCCAATAGTTTTGTGGCACCCAACATGGGGCATGCATTGTGATTCCGAATAATTTATCTTCTAAGAAGACCAATGATTAAAACATTGGCAGAGAGGAGCAACACATAAGGAAGAAGAGATTAGGGTATTGAGGATCTTTATTTTCAATTACTTGAACAACAAGGAGTCAAAATAAGACATAGAGGTAAAAAAATACCAGGAATCCTCCTAAAAGGAAGAGATTAAGTTCATTTTCCTAAGACGATTATGAATCCCATCCTCAAGAAAGTCCCAGCTCTCACTCTTTGGTGTTATCAAGCGTCACAGTCCCACTACAAACAATTTTTCCTACAATGGTTGTTGTACCTTTTCCATGGGTTCACCAAGTTGGGCCTTTGGCTTTTCCTCAACCATTGGATGATTTTCCAAAGGATAATAGAAATAATTTTCCTAAATTTAATGTGATGTAAAATTACATCCTGATGAGCATATTGGTGCCTTCATTGTTTCCTCGTGGACTACTTGGAGTTGAGCATCGGGATGTCTCGTGAGGCTGTTTTTGAAATATTATAGGACAATGTTGTTGACTAGATTTATCATCTCCAAATCGGTGTCATTACCAATTGGGATTCTATGAAAACACGGTTTAAAAATTGATTCAATCCCACCGAAGACATACATGATATACCGACATAACTTTCTCAAATAAAAAGGAACCATATGAGCCCTTGCGAGATTTTTTTATAAGATTCAATAAGTTGGTGAAAACATTTCCAATAGCCACTCATCCTATTGACCAAATTCAAAAAAATTTCTTCCTTAATGCTTAGTTCCCTGAGGTAATCTATGCAATGAGAAGAGCTTATCTTGTAAATCTTGATGTTGATCAACATTTGGCCATAGCATGGAAGATGACCTAATAATGTCATGGAAATTGATGAAAAAACCACCCAAGGACAAGGCCTCTATTTCTAGGACAACAAACTATAATGAGATGGTTCAAAAATTGGCCAAGGACTTGATCACCATTAAAAGGGTAGTTGTCTTGGAATGCTCCTTACAAATACATACCAACAAGGAATTTCCAACCTTGAAACCATCTACCTCCCACCAAGCCTAAGTTGCTAATCAAAGCTCCTCTTTTCAAGGTCCCAAGTAAATGTAACTTGTGAAGTTCAAGAGCCCGATGATGAAGTTGAAGTTGAAGAGTTGGAATATTTTTAGGAGTAACCTGAAGAAGTTCAATATGATGATGATGATTCCTAGGTCAATTTTCATACCACTAAAGGAATCAATGACGAGGGTGACTATGATGAAGTGGTAACTGATATGAATAGTAATTCCTATGCTATCATGACCATATGGATGTTGAACAAGAAGAAATAGGTGGTACAACCTGGTAAAAAAGTGAAAACCAAGGAAGCTCCAATTACTATTCAAGTTTTTGCAAGTAGTGGAGCCCTTATTTCTTACCACTGATACAAAAAAGGTGAGTAACCAATCTACATCTAATGCTTCCTCTACTTCCTCTTTTGTTTCTAAGGAAAAAATCCTTATACCCCTTTATCCAAATCACCCTTGTCTACAAAAGTAGACAAGTTCAATCCTTCATCTATGTCAAACCTTGTTGTTCGATTGACTGTAGATCCATTGATATTATTTATCACCTTAAAAGGACTAAGATTCATTAGTTAGAGGCTAAGTTTTATCAAACACATCCTGAAGCCTTTACCCAAGTTGTCAAAGTTTTTAAGTCCTAACCCAATCATCCTTCCAAAACCTCTAAATAACTTCTACCTACTCCTAATTCCGCTTCCACATAAAAATTAATGGCTTCTACACCTTCCACCTTGAAAAAATTGATCATTTTATGTCATGTTGCTTATAGTGGGTCATAAGCTTAGTAATTGTGTCATTGACTCAGGGGAATATAATAATGTAATGCTTTCCAAGGTTGCACATGTGCTTGGCCATACCTTAACCCAAACCTTTGATTCATGTTATTTAATGGAAGCGAGGGAGGTTCCTCTCGTTGGGACGATCAAATATTCCCAAGTAGCTTTTACAACTTTTCTAGAGAAGAGGGTCAAGGATACAATTTTTGTTGTGGATGTGTGCATGTGTTATTTTTAAACCAATGCTAATGTAAGTAAATACTAACATTGGGACGATCAAATATTCCCAAGAGCTTTTACAACTTTTCTAGAGAAGACCAATTTTTAAATAGTTATTTTTAAACCTTAATTAGACTTAATTAAAAAATTAAACAAACTACTTAGCACTATCATGATAAGAATTAAACAAGGGTAAGATGCTAACATTCATCAATATACAAAACTTTGAAACTAACAATTTTAAGCATCTAAATCCTCTATTCTCTAACAACAAATAAATGAATGGACCTAAGTAGGCTCCATGGCAATCAAAAATGGTTGTCTTTGGTATTCCAAGAACCTAGGAATGAGGGCTTGTCAAAGTTGGGCTACAAGACCCTTTTGACACCTCCCATATGACCTAAGAACTTAAGAAAGAGTCTTAACTCTTCAAGATGATGAACTCTCAAGAAAACAAAAGGCAAGCTCTTAGTCTATTTTGCTATATGCTTTGCATTTTCTTTCTCAAGAAGTTTAGGTGTAGGTATAAAGGTAGAAGGAGGGCTCCTTATATAGCCCAATGGATAAAGGAAACACTTCATCCCTTTGCATGTGGGATAAAGGTAAAACATGATTAGGAATGGATAAGGTTGCTTTATAAAAGGTAACCTTATTTTAGAAGGGTTTAATTTATGCTTAGCAAGTCATGGGAGTTGGGGGTGTTTTAATTAATCAAAGGTGATTAACTAATAGGTAGATGTAAGCTTATAGAAGCCACTTAGAAGAATATTAGTATGATTTATGCTATTAGAATGGGATTAAATCAATTAAATATTGATTTATTAGTTAAATGGAAGGGAAACCTAATTAATTAATAATAATTAATTAGTCTAGATAGAAGCGGTGAATAATTAGCAGAAGGTCATTAATCAGGATGTTAGTTGGATAGACTTGACTTAATTAGATAGTGTATTGTAATTAATTAATGACAATAAGAGGGAAAATGAGCGCATTTGATGATATGTCATCAATTTACGAGAAAGGAGATAATTAGCACAATTTAAGTATTTAAATTGCTCGGGTGTAATTATGAGTGTCTACATTTGCCCCCTCTTTGGGGTGGCATAAATGACGCCACTTCAAATATAGTAGATGGAAGAAAATTGAAGGGATAGAAGAAAAATTAGTAGGAAGGAGATATTCCCCTTCGAGTTTCGATAGAGTGATGAAGGAAGATGATCGATGATCGAAAAAGGTGAGAGATAGATAGAAGAATGAAAAGGGGTAGGATTTCTGGTAAGATGAAAGATTTGGGGTGAGAGAAAAGCAATGTAGAAGAAATATGGAGGAGGGGAGAGAAGAGCTTAGCCTCTATCCACTATTTTTGGAATAATTTCTTCTCATCATATTGCCATAAGAGCTACGTCATCGGTCCTTATGAAAAATATAAGCATACGAAAAGGTAGAATGACATGAAAATCCATACTATGAATAATTTTTCCATTGCTGAAAATACCAACTCCACGCAACATACAACAATGCAATGCAATATTAGAAGGAAACAAGCTCATTTATAGGAAAACAAGTATGAACGCACATATCCAACCCAACAATGGTTAAGATAGTTGTACAAATGTTTTGTTATCAAGATGAAGAGATCCACATGTTCATGATTGACAACAAGGGTTAAAAATGATGCCTCGAGAAAAGATATATGCAACAGAAAAGACAATGGACATTTGGTCCAAATAAAAAGTGTTGTGTGCAATGAAACAACACCAAGCAACAAATGTGCCCCAGAGTATAGATGAAGCAAGCAATTAGCTTTGTGAATGGTTGTGAATCTGATGATCCATGAGTTGTATTACTCAGGGAAGATGTGAAACAAACCAGTAGGAAATGGAGAAAATACCATACCCGAGACACAAGTTTCAGCCATAATAAGCAAGTTACCATTTTTGTAGGTTTTTACTTTTTAGGATTTTGTAAAAAAATTTGCCCTTTTTTTAGATTTTTGACAGGAGATATTATATTGTTTTTTTTTTCTATTTTCTAAAATGAAGTGGACAATGGAAGAAAATAAAATAAAATATAATAAAGGGGCTAAGTGGAATAAAAAGTTCCCTAGGGGGAAGAAAGAAGGAACAAACAACAAATAATGTCTTTGTTTACTGGAAAAATTAATAAAATAATTATGTATGAGAGTGTGAATAAGAATAAAAATCACCTAGGAGCAATAAAATTTCCCTAGGGAGAAGAAAGGGGTATCAGACATCAAAAAAATGCCCCAATATGGTGAAAAATAAGAGAAAAATAATTATTTAATAAAAAAATTATTCCACAAAGTGACTAGAGGAGAAAATGATGGTCAAAACAAGCATCCAGCCCTCCGTAGTGAAAAACAACTTGATATACCCCACTTGGGGGTAAATCACCGCGACTAGTTCATTTGTTACTAACAACTATTGAGTTTTTACCTCGAGGCTTTGAAAGCGACGAGGATGATGGTGATTGTGCGTGATTGGTTGAGGTGAGAGTGCATTAGTCCGAGGGTACCAAAGTGGCACGCGATGACGGTACCTTCGTGAGTATTCAAACTTTTCTCATTAATTTTTTATTAATGCCAAAAATTAGCATTTAGGGCTAGGTGGTCACATTGGCACGCATGCATGCGTGCTCAGTGTTAAGTCAGGGTCATAGGTATCTCATTGGGGGCATAGGCATATGAAAACACACATGTCCAAGTGCAAACACAAGTGACACACACCCACGCACACACGCACACACTACACATGTGCACGTACACACAAAAAAAGGGGCACACACACAAAAAGGACGGTGTGCACACAAAACAAATGGTGCACATACTGGGGGAACATGCATGGAAGCGCAGACATAAAAATGATGGGCTGCTTAATAATATGTGGCACACATTCCCAAAAGGGAGCGCTAGTGCCTGAATAATGGTGCAAGTGCCAGAAGACAATTGTGCACATGTGCATGTGCCAAAAGGGAGGTGTACACACTGAAAGGGTGCACAGTGTTCTAGGATGGTAGAGGATAGATAGAAAGATGTCAAAAAGATGACACTTAGAAGAAATTTTAGGATTTTCAAAGTAACCTAAAAATGATAGATAGATTTTTAGAAGAAATGTTAGTAACTAATGAGTGATTTGATATTTTTCAGAGACGTATGCCAAAAGATTGCAGACATAGAAGCATCACACCTAGATAGTTGAGGTAGAGGGGAGCATGCGTCGGTGAGATTGGTGAGCTATGTCAATACTTCTCAAGGCGGTGGGGCTAGGCGCCATTTCTTGGATGTCGTCTATAACCCTAGACCATGGTTTACCGATCAAGCTAGCTATGTTGAGCAATGGCATAGCAATAGCGAGTGTTTTAGATTACCGATTGGGGAGATGACCATGAATTTAGAGAACATATGGCGATTCTCTCGTGTGTCGATCAAGGGCACTTTGATTGAGTACAAATTTGATGTAGAGCTGATTAGAGTAGCTTGCAGTGACCTGTTCGACATAGATGACATACCTCATGATCGTATGACCATTTCTTTGCATGAGTGCATTTCTGACCCAACACTGCATCGGGGCCTCTTTATGGCATGACACTTATGTGGGTTTTATTCACCGATAAGACAGGAAATCCTTCCCGAGAGGGTTACTACCTTTAGTACATGACATTTTCATTGTTGAGCGATATTCATTGGGGCGGTGCATACCTTGACCCACTTATACTGGGATCTACATTTTATTACCTACCATGGTCAAAAGACCGTGGGGCTAGCTTCATTGTTATAGATTTGGTCATGGGACCATATTGCGATTAGACACCGTGTGGGCACCTTACATGTTCAAGACCCAGAGGAGCCATCTTACATGGCATGGGTGCTAGTAGGTGGCGATGCACGAGGCCACCTAGGAAGCCTATATAGATACAGGTAAGAGTTTGATGAGCTACTAGAGATAGATATCATATGGAGACCTTATAGCCATATTCAGTGGCCAAGGATGCCACAAAACTCTCGGTGTGTGGTCGGTAGAGCACTTTATCATTGCAATTGCAGCCTACATCAATGAGTCAGATAGAGTTCAGCAGTGCCAACGCTTACTTGGCATAGTATGTGGGTACCACAACCTAATATATGGTATGCCCACAGAGATTCAGAGAGGCATAGCATGGGGCCTTGCATACTGGTGGCCCAAGCCAGAG
This sequence comes from Taxus wallichiana var. yunnanensis, assembly GCA_018340775.1. Classification (NCBI taxonomy): domain Eukaryota; kingdom Viridiplantae; phylum Streptophyta; class Pinopsida; order Cupressales; family Taxaceae; genus Taxus; species Taxus wallichiana. The sequence continues at coordinate 140,946,122 of CM031237.1, forward strand.
TGAGCTTTTCACAGGTAGTCCCACAGGCATGGGACCTAGCATGACAGGTCGGGACCCTGTGTACCTCAAAGAGATTATTTAACCTAGTATGCCACTATATTACCTCAGCATCTTACCATCTTGGAGGAGGCCTGGGTAGTAGGTACCCAATCTGACCATAAATATCTAGCATGGTTCGAGTAATGGAGAGAGAGAACAAAGCAAGGCCTCGATCTAGAGGATCCATTTGATGGCCTACCACATGATGAGTAGGGTGCCCCACAGGCACAGGGACCAAGGCCACAAGGCCCTAAGATATATACCAGCACAATCCCGAGAGCCATGGTCCTAGAACAAGGCCAGTCATCCAAATTTCCATAGGGACAAGTCTTAGTGGCATAGCTAGTGGCCTCGATAGCCACATTATAGAAAGAGTTATAAGAGCCCTAACTGAGAGAGATCAAGCTAGGGAAAAGAGAGATGAGGCCCGAGGCTAGTGTGTGACCATGAAAATCGGGTAAGATCAGGCTCAGACCCAAATTGTTAAATTGTTACTAGAGTGAGACTAGGCTCGGTCCAAGGCTAGCTCGGGAGGCGATAACGTGGTCCTCTTCCTGCAGATTCGATAGATGGCCACTCGATGGCCCAAGTGTTAGGTTTGCACCAGCAGACACGGGCTCGAGATATAGCCGATAATATTAGAGTGAGATAGGCTCAGGGTAGAGTGTGTAGTAGGCTAGGCTGAGGTGGCCCAAGCTACAAATGAGAGATAGCATCCTACCGACACACTAAGGGTACCACAGTGACCACTTAGACACATAGAGATTATGTGATAGCAAAGGGAAGAGCCTTGTACTACATAAATCTATATTTTGAGGTAGTGCTTCCTAAGCAATGGGCACCATCCTATAGTTAGTGCCTAGCAGGGCACTAGCTATGAAAGGCCTCAGCCTCAGCGGAGCATCCAAGACCAGAGAGAGAGATGACAATGCTCATGACATGCGACCTCTGTGGGACAGGCTAGCTACTCCTTCAGAGGGCTCGAGTCATCCCTGATATTTTATATATCTACGTATGCCTCTTCGTGAAGGCTATGAGCATATTGTGCTCCATGTATATCATTTTGTATTTATATAGCAGTTTTTGACACATGCCTCTTGATGAAGGATTTTATTTTGTTATAGATGTATCACCTTTGTATGCCTCAAATGAAGGAATTTTTGATATAGAATAGTTTTGATACATGCCTTTGATGAAGGCTTTTATTCTGTTATAGATGTATCACCTTTGTATGCCTCAGATGAAGGCATTTTTGATATAGAGTAGTTTTGATACATGCCTCTAATGAAGGCTTTTATTCCTTTGCTACATGTACCATTCTTTTGTATGCCTCAGATGAATGCTTTTTGATGTCCGCTGTGATGTGAATCCATTTTTGTTCTGATTTACCACACATGTATGATTTGGACATTTGTGACATGACATATGTGTATATGAGATGGACATTTATTATTTCTCATGGATAGATAGATGTGCTTATGATGTTTTCCGATGTGACATGTATATGTATCATGATCTTGGTGATGTATCACATGTGTTTTGATTTCTACATGATGTGATCCTGTAGAATATATCAAATGTTTTTTTATGTGATGTGTCATACTTAGTGGACGGGATGATATGATGATAAGGGTGCGGGGGGATAGATTTTGATATTTGTGATCCCTCTTGCCCCCATTTGATGATACAATATGTGATGATTATCTTAGCATTCATGTATGTTGTATACTTAGATTTTTCTTGATATATGATGTATAGATGATGTTAGATGTGATGATATGATGGTAATGCGATAATGTGATAACAAAACACTGCGCATGCAACAAAAACAATCAAATGCTAACAAAGAACATAATGAATTAACATAATAATGCACCATGAGTTACTAGCATGCCAAAAACACACCTCAATATGCACAAGTAAGAATAAATCTAATCTAAGCAAGAAAAGATGAATTCTAACAAAGTACACCCAAACAACAAACAACCCAAAAGCAAAAACATGAAGCAACTATACAGGCAACAAGCAATGCAAGAAATAAGACAATGCAAGTAAATATAAGTAAATTTTTTTGTAAGTTTGTTTTCATGCAACAATTTTCTATTGTTTTTGGTTGAAGAAACAATTCTCAATTGTTTTTGTTTTGAAACCATTTTCTATTGTTTTTTTGTTTTTGGAAACAATTCTCAATTGTTTTTGTGTTTTTGGATATTTCGAATGTTTTTCAATCTTTTTGAAACAATTTTCATTGTTTTTGGTTGATGTTGTTTTCCAATGGTTTTCCATAGTTATGCATAGGTAACCAAGAAAGTGTGGATGCCCCAATTGTTAGATGGGGAATGTACAAGGGTAGAGGCTACAAACTTATGAACAAGAAGGTGAAGTCATTGAATTGCCCGCAACGTAAGATGGGGAATAATGAAATACCATGCCCCTCACATATGAATAAAAGAAGACAAAGCTGGGTCAAGGCCTGACAGGATTGGGCTTACAAGGAATCTCGAAGGTAGAACTAGGGCTAGGCCAAGTAAAACTACCCTCTAGATGCAAGATGCTTGTGAACAAAAAATCCTCGCGAGGCACCAGAAACTAGTTTTCACCTAAGGACCTATCCAAAGTGCCATAATTGCATGATTTTCACTTGTGGATGACTTTTTTTCTCTCTCTTTTTTTTTTTTGTATTTTTGATCATTTTACCATGTTTTTTTTTTTTTTTTTTGCTTTTCTAATTTTGTGCCATGTTTAAGCGTAGAAATGCTTAAGATGCATGGCGTTCATGGGCTTACGGAGCTCATCACCATTGGGGTGAGCAAGTTTGTATATCCCCGTGCCATATTTGGCCACAATAACATAGGGTCCTAACCAATGTGGTTCAAACTTTCCTTTCTTTTCTCGTTCCTCTCTTGTGTTAAACCGGTTCTCCTTCATGACTAAATCACCAACCTCAAACTCACGAGGTATGATTCTATTTTTGTATTTTTGGAGACTTTGTTCGATATACTCGAGGTGATTAAGAGCGTGGATGCACTTCTGATCTAGGAGCTCTTATTCAGCAAATTTTGCTACTCGGTAATCCTCATCTTTATCCAAATAGTCCCTAAGAGATATTCTCAGAAAGGAAGTTCAATTTCTAGTGGGATGATGGATTCTCGTCCCAAATACTAGAGAATATGGAGTCACACCCATAAGAGTGCGAATGGAGGTTTTGTAAGCCCAAAGAGTTGGGTGGATTTGCAAGTGCCAATTATGACCTATTTTGCTGACCATCTTCTCTATTATTCTCACAAAAGTCTTTTTGTGGCTTTGGTATGTCCATTACCTTGGGGGTAATATGGTGTAGACCATTTAAACTTGATTTGGAAGCTTTGACAAAGACCTTTCAACTGCCTTGTTCTTAAATGACTTCCCATTATCCATAACAATGGCCGCAAGAATGCCATATCAACAAATGATATGATTTATGATAAATTTGGAAATCGAGCTCATGTTATATAGGTTAAAGGGACATCCTCCACCCACTTTGTAAAGTATTCAAGAGTCGTGATGATGTGGGTATGAC